>CM045762.1:170147910-170581188 GCA_025200525.1 Camellia lanceoleosa
GAGTTGAACTAAGTTGGCAATGTTTCAGAATGAAACATGATAAGTAACTTAGACTTACGATGATGACAGAGTTGAACTAAGTCCAAACTGATCAGATTAACAGAGACACCAAGGTAAAGAACCTTAGCTAAAAATTGTTGGATTTAGACTTCGGCAAAAGTCAGAGATGCATGCTTAATGTGAACATAAATGATACTTAGGTTCACATTAGAGAGCAGGAAGCAAGAACAGGCTTGACACTTGTCGAAATTTTTTAAAGAATTTACAAGTTGGAGTCAGCCGAGGTAACCAGATAAGGGGTTATTCGAGGTATTTGTTAGCCGAGATAACCAACCAAGTTGTCACATTTGGAAGGGTGGAGACTTGGTAGAAGACAGCAAGTACAGAGTAAGGAGGTAATACTTGTCGAATTGTATTCAAAGAATTTTTATAAAGAGCACGTTGATCGAGATCACAGTAAAAGGTGAAAATCCATGGTAAGTTGGTCCGAGGTGACCAATTAAAGATGCACCCAAGATAAAATGGGTCCAAGGTGATACATGTTAGATGTGTTCCAACCTGAAGTGATTATACAGTTAAGGTATACTTGGAAGAATTGCAATATTATTCTAAGTATAGAAGCATACAAAGTAGTAAAGACAAATAAAGTATGCATAAAGAGAGCATTCAACACTTAGAAGAAAAGAAGACATTCATTTATAGAAAACTTGTTCGAATGCAGACAAAAAGGCACATCGGCCTGGCATAGGAGAGTACTTGTTCAGTTACACAGGTGGCACTTCGGCCCTACAAAAACAAAAAGATTACAGCAACTACTGAAAACAATATCCTAAGTACTAGGAGCATTGATGTTAATCTCGAATTGCTCAACCTCAGCTCTTGGAGTTGTGTCGGCCTCGATTCGCAATGCAACCTCCTTCTCTGCCACTATCTTGGCATCTATTTCAAGCAAGGTTTCATCTAAGCTTTTCTCGGTTTTATGGACCTCGACCTCAGAGGTTGTTTGTTTGGGAGAAACATTCTTGGAAACCAAGTCTTCTTCCTCGTCACAAGTCAAGTCTAGAATTTGATCATTCAAAAAGGTAGACTTGGCCCCAGTGTCAGCTTCCATCTCTTCATCAGCCCCTTCATCAGTTTCCTCCTCGTCTGTCTCATCGTCCGACTCTTTGGGAGTTAGAGGGAAAGGGACTTGGAGCTAGTTGATGTCACATATGGGGGAATCCATTGGGATAGAGAGTTTGTTGACGGCTGCTGTCCAGCTGAGATAAAATCCCCAGTTACAGGCTTGGTTGACCTGGGCTTTGTAGGCATCACGTACTTTAGCTTGGCCTTCGACGTAGGCCTTTTCATCGGCCACCTTGATTTCGGTTGCCTTGGTCGCCAAGGCCTCTTGGAGCTTAGCCTCAGCTTTGGAAATTTTGGCTTCAGCCTCTTTAGCCTCGACCTTGAAAACCTCAGCAACAGCCTTAACTGCCTCAGCCTTTTCCTCAACCTGGTCTTGCACTAGCCTAGCAGCCTTGGCTTGATCCAACAAAACTTTCATCTTGGCCTCAGCATAGTTAAGGGAGGCAAGGAAGTCAGCAGCCTACTGGGTCTTGCGGACAAACTCCTTAAAAGCCTCGGCTTTCATTGCAAAGGAGTGGGTGTGCTGGATGGCCTAAAAGACAAGAAATAAACCAATTTAGTAAAAATTTCCAAGTATAAAAACTTAAAGTGAAAGGCCAAAAAGTACAGGTGTTGAAGACTTACCAGGACAGAATGCTGCATCATCAAAGCGAAGTTTTCATATTCGGTGATCTCGGCCATATGATTTAGATCGGTAGGAAGAAGAACGACAATGAAGAGAGTGGCGCCAACCTCAATGCTATCAATGGCACTATCGCTAGCTCTCATCGGCCGATTGCCAACCGAAATTGCTGGAGCCTAGTGCATGTCGGCTTTGAAAAAGCCTAGACCATCTGCACGTTTGGAGCTTGGCCTTTTTGTTTGTTGTTTTTCGAATGGCTCGGCCTTAGCAAGCCTCTTCTCGACGACAATTGTGTTTTTCTCAATCTCGGCCAGTTTAGAGATCGGTACAGAGTCTTCAGAGTTAATTTGGGTGACAAAGGCTTTTGCCTTACCCCTCTTCACCTTTTTTGGTTTAGGCTAAGGTTGGGATTGAGATGGTGAAGAAGATTGAACTGTGACTACTGCTGGCAAGTCAGCCAAGAGGTCTTCAACAATGGCTTCATTGCGGCCCATGTCGTCGGCAGATGCAGCAACGGTAACTCTAATATGAAAATGGATTGCAGGAAGGGCAATTGGAGGGTTTGCTAGATCGCAAGCTGACGCCTCATGTGGACACCCCATTCTTGACCGTTCGCAAGGCTCAAGTGCTTTGTTTGGTACACTCGATGATGAAAGTGGTGTTGTGCATGGTTTGAGGTCTCAACGAAGGGGCTATGTTTTAAGCTCCGAAAAAATCTCAAACCTTCCATATTTCCATTGATTATATCCAAGATATTCCTTTTTACACATTTTGCCACCCTACGCTGAGGTTGAAACAGAAAAATAAGGGAATGCATTGAGGCCCAACCGTGCCTCAGTAAGCGCCAGCCGTGGCTATTGAGGGCCGGCTGTGCCTTAGTAACGAGAAACACTGTTCTGGGCAAGAGGCCGCCAGCTATCCATTTTTGAAGATATTTATGCCTCCTCTTGCTCAAATTCTATAAAAACGACCATATATCTCTGTTTTGAGGGTTGAAAATTTTCAAGAAAGCCTCTATATCACGTTGAGAGCTCCCACTTCTCCTTTTTCTTGTGCAAGCAGCACTTTGAGTTGACCTATCACCTTTAACCTAGATCCATACACCATATACATCTTCACACCTTAGTCTAGGAACCTTGGTTAAGCCTTAAACACCATAATTCAACTTAGAGAGTGTGTTGAGACTTAGGGGTTGTTTGGGGTGTCCTAAATAAGTGCACTTTTTGACTTTTTGGACTAAAAAGTTGAGGAAAAAAATATAGTTGTTTGGGATAACTTTTTGACTTTTTACAAAAAAAATGTTTATTAAAAAATTGTATAAATTAGTGTATAGGAGAAGATTGGGATAAAATAGGTTGTACAATGGGATAAATTAAGGGACAACGTGTGCAGAGTATAGGCTAGGAGATGGTTCCCTCCTTTTCGAGCATTGAATTGAACGGTGTTATTCGGCCCATGGAGGTCCACCACGGGTCCAGTTTTGCTAATCAAAACAGTTCAATGTGTAGAACTCATCGAGTACTATATACTTGTAAAAAATCACGTTGATTGGATATTGGTAGTTATCTAATTGGATTAGTTTTTTTTTCAACCGCTAACTGTAACACCATCCATTTTTTATACAAAACTAATTTGATCATGTAATTAGCAATATCGGATCAACATGATTTTTTACAAGCATATAGTACTCGACGAGTTTTACACATTGAATGGTTCAGAATATCAAAACGGGACCCGTGATGGGCCCCCATGGGCCAACAGCACCGTGTTGTTTGTGCACCCCGCCTGTGCAATTTTTCCAAAAAAGGCAACTCTGTGTCTGTGTGGACGTCAGAGTTGTATGTAATAATTTTGTGTAAAATTAAATTTTTTATATTTTTTTGAATAGTGATAACTTTTTAACTTTTTAAGTAATTTTTTAGCTTTTTGGATTTTTTTTGGGTATCCCAAACCAGGCCTTAGTTTGAATCACAAGCAGAAGCTTACTTCCTTGAGAGGTATAAGCTTGTCATCCTATCTTTTATTTCTTGTTCTTTCATTTGTTATATAGTTCTTGCAGTTTCATGTTGCTTTGATTCTATTGTAAGTGTTTAAGTTTGGGTTTGGAGAGCTACCAAAAGACTAGAGAGAGTTTACTTTTTCTACACCTTTACCTATAGCTCAAACCCCTTACTTTCACACTATTTTTCTTTGTTCTCTAAACTGAATTTCAGAGTTAAAAAAAAAGGTGAAAAATCAGGTTTTGAGGTTTCAAAAGTGGAGGGGTTAGCCACCTCTCCTTGTTCTTGCTTACTAGCCTTGTTTTCTCTCTTTGTTGATTAGCTTGTTAGGCTCATTTCATGCATTTTTAGCCGTTTTTTTTCATCTCTTTAGGGCTATCTTAAGTTGTTTAAATAGTCCATGCTTTGATTAGCTTGGTTGTTGTCTTATAAGTATACCTACATAGCTTGTAGTATACTGGAGGCTACTACCCAGAACCCCAAAGAATCATTTATCGATTTTGTCGCCTGGTGGAGAGCCAAGGCAGCCCGAATGACAAATAAGCCTGCTAAAAGAGAACAAGTTTGACTAGTGGTCCAAAACCTTGAGCCAGACATGTTACAGAGGATGATAGTAGCACCATTATCCATATTTGCCTCCTTACATGAGCTGGGGGTCCAGATCGAGAGTGCATTCAAAAAGGGTATCATCTACAGAACAAGTGAACCTGCAAGAAGGCTATTCTCTCAGAATACCAATGCTAGCAGTAGCACTATTCCATGGCCTGCAGATGTTAGTACTGTTATTTCAACGGCCAAGATGGCTGATCCCTTTGCTACTACCACAACCTCACAACCTTCACAAAGTACCTGTCTACCTCGGAATCGAAGAGTTTTTAATCCCCTCCATATGAGCCTAACCCACGCCCTCAAGCTATTAATGCAAAAGGGGCATCTCAAGCCTCTTGATCCTCGTCCACTTCTAAACCCACTGCCACCCAAACATGACACTACCCAGTATTGTATCTTCCACCAATAACATGGCCATTCCACAGACATGTGCTACCATCTATGTCATGAGATCCAGGATCTCATTGACAACAAAGTTATCGTCCCACCTTCCAAACCCAACGTAATAACTAACCCACTTCCTATACATAACCAAGTCCCCCTGCCTAGAAATATTAACCACATCTATACACTACTACCCACCTTCAACCCCAGTACATACATTACCTCATCTCACAAACCGGAGGTGGTCATTCCAGAAGCCATAGACATGTGCATGACGAATTTAACACCACAAACCCAATCCAGGCCGTGGCAGTAGATACGGAGAAAGAGAAGAATGCATTAAAGACAGGGTCGCCTGATACCCGCGTCATAGAGAAAGGGATCTCGCTCGCAGAGGAGTACGATCCCAGTTTATACATTGTGGCCATCAATTAACTGAAGTCAGTAGTTATACTACCAAACTTTCTCAGCATTAATGCTATTGGGGATGACCAAATGGTGCAGAATCCGAATAAGTGGCCCGAGAAAGGCCTAAATGACTTAGCAAACCTAGAGGAGGATCTGGCAGAATTGGAAAAGGATCTGGAGGATCTTTACTTCTTCGAGGAAGAAGATATGAGCTGTACAGATGGGATGGTGGGACCCGAGCCAACTAGAAACAAGCAATGAATGGTTGAGTAAGGAAGAGTCCGATGTGGAAGAACAGACATGAGAGACTGCGACAGAAGAGGAAATTGTTGTTAAGGGCAAGGCTGAGGCTGCACCTCTGAATGAAATAGAACAAACACTACAACAATTTCAAAGGGAAAGGATAGAGGAGAGCCAAGCGAAGATAACTTTGGAACAGAAAGAGGGAAAAGAGAAAGAAGAAACTGAATCCACAACCGGCAGTGTTCAAAACACCAAGAAAACCGAGTAGGAACCCAGTGATCGGAAGAGAATGTTAAGGAAACTCATAAAGTATCGAGATATTGAAACTCGAGCTATAGTGGAAGAAAAATAGTATGATGATGGGGCGCGTGATGTTAATATGCTCCAGATAGAACCCGATGCTAGTTTGATCATGACTTTAGGAGAGTGGTGGGAAGATAGTGACCTAAGTCATGCATACACTAATGAAGGTTGGAAAACTGATACCCCGGATGACACCTGGTATACTGATGAGATCAATTATATGACCCAGAGTGGTTGGTACTTCAAACCCGCAGCATTAGACTAGCCAAAGACCTCTAACAAGAAGGCTGAGAGAGCAAAACAGAAGGATGTTGAGGAAAACATGGTCTTAAAATAGCTCAAGAAGATTCAGGCTTACATATCAATCTGGGGGCTGATAATGGCTTTTTGGGAGCATATGCAAGCACTAGTGGAGGCAATGAATGAAACTAAACTGCCTATTGATACCACTACGGACCAATTGGTATCACTGGTAACATTTGGGGACGTTATGTTGGTGATATCTTTTGCAGATAAGGAGTTACCACCTGAGGATGCCAACCATAACCGTCCCTTATATGTAACCTTGGAAAGTCGAAAGAAGTGGATTCCGATGGTGTTAATGGATACTGGGTTAACGATTAATGTGTGCCCAATTAGGACTTCCTATGTCCTCAGTTTGAGGTCGATTGACTTTACACAAACGACCCAAGCCGTCCAGGCTTATGACAATACAAGCCAGGATGTTATGGGAACGTTCAAGAGCCATATCTTAATTGGTCCATCCAAACATGAGGTGGAATTCCATGAAATAGATATATCGGCCACATTCAACTTACTACTGGGAAGGCCTTGGCTACATCAGATGAGGGTTGTATCCTCAACAGTCCACCGGTTAGTAAAGTACCCCTTCAAAGGCGGGATTACCACTGTGTACTGTAACTCTGCGATCCACCCCCTCTAGGGAACCACTGCACCATTATTGGAAATCATACATGGAGAAGAATACGTGTTCCTTTCTAGCTTCTCTCTGGCAGAAGCCCAATTAGTCCAAACCATCATGGTAGAGGGCAATGGAAACTACGTGAGTCTGCAATCTATTTACATTATGAACAAATAGGGGCATCTGCCCAGATCGGGACTAGGCCGAAGTGGCAGACAAGGAGGTACTATTGCTAAGGAGATGAGTCACAACCCTCACGCCTTCAGGCTGGGATAGAAACCTACCGCTGTAGTTTGGCAAAGGAAGGGTAGGAGTAAAGAGAAAGGTTGAAAGTAAAGAGGACTAGGAAGTAGTACAAGTTAGTCCACAAACCAATAAAGGGAACCTTGAACAGATGTTTTGTCCGCCAAGGGGAAGACTTCCCCTTTTATGGATTCCCAGAGCCTTGGTATGATTGAGAAACAAAAACAAGGTATCTGGGGTTCGAGATCTTTTTCGGACATCGATTACCAGAAGAGGTGGATGAACAAGTAGACCTGAGCCCTAGCACAGATCAAAACAAGTCTGCAAACTTGGACATCGAAGATGAGGAGCTATTGGGAAAAGCGCTGGCTGACTTACTGACAAGTTCTACTATTGGAGTTGAGACCACCAACTTGGGGGATAGTTTTACTATCTCCATGATCGGGGATAACCTAGCAAAGGATTTCTTTAATCTTATCGTGGACGCGTCTGAGGCTCCACGCCTAGTATGGAAATTTGAGCAAGGCGTCATCAATGGTTCTAAATTGGATAGTGAGTTCGGATCTGATTCCATTGAGTCTGTGGAGTCGAAGTTAGATTCGAGTTCCTCTAAGTCTGGTACTTCTAGGAGTGGTAACCCGGATACCAAAGTCCTGTCCAGGTCGTCTTTTAGCTTTTCTTTTGAGTCCACTGTAATCGAAGATCTAGACTTTTTGAATAGGAATGTTGTGGACTTTGCCTACTTCTTTGTGCCTTTGGTTTATTGTATTGATCTTAATTTTCAAAATTTTGACATAAACAAAGACGAAGAAATTCATCAGGTATTGAAAATTTTGGTTGATCATGAGGAGAAGAGGCGTGTTAAGCCCCGTACAGATGAAATCCTATCAATTAACATGGGTACTGAGAAAGATCCTCGCTTGGTCTAGATCGGGTCTACGCTGTGTTCGGAGAAACGCGAGCGTTTAATCGCTTTATTAAAAGATTTCAAAGATGTTTTCGCGCGATCCTACGAGGACATGCCTGGAATTGATCCTGAGATTTTACAGCACCAGATCCCTCTTGACCCTGAGGCCCGGCCAGTTAAGCAGAAGCTGCGCAGAGTTCGCCTAGATTGGGCTTTGAAGATACGGAAGAAGTTACCAAATAGATTGAGGCAAGGTTCTTGCTTGTATCTAAGTATCTGACGTGGTTGGCCAATATTGTTCCAGTCCCAAAGAAGGATGGAAAAATCAGAGTCTGTGTCGACTTTAGGGATCTGAATAAGGCTAGCCCTAAGGATGATTTTTCGCTGCCGCATATTGATGAGTTGGTAAACTTCATTGTGGACCAGGCATTGCTCTCGTTCATGGATGGATTTTCCAGATATAATCAGATTCTAATGGCACTTGAGGATAGGGAGAAGACTGTTTTCACTACTCCGTAGGGCACTTATTGCTATCGAGTCATGCCGTTTGGGTTGAAGAATGCTGGGGCCACTTATCAAAGGGTTGCAACTACCATTCTGCACAACATGATCCACAAAGAGATTGAGGTGTACGTGGACAATATGATTGTTAAGTCCAAAGATCAAGAGGGCCACTGCACTGCCTTGAAGAAATTCTTTTAGTAGATCAGAGAGCATAGCTTGAGATTGAACCCGCAAAAATACACATTCGGCGTAACAACAGGGAAAATGCTGGGATTCTTGATCACACAAAGAGGAATTGAGGTAGATCCTTCCAAAATCAAGGCCATCTTTGAAATGCCACCACCAAGGATTGAACAGAAGGTGCGCGACTTTCTGAGTAAAGTGCAATTCAGAAGGCGATTTATTTCAAAACTAACCTTGGCTTGTGAACCACTATTTGGTCTTCTAAAGAAAGAAAAGAAGTTACAATGGAACGATCGCTGTCAGTTTGCTTTTGAATAGGTTAAGCAGTTCCTGTAGAACCGGCTTGTGTTAACGCCGCTAGAATTGGGGAAACCGTTGATTTGTACCTATCAGTGACAAACTCAACCATGGAGTGTATGTTAGCTCAGGAGTCGGAGGCCAAGGTAGAGAAAGCCATTTACTACTTGAGCAAGAAAATGCTGGATTACGAGACCCGTTACACTCCTTTTGAGAAATCTTGTCTAGCCTTGGTATGGGCTACATGGAAGTTGAGGCACTACCTATTAGCTCACTCTGTAATCCTAGTTTTGATACTAGATCCCATCAAATATCTCTTTGAGAAACCAGTGCTTACGGGTAGTCTAGCCCGTTGGTTGCTTCTTCTCTTCGAATTTGATCTTATATATGTTACACGCAAGTCGATTAAAGGGAGAGCTGTAATGGAATTCCCGACAGATCACCCCGTAGAAGAGAATGAAGTGGTGGAGTACTTGTTCCCAAATGAAGATATTCTGCAAATAGAAGAGAAAACGTGAACGACGTACTTTGATGGAGCAGCCAATCAATACGGTTATGGGATCGGTATGTTGCTGATAGCACCTGATGATTCCCATATACCTTTAGCCTTCAAACTCCGGTTCAAAGTATCCAACAACAAAGCAGAATATGAGGCGTGTATTGCTAGTTTAGAAGCTGCCTTAGAACTAAGGGCAAAAAAGTTGGACATCATTGGGGATTCGAACTTGGTTGTGTCTTAATACAATAGAGATTGGTAGGTTAAAGAAGAGAAAATGAAGGTTTACTATCAGGTCTTGGATATGCTAATTTCGAGGTTTGAAAAGTTAATGTTTACCTATCTGCTAAGGGAGAACAACCGATTCGTTGATGCACTAGTGTAGACACCCCATTTTTTAACGTCCTCAAGACTGGGACGTCATCGTTTGAACACTTGATGATCATCCATGCTCGTGTTCATTTTGAGTTCCCGAAGGTCTCGGTTGCGCGCCTTGCCTTAGAACCTCTCAACTTGTCTGTTTTGTGCTTGGTTGTAGACCAAGGACTTGTGGTTTTGTTTCTGAGGGAAGAGGGTGGCTTGTTGGCCATCCCTATAAACCATCAGCCAAGCCTTGTGCTTATCGGCCTTTCCTTCTTGCCATCGGCCATTGGTAGTGGCCGATCGACACTCTTTTTGGCCGATCGGCACCCTTTTTGGACGATTGGCCATATCTTTTGGCCGAGGCCTTTTTGTTTTCTTTTGCAGATATTTTTATGCCAGCTGTGACAGCTAGTGAGCACAGATTTCATCCTCCATACACGTGTATGGAGGGATTGAAACAAGTCTCAAGCTTGCTCAAGAAGCTTGAGATTTGATTTTCTATAGGAAGGGAGACCCCCCTCCCTTTCCAGAGGTTCTGAAAAATTGAGATACAAGTTATATATCTCTCTATATATTTCTTCCTCTCTTTCTCTCTATTTGCACTTGTTTGTGCTCAAAAGTGTAATTTCTTCACACTTTTGCACTAAAGCACCTACTCAAACACCATACTCTTGTTGCTGAGGTACTTGAGGGTTTTGTTTGAACTCAAAGTTTGGTTTTTAGCTCAGAAAGTTGCTGGAGTTGCCTTTTTGAAGTTGTTCTACAGGGGTGAGTCACTAACCCTCTTTTGAGCTTTGTGTTCATTGCTTACTTAGCCTTATTTGCATGCTTATTTTGGCTTAACTGTCAACTGTAAAAAGCTTCATTTTCATGTGTTTAAAATGATTGTTTAAGGTCTTGTTGGTGTTGGGGGTGGTCTACCCCCATTTGTGCCTTGTTTTGCCTTATTTTGGGCCACCTCTTTAGGCTTTTGTTTTAGTTTTTGCATGACCTTTCTACCAAGTAGCATGTTTGTCTAGCATGTATTAGTTCCATTTTAGCATGTTTTTGATGTTGTTTTAGCATGCCATAACTCTGTTTTGGGTTGGTTTGATAGCCTCTTGCATGCTCCTTGCACTTGTAGTGCATTTCCACTCATTAGCCTAATGTGTATCATACTTGAGCTCATCATTCTAGCATGATTTTGGCTTAACTTTAGCAAGCTTTTGGTCATGTTTTAGCATGCTTAAGGTCTGATTTGTGTTGTTTTGGTCATGCATGCATTGCTTTGTATAGCCATGGTTCATTCTAGCTCATTAGCCTTGAGTTTCCAAGCCACTAGCATGCATTGCTTAGGCTATTTTCATGATTTGGCATCATTTCATATGTGATTTCAGTGCATGTAGTGTGGTCATACACTCGCATCTGTCACTCTTTCAATGCTTTGGAAAGTTTGTGCTTTATGCCTTAAACATGAGCCATTGTGTATACCTTCATGCCTAAGCTTGTGAGCTATCATTTCAGTGTGTTTTTGGGGTTATTTTTCAATGATATAACTCTGATTTTTATTGGCGAAGCCATCTCATGCGTGGTCTTGGTAGGTGTAGTGTAATCCTCCATTTTGGCATTGCATACTCCATGCTTCATGCCCTTCATGATAGCATGTTTTAGCTTTGATCCATGCATGTTTTAGCATCATTTTGGCATGTTCTAGGACTGTTTTGGGTTATCTTGGCCATATGCTTCGTGTTTGGTATAGTTATAGTGCAAGTGCCTATGCTAGTTTCAAGCTTTGAGCCCTCTTGCATGCCATACTTGTCTTGTTTGAGTGGTTTGACACCATTCCACACATGATTTCAGAGCTTATAGTGTTGTCACATGTCCATGCTTTTCACTCTTTAAGTGCTCTTAAGAGTTGCATCTTTATGCCTTAATTTTTGAGCCAATTGGCATGCATGCTTGTCTTGCATTTTCATGCTTTTCATGCCATCATTTCAGCACTATTGGCCACTGTTTTTGACATGATTAAGGTCTGTCTATATCCAGTTTAAGTCCATCTTGCATGTTGTTTGCATGCTATTGTTGTTTGCATACTTAGGTTGCATTCAATAGAGTTTGCATGCCATTAGCTTTAATAAATTGCTTATGTTGCATTGCATGTTGTTTGCATTACATGTTGTTTGCATTGTTGTTCGCTTACAAGTGTTGCATTGTATTTGGCATACTTGTGTTGCATTGTGTTTGGATAGGGTGTTAGTCCAAACACGGGAAACGAAGGACGTTTCATACTTGAAGTGATGAAACGTGCCTCATTTCTCGGTCGCTAACCCTCTTGATCATGCATGATAGAGGTTAAGGCATTTATGTGTTTTTTTGCATTCACTTGACATTGACTTGTGCAACTCGGCTTCTTTGGCCATCATGCATTGAGATGTGTGATTGATGGCTCGAGAGCTGAGTACTACACTCCTTTGAGCTTTAGACATGATAAGGAGTGTGGTTTCACACACATTTTCTTGCAAATACACTGCCACGCCTCTGTTAGTGCTCTGTTGCAGCAAAAAGAGAAGTTTGCAGGAAGAAGTGGCCGATCGGCTATCAAGTGTGCCGATCGGCTATCAAAATTGATCGATAGCCTTGAAATTTGGCCGATGACTATTAAACTTGGCCGATGGCCATTCCTCTTGGCCGAGCACTTCTAAGATTGTTCCTAAGGTGGGTCAGAAGCACTATGGAAGTTGGCACAATTTTTAGAGATACAGAAGTGTGCAAACAGAGGCATCATGAGGCACGGTAGTGGATTTCCAAGCGAAGTCGACCGAGCATGCATATGCCCCTCTCCTTGAGGCTGTTTTAACTGCTTTGTGTAGTTAATTAATTTGCTAATTAGTTATTTAATGTATTTGCTAATTGATTCCATCTTTGTAATATTATAATTAGCTTAGTATATCTAGTTTTAATTTGGGTTGTACTTAATTAGCTTAGATTTGCTAGTTTATTCAAATTCAATTTGTATTGTGTAATAATTAGTTTAATTAGCTTAGATTAGCTAATTAGATTATTATTCGGACTCTCTGTCAAGAGGGCGAACTTTGTAATAAGTGTGCGTTTGTGTTGTATGTCTTCCAACCCCCATTTCTTTCTCCCTTTTACTTATCCGTTTTCGATGGTTAGTTTTAGGGCATATTTAAATTAGCATCCTTATGTTAGCATGCGTGCATCCATTCATCCATCTTGCATGCACCAGGCTTAGAGCATCATACAAACTGCATTGTATTTCAGTACCAATTTGAATACATGTCATCATTTGTTGCATTTCATATGCCATCTTAGAATAGCCAAGCCTATCTTAGTTGCATTTTGCATGTGTTGCATTAGGCATTGTTAATATAACTAGGATCATGCATGATTTCTAATTAGTTCTCTGTTTTGGCTCGGAGTACACTGTGAGTGTTTATGCGTTAATATACTGCATGAAATGCGTATGTTTCCATGTTAGCATGCTTGCCATGAGGCTAACTGCTTAAATGATCTAACTGCTTGAATGCCTGTGGATGAAGGTTGGATTGCTTGAATTAGAACAATTCATCGAAATGCGAGTTTTAAGCCCACTTGAAGTGGCAAATCACCACGTTTTCTAAGCCCACTTGAGGGTGGCAAAATCCGCGTCTTAGCCTACTTGCGAGTAGCACTTTCAAACCATTTTCGAAAAACAAACATGAGATGTTTTGTTCCAACTTGAGCGATTTAGTCTATACTTGTATGCTGTGCGCATCACGTAGTAAGATTAGCTAGTAAACCGGAATAAGAACGCATGTGTTTTAAAAAACGACATATCATGTTAGTAAAGGCCGATCCTTTGATCGGGCGAGCAAGGGTGCTCATTGCATGACCTTCCCCTCTCGTACCCAAGTTCCTGAGCCGAGGCAACTTTGGTGATGACAGACACGTGGCCTTAGGCACGAGTTAGGGTTTCCTAAATTTTCCCAAAAAAAATACTTAGGTGGCGATTCTGAAATCTGGCAAAGCAGTCCATGTTTGGCACTTTTTGATTAAAATCGATTTTCCAAAGCGATTTGCCGGATTTGGACTCTTTGGTGATTTATCAGTCTCACATTGCACTTTGTAAGATTAGATTCAGAACCGTGACACGAGTCCGAACTGTAGTAGCTAAGGACAACAATTCGCGCCCTTGCGCGCGGAGCGGAGTTCCGGGCAGTCTACAACTAGCAACTCTATCTTCTATGGTAGACATTCCATTGGGAGTCAGGGTGCGTCTGATCATTATTGAATAGAAGTACACGCCAGCCTATGAAACCATCTCCGTGGTAGACAAGGCTTTAGACAAGAACCCCTGGTACTACGATAGTTGGAATTTCCTAGAAAATGAGGTGTATCCACTAGGAGTAAATGCCAAGGACAAAAGGGAAATACATTATCTAACTGTTCAATTTATCATCTACAAGGGCAAGTTGTACAAAAGAGGCCATCTAGGAATGCATAAGCTATGTGTGGAGGAAGGAGAATCAAAGCGCCTTATGGAGGCCATTCACAGAGAAGAGTGCGGAGCCCACATGAATAGTGTGATGCTCGCTCGAAAAATCCTTAGAAAAGGCTACTACTAGTCAACCATGGAAGAGAATTGTATTGGTTTAGTTTGGCGATGCCACAAGTGCTAGATTCATGCCAATCGCATGAACATTCCACTATCAATGCTCTACACCATGACTTCACCATGGCCATTTTATGTTTGAGGGATAGATGTTATCGGCGCAGTTACGCCAAAGAGGTCAAATGGGCATGAGTTTATCCTAGTAGCAATCGACTACTTCACAAAATGGGTAGAGGCCCAATCCTACGCTGTGCTAAAAGCATCGCATGTGGCTAAGTTCATCAAGAACAACATTATCTGCCAGTATGGGGTTCTGAATGAGATTATCTCCGATAATGGGTCGCACTTCAAGAAAGAAGTGATAGATTTGTTCAAGAAATATAATGTGGCTTTCCATAAGTCATCGACCTACAGGCCACAAACCAATGGAGCCGTTGAGGCTATGAATAAAAACATCAAAAGAATTCTGCAGAAGATGGTGGAAACCTACAAGGACTGGCCAGATAAATTTTCATTTGCGCTCTAGGGCTATAGAACCTCTATCCGAACATCTATAGGGGCAACCCCTAATTCTCTCATTTATGAGGTGGAGGCTGTTTTGCCAATCGAAGTTGAAGTGCCCTCACTACAAATTATGGCTGAGTGTCAGATAGCAGAGGCAGATTGGCAGCAAAGTAGGTTTGAAGAGTTAATGTTGTTTGATGAGCGAAGACTAAGAGCATTGTATCATGTTCAGGGTTACCAACGCCGAATTGCTAGGGCTTTTAACAAAAAAAGTTAAGTCCAGAAATCTTCAAGAAGAAGACATGGTGCTGAAAGAAAACCAGGCTCCCATTCATGACCCTAGGGGCAAGTTCAAACCCAACTAGACTAGTCCTTAGATCATCAAGTCAATCTGGTCTGGAGGGGCAATTATTCTTATGGACTTGGATGGCCTTTAGTTTTCATGACCGATCAATATGGACAAGTTGAAGAAATACTACCCCTGAGAGGCTTGCTAGGCCAAAAACCCGAAAGGGCGACCTAGGCAAAAGTTTGAGTACAAAAAATTAGAAATAAAAGAAAAACTGAGCTCCCAAGGTTAAAAACCCTAAAGGGCGACTTTGGCAAAAGTTAGAGCACAAAAGAGAGAGTTAATACTCGAGTGAATCTGAACCGAACTACGTAAGGCCTGATTCCTATCTTTGGGATACGTAGGCAACTTTGCCTTAAAGTTCGGCCGTAACTATCTCCGATTCAACTGTCCTATCCATTTTCCTGATCAGGTCATCTTTGTTCATCATCTATTAGTTTGGTTGCGCCCTTTATTTCGTGAAGAAAAGTTGGTTACAGTACAAAGTAGCAGTGATATGCAATCAGAGGCGATTATGATTTCTTTTGATGCGGGACTGTACATCGTGAGAATCGATTTCACGCGTGTCAAGTGGTGATCATTTCTGAAAATTGTTTTGAAAAGTTTAATAAAAATTGATTTTGTTCAATTACCTTTTTACAGCTTGGACCATTTTTGGGACCGAAAGGAAAATTTTCAATACTCGCAACTTTAATTTTATTGATTTCAAGACAAGTACTTTCTCCCTCTTGGATTTAGATCAAAGTTACTTTCACATCTTAAAACTTGAAAAGAAAAGACCAAAGCAGTAAAACTAGGGGCACAGCTAAGGTAGATGGCTCTATGTCAAAGACGGCCCAACTTCTGCCTCCTCTTCAAGCCAAGCCAAACACTCCTTAGATAAGGTGTAACTGAAACTAATGGTAGGGGCCAAAATCTCTCTTGTCCTCAAGGCCGCAAGATACCGGGGCAGGTGCGAGGCGTGAATCGGAAATGAAGCTGTGTATTCCACTCCCTCATCTGGACGTATCTGATCATGCCCAAACTGGCGTTGGAACTGGAGAAGAAAATAGAATACGCAATGTGTGAGGCTAATCAACTCTACACCCGACTGTCGGGACATGTTGTAGCTCATCTTAGGTAAATTAAGCCAGGGGCAACGCCAAGTTATGTCAGCTGCAGACCGGTTGTACATCCAATCACACCATAAACTCTCTAAGGGGAAATCCACTAGCCGTTAACGAAAGAAGCAAGCTCGGGCTGAATACTCAAGGAAAAGGCCCACTACTTGCAGTTTATCCATCAACCATACCTGGAGAGGAATGAAAAATAAGAGAGATTAAAAAATAGAGAGGTGTACGATGAGAGAAAAGTAAGGAAGAGGTTATGAGAGAAAAACAAAAAATGAGTGTTGAGTGATGTGAGAATCATAAATTTGAAGGGTGGAAAATACTATCTGGAGAAGTGGCGGACTCCCTGCCAAGCGGGTGGTCTTTCCTCAACGGAAAGTATCTAAACCTATCAAGGTTTCGGCCAGTGCCATACCCATGCAACTCTTACCCTCTTTCAGACGGTGAGCCACTTCGATCAACCGGATGCTAGCTCCGTCGAAATTAGGGGCAAGGAGGAATTATGCGAGAGCGCAAAAACAGAGAGCATGTTGCCGACGGCCTCACCAAAGAAGGTCATTCTTGTGTCCAATGGCTGAAAATCGATGAACTAAACCTGGGATGTCTAGCTCCCTATCACGTGCCAAAGACCAAGCCTCATGTAATGTTAACCCACACATCCATCCTAAAGCTTGGGCATGGCCAAAACGGGGCTGCAGTATGATTTCTTCGTCGTGCTGAGACTCCATCAAAGCTTGAAATTCCTCGGACACACCTCTTGGGATCCGAATTGAAACACATGTGTGATCGAGTTCCAACATCAAATAGTGGCATGTAGGAATGGAAAACAAAGAGAAGTGCAACTCAGAGAAAAAATGGCATTTAGGCCAAAATCGTGAAAATTCACCTTTTCCGAGCCATCCAAAGTGGCTATCCAATCTCGAAGCCTAATGTTGCATAATGTCTCCATCTTGAGAGAAAAATATCAAATACTTGCTATTCTACCAGGAAAAAAAGTATGGGAGCACCATTTATAAAGGATGAGAAGGAGCAGTGCATGACAGTTGGCCAGCACTGACCGACCTCACACTTAGGCCGGGCTGTGCCTATTTAGGCCCGGCCGAGTCTAAATGATATTTCAAAATCAGTATAGTTGCAGAAAAAGCAGGCCTTTGTCTTGACGTGCCACAGCTTTGTTTTAAGTCTTGTTTTGTTTGTACCAAGTCTTTTTTAGTATTTTTGAGTTGTTTTTGTTTTGTTTTCCTGTTATTGAGTTGTATTTTACATTTTATCCGATTGTTGGTTGGTATCCAATTCAAGAATGAATGCAAAAGCACATATACATTGTTTTAAGTCTTATGCGAAGCTACCATGCAAAGGTTATGTCATTCATCACATGCCATTCATCACATTCTGCAAAGAGATTCAAAAACTTGTCTTTTATAACTAGTGGGTCCAACACCGATCATTGTTTTACAAGGTAACAAAATAAAATAAAAAATCATTCAAAACAAAACAAACAAAAGGGTCTATTTGAAGCTAGTCTTTAACTACAGAACAAAAATAGAAACAAAATCAGCGTCCTCATCAGTAACCCATCATCACCCTCTTCCTCCTTGGCTGCGGAGAAGGTACATCACTGTCATCGCTGGGGCTACTGGACTGCAAGTCAACCTCTTTTCTCTTGTCCTCGAGGGTCATAGACCCGTCAAAAGACTCCTTAGAAGGTAAGTACTGCCTCGCTCGGCCTTTTCCTTGATTGACTCCCCCTTGGCCCCTTACTGGACCCCGTCTCCGTCTACTAGCTAGGAGAGGTCCTGCATGCACCGCTGGCGTCAGCTCAAGCTAAAAGTAGTACAGGTATCAGTATGGACTAACAGAACTATAAACAATATGACAACAACAGTGAACCAAAGACAAAATGTACCTCAGTCCCATGAGTGACTAAGGCGGTTTGCCTTCTTCATACCATAAGAAGCAGTCAGGCGATCGTCCGGAGGAGGTCATCAACATACGCCTGGGGTGTCTACAAAAGGAACAGAATTTGAGAAGGGTGGACAGAAGTAATAGAAAACAATGAACAGAAATGGTAGAAAACAAAACAAGACAAAGTGTAATGAGTAGAAGCATAAAGAAATGTGTACCTGCCCGATGCCAAGAGCGAATGCTAACCTGCGGTCCTTCTCTTCGATATGCTTAACTGGGATCTGCTCGATCACTCCATTTGGACGCATATATAGATCTCAGTGGGAATCACGGGAAACCTAGGAATGGGAGCAACGACTGGAGCACCTCTAGTAGGGGCATCACCAACTGCAGCAGTAGCAGCAACAACCTCCGACATAGCGCGAACCACACCCGGGTTAAGAGGAGCCATCACCCGAGTATGCAAGAAGGTAGTGAAATCACCGAGCTCATGATGCTGATCACCATTCTCTCCCAACATTAGGAGGTCGATCTAAGGACCGTCTTACAACTCATCAACTACCCTTATGACTAGAGAAAGAGGATGTGGAATGTCGGGGTCAGCGACGCCCCGCGTCTGGCGGATGAACCTATCCCCCAGGTAGTAAGCCCGGCCAAAGGGGCCCTCGAACAAAATCCGCATGGTGGAGAAATGCCATGCAGCAATGTAGGTCGTCCTCGACACTTAGGGAATGCCTGTCCAAGGATGCTAGTCAACCTGTGGAAGCAAACATCAAATGTCAGAAATCAGTGCAGTATGAAAATATCAGTAAAGTATAGAAGCAACAGTATAAGAATGACCATGTAGTATGGGAAGCAGTACAGTTTGCTTACAGTATGTAAAAGTTAAAGGTTGATATTTTGTTACCTAATCCACAGTGTTCGTGTAAAAGAAATAGCGGAAGTAGGGGAAATCTCGGTCTACGCAACGATGACGCTCAAATCTGGAGTTATAGTACCGAGAGCAGGGTATTGACAACTTAATCGGCCTTACCGAGACTGGAGCCAAAGAGGTGAAGTATGTATAAACCTAGAGCTATAAACAGAAAAAGATGAATGAAGCAAATGAGCAGAAAATGCAGAATGAATAGAATGTACGAAAAAGATAAGTGTGAGGCGTACCTCCCAAACTCTCCAATAACCACTAAGTGAATCTGCCTTACGGCGGAAGACGGAGCTCATGTTGCAGTATAAGGTGGCCAAGCCGGCGCCACCCCAATCATACTCTGTCACCTGGAGGAGGTGCACCAGTGCTCCTAGAAGGTATAACCCCACGGTATTTTCCCTGTTCGTAAATAGGGTAGTACTGAGGAGATACATGAGGAAGCCGCAGGTGTACTGGGTGACCTCATCTGTAGTAGTGGGCTGGGACTCAGAGAAATGATTGTAAAACTAGTTGTATCTCACCATTCCTTGACTAGTGATGTCCGGGTTTGGCCCAAGAAGCTGACGCTATGCGGCTCTCCACTGTGTCATGTTAAGATCACATGGGATCGGGTCCCCAACTCCAACCCGCATGCCGGTGAGCATCGAAAAATTGTATGGGGTCAAAGTCAGCTCCCCAATCGATGAGAAGTGGAATAAGTCTGTAGTGTCCCACCATCTCTTAACCAGGGCCTGTACAACAATGACTCGGTTCTCATCTGTATGAGCCCTGAGCAAAAAGGCCCAAAGCCGGCTGCATCAACTAGTGCGCATACCTCTGCGGGCAATCTCTCATACCAACGTCGGGGGCTGGATATGGATCTGTATCTGCCAATCCTCCTGGCTATCACCTGTAAATGGGGAGTGTATATAGCGTTAACTAGTGATCTACTTGTGAGATTCAATAATATATCAAAATGAAGGAAAGTTGTTTACTGTGAAGGCATCGGCAGACAAGTGCTCCGTGGGCTCTCACAGCAAGATGTCCTCATCTATCCAAGGAATGATGCCCTCGAATCTCAAATACCACTTGGGGGTGGAGCATGTGTGCGTAGTCGGTAGATGGCCGCATCAAATGGCCTATCAATGAGGGGAGACAACGTGGGAGCGTCCTCCGCCTCCATATCTACAGCTATGATGGCCTCGATACCAATGGTGAGGTCCAGGATGGGAACTTCATCACTAGCTATGGAGAAAAGTGGAGGAAATGAAGAAAAAGCAAGAAAAATGTAAGGGGCTAAACCCTAGGAGAGACAAAATGAGAGGGAAAAGTGAAAACACGAGAGTGAGTACACAAAAACCAAGAAAACCCATGAGAAACAAGGCAAAAACAATGTGAAACCCCAAAACTTATCGAATCAAAATCCAATCGGTTCAAAATATAAAGGAGGGGAATAGTTTTAAAGAAAAAAAAAATGGCAAGGGTTGTTGGGTATTGCAAAGAAAAGAGGAAATCTAGAGAGAGGGGGAGGTTAGAGAAAGAGATGAGGGAGTTTCGAATGAAAAGGTGTGAGAAATGAGGGTTTGAGTTTGTTTTAAACAAACAAATCACGCGGAACGACCGAAACTGCCCCTGCCACTATCAAAGCCCAGTTGGCTGTCTCGATGCCCAGCCGTGCTTCATTGAGGCCCAACCGGCTCTCAATGAAAACCCAGTTCAGTTTTTGTGTTTTTTACTTTATTTTATTTCTTGTATTATGGAATCAAAAAGAAGAAGAGAATTAAAAGAAGAAGAATAAGAGGGGGAAAAAAAAAAAGGAAAAACAGTGAAAAAAAGAGGAAAAACAATGAAGAAGAAAAAAGTAAAGGAAAAAACAGTGAAGAAAAAAGAAAATAAACAAAAGAGAAAAACGAAATAAAGAAAAAAAAAACAACAACAAAGGAAAATAATAGAGGAATGATTTGATTTACTTGGTCTTGTTTGTTAAACTTAAAATTTAATCTCATGAGTTGAGTTGTTTTGTTTCAAAACTTTTAATTTGTTTAAACTATTCCAAGTAGTTTATAATTTGTTTTGCCTGAATCATAGTTCATTATGTTATTTTGTTATGTCGTAACCAGACAATATTGTATGTACGATTCATTCAGAGGAGTTCCAGATAAAATCATTCATGCCATAGTAAAATCATCATCTATTTGCAACCAAATTGAAACGCGGTGCGTTGTGTTCACTATTTCAACACGTGGGTAAATTGGCCTTCACTTTACTACACTGCCTTGATTGTTTTGATTTTACGTATCTCTGTGTAGAATCCATGTTTATTTCTAATTCCTACTTATGTGATTTGTTTGTTCTTTTCTTTAATCAATCCAATCTTTCCTCATCTCGCATGTGACGCGTTAACATTGTACCTTCGGTTAAAAAACAACGGGTGTGCCTGTTGTTTACACCACCTTTCCTCCTCTCGTGTGTGACGCGTTAGGATTGTACCTCCGGTTCAAAACAGTAGGTGCACCCGTTGTTTCACACCACCTTTACTCCTCTCGTGTGTGATGCATTAGGATTGTACCTCCGGTCAAAAACAACGGGGGCGCCCGTTGTTCATACCACCCTTCCTCCTCTTGCGTGTTATGCGTTAGGATTGTACCATCAGTTAAAAACATTGGGTGTATCCCAGTGTTCACACCACCTTTTCTCCTCTTGTGTGTGACGCGTGACGATTGTACCTCGATTAAAAACATCGGGTGCGCCCAGTGTTCACACCATTTTTCCTCTTCTCGCGTGTGACGCGTGAGGATTGTACCTTGGTTAAAAACATCGGGTGTGCCCATTGTTCACACCTTCTCCTCCTATCATGTGCAACGCATTAGGATTGTTCAAATCGACTAAAAACATTGGGTGCACCCGGTGTTCACACCACCTTTCCTCCTCTTGCATACGATGCGTCAGGATTGTTTACCCTGGTTAAAAACATCAGGTGTGCCTGTTTGTTCACACCACCCTTCCTCCTCTCGTGTGAGACGCATTAGGATCTCAGTTGAGACCTTGGGTGCGCTCGATGGTTACGTCGCCTTTCCCCCTTCCTACACGAGGCATAATTAGGTCTGCATTTTCTTACATCCTTTTCTACATGAGATATAGGCTGGTTTGTGCTTTCTTTGTGCTTTTCACGTGAGACGTGCCTATTTATTCACTTCTTTCCATGTGGAACACAGCAGGATTTGTTTTGCTTTGATTTGCATTTTCATTAAAACGTTACTTTCTTGTTTAGCTTGTGGCATTGTTTATTGCTTCATTTACATTATGTTTCATCGCATTGCTTCATTGCATGATCATAAGTTATTTGCTGCATTTCATTTTTGCATTTTTCCCTCGAGTTCAATCTTTACATTTGTGTCTTGATTTCTTTCCTGAGCCTTGTGGCCTCATAAAATGGGTCATCTCTGGGCTTTGACATTCACTTACGTCACTTTATGACTTCGAGATCTGTCAAATAGGGACAACTATGGACACCCCATTTTTGACCGCCCGCAAGGCTCAAGTGCTTTGTCTGGTACACTCGATGATGAAAGTGGTGTTGTGCGTGGTTCGAGGTCTCAACGAAGGGGCCATGTTTTAAGCTCCAAAACAATCCCCAACCTTTTATATTTCCACTGATTATATCCAAGAAATTCATTTTACACATTGTGCCACCCTACGTTGAGGTTGAAATAGAAAAATAGGGGAACACATTGAGGCCCAGTCGTGCCTCAGTGAAGGCCGACCGTGGCTATTGAGGGCCGACTGTGCCTTAGTAGCGAGAAACATTATTCTGGGCAGGAGGCCACCAACTGTCTATTTTTAAAGATATTTATGTCTCCTCTTGCTCAAATTCTATAAAAATGACCATATATCTCTATTTTGAGAGTTGAAAATTTTCAAGAAAGCCTTCATATCGCCTTGAGAGCTCTCTCTTCTCCTTTCTTCATGTGCAAGCAACACTTAGAGTTAACCTATCACCTTAAACCTATATTCATACACCGTATACACCTTCACACCTTGGTCTAGGAACCTTGGTTGAGCCTTAAACACCATAATTCAAGCTTGAGAGTGTATTGAGACTTAGTTTGAATCACAAGCAAACGATTACTTCTTTGAGAAGTATAAGCTTGTCATCCTATCTTTTACTTCTTGTTCTTTCATTTGTTATATAGTTCTTGTAGTTTCATGTTGCTTTGATTCTATTTTAAGTGTTTAAGTTTGGGTTTGGAGAGCTACCAAAAGGGTAGAGAGAGTTTCCTTTTTCTACACCTTTACCTATAGCTCAAACCCTTACTTTCACACTCTTTTTCTTTGCCCACTAAATTGATTTTCAGAGTTAAAAAAGGGCTAAAAATCATGCTTTGAGGTTTCAAAAGTGGAGGGGTTAGCCACCCCTCCTTGTTCTTTCTTACTAGCCTTATTTTTTCTCTTTGTTGATTAGCTTGTTAGGCTCTTTTCATGCATTTTTAGCTGCTGTTTTTCATCTATTTAAGGTTATTTTTGGGCTATCTTAAATTGTTTAAATAGTTCATGCTTTGATTAGCTTGGTTGTTGTCTCATAAGTATGCCTACATAGCTTGTAGTATATTATTCTAAGCTTTTCTTCAATTCATTTCCATGTTTAAGGACCTTATTTTAATAATCAACTTGCCATTCATCTCTTTTATTTAAGAGTTGTTTCAATCGGTTGACGGTTATTCAATACATGAATTAGCAATTTATGCTTAATGGCTTAATCTCTACGGAGGTTCATTGCCAACAGTGAAGTCTCTTTTTCATGTTGAGAATCACCTCTCGTTTAACGTACTTCTCACTTAGTGGGCATAACAATCATCTTGGACTTAATGGATTAAAGGATGATAGAGACTAATGAATTTGGTTTAAAATGAACCAACTCAGATAAAGAAAATGAATTATATTGCTTGGGATTCGGCCGGACGTTATGCCGAGTCCATTGTGTCAAGGGTTGTCTTACATCAATTCATGATGTTTTGACGGGTCTTGGAGCATATCTGCTTCCCTCTTTGAGTTCATCCTATGATAAGAGGGAGGGGTGATTGTTATTCATTTCATTTATTGATTTTTGTCCAAATTATACCCGAAATCATCAAGCAAATAACTTGCTCATTGATGGTTTTGGAAACAATTCTAACCTTCTCTCGAGACTTTCCCATGACAGAGAAGTGTAGGAGGGACAAACAGAGTCCAGAACACTCTATCTGCACTGTTTTCATTTCAAAGCACAAAACAGAATTTGGCATGAAATTGAGGCACAGCCGGCCTTCTGTAGGCTCTGTCGGGCTTTATTGAGGGTCGGCCGGTCATCAATGTTTGGTTAGCAGTGTATTTTGCAGAAAACAGAAGGCAATGGCTGAAGGTGAAACAAAGCAAGCCAAGGCAGACAGTGCTGTTCTTGGACCTTGTGTATGCAACCCTTATGTATTAACGCTCCGTGCATTGTTGTAATTAATTTGTTTATTTATTATTGTTATAATTAGTGTTGTTAATTATTAGTGTTGTAATTATTAATCTGATTTATTTGTAATTATTATAGCTAATTAGCTTACTTATCTTGGTTATCCTTGTTGTAATAGCACAATTAGCTAGTTAATTCTTTAATTTATTCATTCATTCGATTTTGTAATAATTAGTTTAATTTGAACCTTCGGACTTTGATTCGCACCCTCTTGCATGAGGGCAACTATGTAATAAGTTGTATGTCTTCCAATCCCACGTCTTTCTCCCTTTTACTTACTTGCTTACAATGGTTAGTATAGGAACATCAATTTTCAAATTAGCATTTTTATGCTTTGCATCCATTATCTTGCATGTATCCAAGGCTCGACTCATCATGCTAACCCAATATCAATGTTCAAATTCATTACTTGACTATGTGCTTTCTTGCCTATCTTGAATGGAATCATATGCCATATTCATAGTTGAGTCTATAAAATGCATAATGCATGCGTTGCATTAGTCATATTGCATTTAATTCGGAACATGCATATTTTTCTAATAATTTTGCTTTGTTTTGGCTCGGAGTACTAGGTGAGCTTTCATTGCTTTAGTATATTTCATGAATGTGGTTATTGCCATATCAAAACATACTTCCATGAGGTTAAGTGCTTAGATGATAAACTGTTTGAATGCCTGTGGATGAAGGCTAGTTGCTTGAATTGGAATAATTTGAGTAATGTTTATATACGATCACTTTTTCAAATGGTACGTATTCGAAACAATTTTGCAAACAAACATGAAATCAAATGTCCCAATTCTTGCAAACATTAGTCTATACCTTGTGTGCGCATCATATAGTAAATTAGCCTAATAACCAAAATAAGAGCATATAATGTAAATAAAAATCATATCATAATTAGTAGAGGCCGATCTTTGATCGGGCGAGTGGGCTGCTCAATTCATGACCTTCCCCTCTCATACCTAAGTTCCTGAGCCAAGACACTTTAGTGATGATGAACTAATGGCCTTTGGCACGAGTCTTGGGTTTCCTAAATTTTCCAAAAATATTTAGGTGGCGACTCTGAAATCTATCAAAGCAGTCCATTTTTTGCATTTTATTGAAAACATCAATTTTCCAAAAAGGATTGCCGGATTTGGACTTTACTTGTGAGATCAGTTTTAAAACAACAAGTGGAGTCTGAACTGTAGGGCTTGTTGTATTCTGAAAGGAGAGCAAAAAGTCGAGCTACACCTCAAAATCTCAGCATTTACGGCTCTAAGTTCTACCGACTGGTGCATTTAGTGGAGCACGACGTTGGCGTCGATGTAGAGATGGTGGAATAAGCTGGGAGGCAGAGGTGGATGACTACTCTACTAGATTTGAAGAAGATGCCTAGTATGGCCTTGGTAATGAAATGACTGGTAGAGTTGTGGCAAATGGAGAAGTCTTACTTTGGCAGGGAATGTTAGGTAGAGCAGACTTATAGGTGGGAATGTAATTCACCAGGAGGGGGGATTTTCATTTTTGAATGGGAAGATCCAAAAGCTTCTTAAGACCTGGGCTTGAGAAGAGGGTCTAGCGAAAGTCCTTTGATGGCTGGGAAGGACTGTAAGAGAGAGCAACAAAACATTAGTGCTAATAGACAAATTGGCAAGTCTTAATAAAGATAAGTTATAGGATGACTCAGTTCTTACCCTCATCCTCTCTAAACACTAATCGACGCAGAGCAAAGAGATGAAGATCATCATATGGCGCAAACTCCCAGTTGCCTGAGACGATCAAATAGTCGTCTCCAGCACCCTTGTTGGAGTCTGGGAGGTCAGCTATAAGTTTGTAGGTAGTGGATCTGGGCTTGAGATAGTACATATAGCCTTTGTCAGACTTAAGGCTACATATTGTGTAACAGAATTGGATGTCGGCTAGTGTGATACTAGCTTTTTCTCAGCGTGCTAATTCTATTATGCCATTGATAACCCTATACGAGTTGATGGCCAGCTGTATAGGGTTAAGCTTGTAGTAATGAAGGATTTTCCTAAAAATGGTGTCTAAGGGAAGCTGAAGTCCATACTCAATGAAAGCAACCACAGGAAAAGGCATGGAATTCGTATCTGGCATGATAGATTCCTCCTTGCCAACTAACTTGATTTGGACGTTGGTTGGGATGGAGAACTCTTGCCTGAAGTATTCTAGTTTGGCCTTTAGCTCGACTTTTCGTGCTTCTTTCGTAAGACGATAAGCCCTACAGTTCGGATTCTCGTGGTTCTGAATCTGATTCCACAAGTGCAACGTGAAATAGAAAACACAAAAGAGTCTAAATCAGGCAAATCTTTTGAAAAATCGATTTTGAATCAAAATATCAAAAATAGACTGCTTTGCCAGATACAGAGTCGTCACCTAAATATTTTTGGAAAACTGAGAAACCCATGACTCATGCCAAAGGCCACGTATCCGTCATCACCAAGATTGTCTCGGCTCGGGAACTTAGGTATGAGAGGGGTAGGTCATGAATTAAGCACCCCCACTCGCTCAATCAAAGATCGGCATCTACTAATCATGATGTGATTCTTATTTATATTATATGCTCTTGTTCCGATTTATTAGGTTAACTTACTATGTGATGTGTGCACAAGTACAACTATTTTGCCAAAACTGGAACATTTGATTTCATGTTTGTTTTTGAAAAGAGATTGTGAATATGCCACTTGAAAAAGTGGGCTCAAATGTTCATTAATTAAACTATCCCAATTCAAGCAAGTAGCCTTCATCCACAAGCATTCAAACAGTTTATCACTTAAGCACTTAGCCTCATGGTGAACATGATGCGATATGCTAAAACAAATAAAATCTTATCTAGTACTCCAAGAAAAAAAAAGATGACAGAGTTAAAAAAATGCATGATCCTAACTATGCAATGTGACTAATACAACGCATGCGATATGCAATTTACTAGGCTCGACTACTAATATGGCATATGAATCAATTTGTTACCATGCGGTCTAAGCACGTATTCAAAGAAATATTAACTAAAAATGTAAGTTAGAATGATATGCCGAACTCAATGCATGCAAGACAATGGATGCAAGGCATGAGAGATGCTAAATAAAACATGATGCCCTAAACTAATCATCATAAGCAGGTAAATAAAAGGGAGAAAGCTGTGTGGTTGGAAGACATCACATTATTACAACTGTGCCCTCGCTCAAGAGGGTCCGAATAAACTAACTAGTTAAGCTAATTACTATGAATTAACTAACTATTATAACAACAATTTTACCAACTACTCTAGCTAATTAAAGAATTGCAACGCAAAATTAATCAATCTAACTAATTAATTAATTACAACAAATTAACTAGCTACTCTAATTAATTAATTACAACACAAATTAACACTAATTAATAATTACAACACAAATTGAATTAATTTACTACACCAAATGAACTAGCTAGCTAGTTATTACAAGTCCACAAGCGAACGGGCCTCAATAAGTAAGGAAAATGCTTATGCATGCAGAGATTTTCACTCGAAAGGCCCACTGTTCTACTGCCAGAATGCCTCTGTTGCACAATTAGAACATCTTTTCACCCTAGCCTCTGCTCTGTTCTATTGCAAAAAGTTGTTGCCCAGTTTGACAAAAGTGGCTGGCAGGCCAGAAGTGGTGGCCGGTCGGCCACAAATGGTAGCCTGTCGTCCAAAAAAAGTGGCTTGCCGGCTAGAAAAAGTGGTCGGCTGGCCACTAAAGCTTGGTTCCTCCTGCTACAACAGAGGACAAACAGAGCATCCTTAGCGGATGTTTGTACACCTTACCCCTCCTTATCATCAAACATCTCAAAATAGTGGCAAGCTCAATTCGTAAGCTATCAATTGACGCAATTTCATTGCATGATGGCCTATGAACCAAGGTGTACAATTTCAATAAATGCACAATAAAAGACTCTCAAACTTTCTCCCTATCGTGGTTTGATCAAGGGAAGTGGTTGACCTTGGAAACTTGAACCGTTTCATCACTAGCAAGTATAAAATGCCTCAAGTTTCCGTGTGTTCAATTAACGCTCGATTGAACACCAAATTGCTTATTATCTTGCATCATTTTTAATCCCAATTTTATTACTTCATTTTAATTACCATCCATTCCTTAGTTCATTAAGTCTAAAAGTGAAGATTAAGTCCTCTAATGGAAAGGGGTACCAAACCAAGTGTTGTGTTAGGCATGAGAGAAGTGTCATGTCGTTGGTAATGAACCCCCAAAGAGATTAAACCATTAAGCACAATATCTCTATCTCAAGCTTAAACAAGCAAGTAGTTTGAAATAACTTTTAAAGCAAAGAAAAAGCCAAAAAAAGAAAGAGAGGTTGCAGAGGTGATTACATATGAATACAAGTATGGAAAGCAAAAAATAAGCACTATCAACTCAAATAGGTTGGTAGCCAAGGCCTAAACCACCAAGCTGTAGACACCCCATTTTTGACCGACCTTAAGACTCAGACGTCACCGATTGAGCGCTCGGTGATGTTGCATCTTAAGGCTTATTCGAAGTCTCGAGTCGCGCGCCCTGCCTCCGGACTTCCGAATTCTCTTTTATGCCTTGTCTCGGTTTGCGAACCAGGCTCGATTTTCTCTATTTTCTTTCCCGAGGGAAGGAAGTGGTCCCGTAGATTATCTCCCGGTGGCCGTGAGTTACTTTTCGTGGCCGTAGGCCATTTTGCCCATTTCGGAGCCCGTTCCCTTGCTGACGTTAAGGCCGTGCAGCCTCGCTCTGGGACCCAACCATCTCCGAGTTCTCCGGTTTTGGGCTTGCACCATCGCTTTGTAGTTCCGAGGAACACCGGAGTCTCGAAACCACTTCAGAACACCACTTAGGTGCCGTGACCCATTTTCGGACCCCGAATTGAGCTTTTGGTCCCAAGCATTCATTTCGCATCCATCTTCTCGGTTTTTGGCGGTACCTCTGTTTTGTCATTCCAGAGGACACCGGGTCAGATATACCCACTTGCCGAACACCACTTCCCAGACCCATTTCATTTTCGGATCCCGTTTTGCTCGGTTTTGGCCCCGACGTTCATTTCTCATTAGTTTTGTTCAAACTTGGCAGTACCTCTGCTTCAACATCGGAAGATCACGGGGTGGGAGGCCAGCAATTATCCCAGATAACCGGGCCATTTCCTCCGAGCCCGTTTTGCTCACTTCCGCCAATGTTGAACACCTTGGGGGTATTTTCTTCCAACCAAAGTTACATATCTGTGATCGTGACACACTGGGAGGACCCTACTAACCAACTCTTGGCCGAAACTGTGAGTTTCATTTTTGGGCCTCCTTCAAGCTCTATGTTGTGGCTCCTGGTTCAGTGTTGCCAAATTCCGACCTTGGAACCTTGTTCTACACATATGGGAGGACACTTTGGTATGGTGGTCGGCCAGAAATTGTGCCTTTCATTTTTGGGCCTCTCCTTCAAGCTCTATGTTGTGGCTCCTGGTTCAGTGTTGCCAAATTCCGACCCTGGGGCCTTATTCTACACACATGGGAGGACACTTGTGTATGGTGGTCGGCCAGAGATTTTACACTTCATTTTTTGGGGGGGCCGGCCGGCCATGGTAGGTGGCTGGCCGACCAGGTGGGGTGGCTGGCCGGCCACCTCCCACAAATTTACCTGGCCGGCCAGATTCTTGCTTTACAGCCTGTCCCAGCTGTCCGGGTATCTTCCAACATATCCCGGGGCATCCGGGGGATATTTCGGAAGGGAAAGATTGGGTGCTTTCCCTCCCCTTTTACACCCCATTTCTTGCCTATTTGAAGGCCCCTCCCCCTCCTTCTTCAAGGTTGGAAAAACTTGTCTCAAGATCACCCCTCCAAAATCCTCCATTTCCAAAGCTTTAAACTCCAAAAAAGCTTCAAGTGTCAAGGCCATTCCTTCATCAACACCTAGCCTCACCTTCCTTACTACCATTCCAGCAGCTAGGAAGTGAATTTCAGAGGTTGGGAAGCTACAAATCAGAGCCAAGAATCAAAGAAAGACAAGTCTTCAAGGGTAAGTCCTCAAAACCAACTTTTAGGGCTTTTTCTTGATTCATTTCTATACTCTATTTGGTTGAGAATTAGGGCTCCGACCCTACTGCTTTTGTGCTTTTTTTGAGCCCCTCTACAACTTTGTAGAAGGGCTCAACTTCATTTGGTGTCTCCATGATACACTTCCTTCAATATCCATCTTGTATGTCACCAATTTGCATGCTAGTTTTAGCCTATTTGCATTTGTTTTTGGGGCTCCGACCCCTACTGGTTTTGTGCTTATTTTGAGCCCCTCTACAACATTGTAGAAGGGATCAACTTCATTTGGCCATTCTATATACCACCTCTCTTGGAAATTCACTTTAGGCCCTAATTCTTGCATGCTTTGTTAGGCTTACTTGGCTCCGGATTTCAGCCTTCATCAGGCTTAGAAATAGTCTTGTTTTTGTCTCCTTTTCATGTTATGTTGAGGGCCTTAAGCCATTTGGTGTATATTTTTGGTACTTCCTTTGAAATCCATCAAATTTACCGTATTCTTGCATGTTTTGTAGCCTCTTGTGCTTTTGGTTTTGGCCTTTGGTCAGAACTGAAATGGGTCGTATTTTGACCCCCTTTACATGTTTCATTAAGAAAAGTTTGCTGTTTGGTGCATGGTTTGGCAAGTCTCATGATATAGCCTATTTTGAGCCTATTTTGCATGGAATTTCTAGCATGTTTTTATTCTGATTTTGGGGTTTCCATAAACTGAATATGTGCATATTTTTGGCCCTTCTTTAAAGTTGTAGAACTGAGTTTTTGGGTTTGAGCATTGTAGATATCACTTGCTTTGTAATCCCCCCCTTTTACCGTATTTTTGCATGTTAATGTTGCCATATCTGTGCTATTAGTTTGGCCTTGTTTTGTACTGAAAAAATGCCATATTTGGGACTTCCTTGCTACTGTTCTTGCTGCCATGATCATATCTTGCATGAATAGCATGGCTATAGGCCATTTCGGGGCTTAATTTCACACTTTCGGGATGAATGCATGCTTCGGGTGTCGTTTCGATTTGTTTCGGGGCTGTTTTCCCCTTTATTTAGGTGCTGAAATTCCATTACCATGCTTGCATATCATTTCCCGTGCCATTCGTATCATTTTTGCATTGCCTCGGTTTGCGTGCCAATGGGCACGACCGAGGCACCTCATTCTTATCATTCCGGCCCTATGTGAGTGTGGTTGAGGCCCTCTCATGTCGGCGTAAGCCCAATTTGCATTTTCATGCTTCTACATCATTTCCTCGATTTGTCCGCTGGTACGCAGCTTTCGAGGCTTCATTTTTACCCGACGGCCTCCTATGTGAGTGAGCTGAGGCTCTCCCATGTTGGTGTAAGTCCATTTCGGCATTCCGTATGCCATTTCTTTGCACTTCGAGGCACTTCGGTTTTATCCGATTTTCATCTTTCATCATCGCCTCAGTTTGCGCGCCTGTGGGCACGCACTTCGAGGCACTTCGGTTTTATTCGATTTCCCCATTTCATCATCGCCCCGGTTGGCGCGCCTGTGGGCGCGGACTTCGAGGCTCTTCGGTTTTATCCGATTTTCATCTTTCATCATCGCAGGCACGCACTTCGAGGCACTTCGGTTTTATCCGATTTTCATCTTTCAGCATCGCCTCGATTTGCGTGCCCGTGGGCACGCATTTCGAGGCATCCCATTTTTCGTAGCATTCATGTGTATTCATCCCAATATTGAGTTGTGCAAATCTGCTCCTCGGCCATCATGCATCGATATGCGTGATTGGTGGCGCGAGGATCGAGACATGCATATATTTGTGAAATACACTGCTATGCTTTTTTCCTGCTCTCCGTTGCAGCAAAAAAATGAAGAATTATCAGCTTTCCGGAATCTGGCACGCAATTCGAGGAAAACTGCAAACAGAGGCTAATCAGGGCATCCCAGTGGATTTCTGCGCCAAGCAGCCCAGCATATACTATTCACCAGAAGCGAGGCAGTCCCTGGCTTGCACGCCAGTTTCAATTCTTTTGTAATTAATTTGTTAATTAATTAGAATTTGTATTATTTCGGACTGTATATTCTTTTATTCGGGTCTGTATTATTATTTATTCGGACCCTCTGCGCGAGGGCAATGTTGTAATAAGGGTGTGTGAGTGCGATGTATGTCTTCCAACCTCCATTTCTTTCTCCCTTTTATTTACCCGCTTTGAATGGTTAGATATAGGGCATGTTTCAATTAGCATACAGTATGACTGCATGTTTGCATCATTCATCTGTATTGCATGCATCGGGCTCGGCACATCATGCAAACTGCATTGTATTTCAATTCAAAAGTTGAATACATGTTAGCTGTTGCATTCCATATGCCATGTTTAGAATAGCCGAGCCTGCTATAGTTGCATTTTTGCATGTGTTGCATTAGGCAATTCTGTATACTTAGGATCATGCATGATTTCTAATCAGCTTTTGTTTTGGCTTGGAGTACTAGGTAAGTTTTATGCTTTAGCATCCTTGCATGTGTGTGAGTGACTGCCATGAAAGCATGCTTACCATGAGGCTATGTGCTTATGTGATATAACTGCCTTGAATGCCTGTGGGTGGAGGTTGAGTTATCTGAATTGGAGCAATTCGTCAATTGTTTGTTAAGCCCACTAGATTGTGGCAAAATCTACATTTTAAGCCTACCTGCGGGTAGCAAACCATTTTCAAACAAACAAACATGAAATGTTTTGTTCCAATTCAGACGGCCCAGTCTATACTTGTTTGCTGCGAGCATCACATAGTAATCCTAGGCTAATAATCGGAATAAGAGCATACAATGTTTTCAAAATCAGATATCATGGTTAGTAGAGGCCGGTCTTTGACCGGGCGAGAGGGGGTGCTCACGATGTGACCTTCCCTAATCGTACCCAAGTTCCCGAGCCAACTTTGGTGATGACGGACTCGTGGCCTTCAAGACCGAGTCGTGGTTTCCTAAATTTCCCATTTTAAAATATTTAGGTGGCGACTCTGTTATCTGGCAAAGCAGTCCATGTTTGGCACTTCTTTTCAAAAAATCTGTTTTCCTTCAAAACGATTTGCCGGATTTGGACTCTTTGGTTCAGATTTAGAACCGCAACACAAAATCGAGTCCGAGCTGTAGCGAGGCCCCCTCGCGGGCGTTGTTACACAAGCCTATGAGGACAATTACACTACAAGCATGCTATACAAAGCTCAAATGTAATGAACAACTAAAAACAATCCTAAAACATGCTGTAATTAAGACAAAAATAACTAAAACAATAAGCTACAACATGGAGCAAGTTTAACTAGTAAGCAAGCACAAGGAGGGGAAGCAACCCCCTTTATTTTTAGGACTTCAAAACATGATTTTAGCCTCTAAAAAACCTTTGAAATCAGTGGTAAAAAGCTCCAAAAAAGGTGTTGAGAAGGTGGGAAACACAAGGGCAAAGGCCTAAGAACTTAGGTGCAAAGAAGGGTGATCCACCTCTCTACCCTTAATGGCCTTAAACCTTAAGTTTCAGCTCAAAAATACAGGGTATAAACAGTCCAAAAACAATCCAAAAATAGTAAGAAAAATAGCAAATAAATCAAAGAAACAAGCCAAGACTTATACCTCTTGAAGAGGAGAACCCTTTTTAAGTGACAAACCAACACTTACACACCCTCAAGAGCTCAAAGTAAGCTCAAAAGTACCTCAACTCAAATGCCACAAGGTTTGGTTTAGAGTGTATAGACAAATGCTTAAGAATTTGCAAAAGAGAGAGGGAATTGTAGAGAGAGAAATATTTTTGCTCCAAAATTTCCAACCCTCAAAAATGGAAAGGGAGGTCTTCTATTTATAGAAAAACATGAAACTCCCTTAGAAATATCCATACATAAACGTGTGGGCAGATGCATGCACTTGTGGAAACAACTAGCATCGGTGGCATAACTATCTACAAAAACACACGAGTGGCCGGCAGGCCACACAAATAGCTGACAACCCACATTGGTGGCTAGTAGCCAACACTAGTGGGCCTGCTGGTCCCAGGTTTTTTAGGCATGAAAAAATGTGGTTTTGGTCCAAAACAAGGCAAAAGGTGTGTAGGGTTTGAAAGCTCAAAGCTGTGGGATTCTGCTGAGGACTTCGAGCACTTGATAAGCATATACAAATTCATCATTGGGTGCACAAGCGGTCACACCCAAGTCATAAAGGCGGTCAAAAATGGAATGTTTACAGCTGGGGTGTCTACTTTCCATCTAAACATACCCATAATATTGGCTTAAAAGTATTTGGTGCTGGAGTTCAAAGAAAAGTGATTGGCAAAGGGTTAAAGACCTCGACTAAAACCTAGAGAGCACTAGGGTGAGGATTGTGAAGGTCTATGGGGAAATTGGTTCCAATTTTCATAAGAAACAGAGTTCTAAGATCAAATCCCAAACCTAAACTATGGGGAAGCAAGAATCAAATGCAACAAATCTGAAAACAATCAAGAAAAACAGAAAGGGAACATGATTTAGAATAAAAAAGAGCAACAATGTGGCGAGCACAGTGGTAAACAGTGACGATCCAAGAACATAAAAAATTACAAACAATAAGTGAGTGTATGTGAGGCAGTGTGCAAGAGCCATAGGCAATTCGAATACTCAAGAACTCAGGAACAAATTATGATGCAAGGACAAGAAATTATGACCAAAGCATAAAGATAGAGTTAGAGTACAACTATAAAAACGAATTCAATGGCAATAGATATAGTATTGGTATATATTCAGAACAATGGAAGACTAAATTAAAAGAGAGTGAGATTAAGAGCTTACCAAATGGGACCAAGAACACGATCGCTGGAATGAGGTTCACCAGAGTTGGATGATGATAACGAGTGTGACCAGACAACGAAAAACTTGCCAAAAGTGGTGAACGGAACGGGTACAAAGAGCTCGTGAACGCAACAATGGAAGTTTTTGGAAATGTAGAGAGAGAAAATCTTGAGCAAAAAAGAGAATGCGAGACTGCGAAGTGAAGAGACAGAAAGAGAAAAAAAAAGTTTTGTCAAAAATATGAAAATGTGGCAAAACATAATGAGATGCCTTGGACGGTGTGCTTGTCAGGCAGTGCAGGCAGAAATAGGGCACCCTGATAATGCGTGTTAGGCATGAATCAATGAGGAAGGGACACATATATGAAACGGTTGGAAAGGCTGTGCGTGACAGCTCATGCGCAGCTAGAACTCTTGTAATTCTTGAAATAATGAGGCCATAACCTCGGCTAGAGGAGCGACCTCGGATGAGATGCTTAAAGAACTGAGTTCTTGGTTCTTGAGTCTTGGGAGAGTGGGCAGCTAAGTCCTAGTTTTGCTGAAGCCAATGAGTCATGATATCGGTCAAAGAGCAAAATGAATTTTTAGCCGACATACTATATGGACGAACGATGTAGGTTCCATTACCTCAGATTGCCGAGGTAATAGAACCTAGAGGGCAGTTATGGGGAAGTATTTTGTGAAAGACAGCACATGGTAAAGGTGACGTCGAAGTGTCAGCCGAGGTGCCACGTGGCCTAGTCACGTGCCGAAGTAATCTCGGCTAGGCCGAGGTTGTCTGCGAAGATATCGGAATCCGAGATAAGCAAATAAGGACAAGAGTCCTAGAACAGAGGAAGATCTTAGTCTGGATAAAGATAAGGCTCAAGAAAAGTTTATCTCTATTGAGATGAGGGTCCAGGATGAGCATTGAGTCTGATTCCATTGAAGTGAGGCTTCTAATGGGATCAGGTCACTACTGGTTATAAAAGCAAGGTACCCTCGTGGGTCTGAGATAAATTCTTTTTGTGAGTTTAAGCACAATTTGTTATCTTTGAGAAATATTGATTACTGACTTGATCGTCGAAGTACTCCCATGTGGACGAACCATCGCCAGATTCTCATCTTCTTGTGTAGGTTGTTGGGCTTAATCTATTCTACCGGTACTCTCCAGCTAAATTTCCTATTTGATTGTGTGGTCAGAAATCAACACCCACAATTACAAATACATATGCCACCAACGCAAGGAAACTTCCTCCATCAATCAATCTGAAAGGTTAATCTACATCAACAATAAATTACAGAATTGCCTTGTCTGCAAATATACAAAACAACCGAAGATCGAAACAACCTAAGCTTTTCCTTAGCAGCATCCACTTTTTTGCTGTTGTTTGTTTGTTTCTCTCTAATTGGCTGTTTCTGTTTGTTATTGGTTTTTTTTATGGCTATGGTGGTTGTGCTATATATGTACTAGTTAAATAAAAGGTCGTTCATGAAAGTAAAACAAAACGGTTCGTCAAAGATTAAGATAAAAGGTCCGTGCAAGGCACGGCCCATCAAGGAGTAAAATAAAAAATTTGTACGAAAAAATTGTAAATTAATTAAATTGTTTAAACTGATTATTTGTATATTATATTTTATGAGATGTAAAGACTACTTAACTTTTTATTAATTTTAGGCACCAAAATTTAAATAAAGCATTTTTATATATTTTATACATTTTAATATTTTAATTTAAAACTTGTTTTCGGCTACAATATTAATAATTAAATTTTATTACGCAATTTAATAATAGGGAAAATCACACCTTATTCCCATTAACTATTGCTCTATTTTACTTTATCCCTTAAACTAAAAATTGTAATACTTGGCCTCCATTATCTATGAATTTCTTTTTTTCAATCTATACCTCTGTGACTAAAATACCATTTCAATAATACGATAATTTACGAGTTACCTCATTAAACTATTGCTCAATATCATTTTGCCTTCTTAACTAAAAAATTCAAAATTTTTTAATCTTAATTATTAATTTGCATCAATGTAAACGTTCTATTAAGTACTTGTTTTATAAATAGAAGAAAAATTGATATGTAAGTTGCATATGACATCTCAAATAGAATACTTAAAATGATATTATTAGTCTATTTGATTTAATTTTTAAAAGCTATTTTTAAGTTTTTGAGTTTCTTTTTTTTTAAATTTTTTTTGTTAATCTTTAGTGAGTGTATTTCATAATATTTCTCTTTTTTTTTTTTTGAGATACTTTTGTCATTAAAATTCAATTCGGAAAAAATTAATAGATGAGGGGGTTGAGTGTTATAATTTTTTAAAGGGGTGAAATGATATGGAACAATAGTTGAAGGGGTTAAAATGTAATTTACCCCTATTTATTTTAAATTGATAAATACATAGATAAATTACAATCACACTCCTTAAGGTTTGTTTAAAATATAAATTGCTTCCTGTAATTCTGAAAATTACATCTTGCTCATTCCAATTTCAAATCACATAGCAAAGTACCCATTTTATATATAAATCATTAAGTCAATTTATAGTTTTAATAAAGTCAGAAATATATTTTAAATTTTAATAATTTTATTGTTGCATAGTAGATAATAATTAAAACATCTAACAAGGGAAGTACTTATAATTTCTAAAATTATAGAGAACAATTTATTTTTTAAACAAATTTCAGGGAGTACATTTGTAATTTACCCTAAATACAATACGTAGAGATAATAAAAAAATAAAAAAATAATAAATAATAAAAAAAAAAGATAAACAGACAGAATTTTAAAAAATAGAAATAAAAGTTCTCAAGCAATTCTTAAATATATATATAGATATTAGTTATAAAAATAAAATAAAAAAAAAAGGAGTATTTACACATAAATCCTATTTTATAAATTTATATTCTAATAAGTTCAAAATTAGATTTTTTTTTTTTTTTGGACCTTTAAGTTCTATTAGATTTTTAATAATTAGAATTACCATTCAAATAACAATTACTCATCATTTGTGACTGTCTATAAAGAAATATGATTATGTGACATTTATTTTGATTCTTAAAACTTTAAAACATCAATTTTAAAACTAAAAAAATTATGTGCAAAATTTAAAATTTTCTGAAAAAATTTAAATAACTAAATTTTCTTTATACAAAACTGAAAATTTTCTATTTATAAAGGAGCCTGATGATGGAACATTACTGTGCAAAACTGAAAAAATTGATAATGTTCTAACTTTTGAAACTGGAGAAAAAAAAAAAAAAAGTTGTAATGTTCTTAATTTTAAAACTTGAAAAACCTAAAGTTCTTAGTTTTACTGGATCGTTTCACAAATTGAGAAATTGTCAAATTTCGTATAGCTAAAAAAAATAATATTTTATTTTTATAAAATTCAATATTGGTCTTGTTTATCATTTTGTCGACTCTAGAAATATAAATTTTATTAAAAACAAATGTGTATAATAAAACTATGAAGTTTTGTAAGTTTTAAAACAACAAAGGCCCTGTTTGGTAGAGCTGTGGGAAAGTACTTATAACTTATATCTTAACAGCTTATAACTTATAACTATGAACATAAATTGATTTCTGACTTATAAATTAAGCTTCTCCTGCCCCACTCAAAGAATAAGTTGATTTCTGACTTACAGAAATCTATAAGCTGTATTGTTAAGTTAAACCAAACACATCAAAATAGCTTAAATTAAGCTGAAAACTGAAATAAGCTGAAATTAAGCTGTACCAAACAGGGCCAAAATAAAAGTAATAAGTTGGGAGAAGTAATCTAGTGTTCTTGGGGCATGGTCATGTGTTTCCCAGAAGAGCTGTGATTGATGGAGATGGTGGAGTCTACAATTTTGTGTTGGGGTATGAGACATAATATTTGATAATTGGTGAATAATTTTGTCATAGAGTGCACTTGAAACACTTAATAATTTTTCATAACACTTAATAAATTGACATTTCAATTCCTTCCGCATTTTCATAAAAGTAAAGCAGTCATATAAATAAAAATCTATTGTAAATAGGACCTTATTGGTTAAAAACAATGGAGTAGGACTTAAAGGAACATCAACCTTATAGATTTTGCCTAATTAATCCTTAAAAAAAACAAAAGACACGTGCAAGGCACGGTCAAATGTTAAAATGAAAAGATTATATAAAAAAATTATAAATTAATTAAATTATTTAAGCTGATTATTTGTGTACTCTCTTTTATGAGAAGCATAGACGACTTCGCTTATAAATTTTAAGCACCAAAATTTAATTGAAATATTTTTATATGTTTTATATATCTTAATATTTTAATATTTTATTTTAAATGTAAAAATACATGCAACATCAATTATAGGGTAAATTACACTTTATTCCGCTCAACTATTGGCCGTATAAAAATTGTAATAGTTCACCTCCATCATCTATTAATTTTTTTTTTTAATTTGAAATTTTATGACAAAAATACTGTTTCAGCAATAGGATAATTTACACATTACCACCTTGCACTATTATCCAATATCACTTGACCTCCTCAACTAAAAAAATGCTACATTTTTTAACGTTAAACTAATAATTTGTATCAATGTAAACATTCTGTTAAGGACTTATTTTTTAAATAGATAAAAAGTTGATATGTGAGTTGCACATCTAAAATGGAATACTTACAATTGGTTTAAATCTCAAAATCTATTTTTAAGTTTTTAATTTTTTTTGATCTCTAATGAACGTTTTTCATATTAAAAAATAAAAAATAAAAAATATAGACACTTTTGTCGGTTTAAGATTAAATTGAAAAAAAGTCAATCGATGAGGGGGTTTAGTGTTATAATTTTTAGTTTAAGGGGTAAAATGCACACTCCAAGTTTTGCTTAAAATATGAATCACTTCATATGGTTCTTAAAATTACATCTCGCCCCTTCCAATTTCTATTTACATAATAAATTATTCATTTTATTTATAAATCATTAAGCCAATTAATAATTTTAATGATATGATAAATATATTTCAATTAACAATTTTAATAATTTTATTATTGTTTAAGAGACAACAAATAAAAATTCTGACAAGGAAAGTATTTATAATTCCTATAATTATAGAAAACAATATGTATTTTAAACAAATCTCAAAGTTGTATTTGTAATTTATCCTAAATTTATTAGATAAAGATCGACACTGAGAACTATAATAACAGCAAAACTAAGGGCAAAATTGAAAGGGTTGGCTGAAATAATTTTCAAAATAAATTGTGACAGAAATCTAATTTGATCAAGTGATTATCGATATCTGATCGACATCATTTTATTGTAAAGATGAGGTACTCGACGAGTGTTACACATTAAATGATTTTGATCATCAACATGAGCCTGAATCCGGGCCTACCAGTGCCGAACAGCTTCCTCCAGTTATTGGAGAGGAGTCGAGTCCTTACGAACCATGACTCATAGTTTTTATTGTGTAATGAGATAACGCTGGACTGAGACATCCATTTTTTATTTTGAACTATACTAGCATCTTGCTACTTCTGATACAATTCTCCATGGCTACAACATCACAAGCTTCCTTTGTCTGAACTGGATTCTTCCAACAAAGAGAGATAGCATATGCCCTTTTTTACAAAGAGTAACAGCAAGGTTTCTCATATTACATCTTACATTCCATCCAACAAAGTCGTCACCAGTATGATTGTTAAACCAAATCCATACTCTTATGAAAGTAAAGAGAGCAGAGAAAAGAGAAACTCTATATTGAATTGAATGAATAATACAATAGGAGAAGCCTATATATAGGCAGAAAAGAAACCTAGATAGGTACAAAAAAAGATAAAGATACAAGAAGATAGAGATAAGTATAGAAGGAGATAGAGATAGAGATATATCTATAGTACAAATAGATAAGTATAATAATATATAGTTAACACCCCCTTAAGCTCAAGGTGGTAAGGCAGTTATCAACTTGAGCTTGGAGAGGAGATCAGAGAAGCGGCCTGGAAGATGAGCTTTGGTAAAGAGGTCAGCAGTCTGGTCAACAGAGGCAACAAAGAGAAGACGAATAAGGCCACTAGTAACATGCTGGCGTATGAAATGGAAATCAATCTCAATATGCTTGGTGCGATCATGGAAGACATCGTTATGTGTAATCTGAATAGCACTCTGATTGTCACAATAAAGATTGGTGGTAGCAGAATGAGAAACTCCCACGTTATAAAGAAGCCAACGAAGCCACATAAGCTCCTGAGTAATGTCAGCAAGAGCACGATACTCAGTCTCGGTACTAGAACGAGCAATAAGAGTTTGCTTCTTGCTACACCAGGAAATGAGAGAGTTGCCCAAGAAAAAGCAGAACCCAGTAATGGAATGACGATCCGTAGGATCTCCTGCCCAATTGGCATCAGAAAATGCATGCAGCTGTAGAGAAGAGTGAGGGGAGTAATGAAGACCATAAAACAAAGTTCCTTTGAGATAGCGCAAAATGTGAACCAGAGCATCATAGTGTGGAGAATGAGGAGCAACCATGAACTGACTGACAATGTGAACAGCATAAGCAATATCTGGACGAGTAACCGTGAGATAGACAAGACTGCCAACTAGCTGATGATATAAAGTGGCATCAGTCAATAGGGGACCGTCAAGGGGTGTAAGACGAGTCTGAGGATTAACTGGAGTAGTGACAATCTTGCAATCGGTAAGGGCAGCACGAGCCAAGAGATTAGAAGTATACTTGACCTGGGTAAGAAAATAACCAGAGGAATCTTGGGAAATTTCCAAGCCAAGGAAATAGCTAAGCAAACCCAAATCTTTCATCTCAAACTGGCGATTGAGAAACTATTTGAGACTAGAAAGGCCCACTGTGTCATCTCCAGTGATAATCATATCATCCACATAGAGGAGAAGGAGAATAGTACCACGCTCCGTCTTACGCATAAACAAGGCAGAATCATAGGCACTGGAGGAAAAACCAAAGTCACGAATGGTGGAGCTGAACTTAGCATACCAAGCACGCGGAGCTTGTTTCAAACCATACAAAGCACGACGAAGTTTGCAAACTTTGTTTGATGGAACAAAAGAACTTGGAGGTGGTTGCATATAAACTTCCTTAGTGAGGTCACCATTGAGAAATGTATTCTTGACATCCATATGAAAAAGACTCTAGTGGCGAGTAGCAGCAACTGCAAGTAAGCTGCAAACTGAAGTAAGACGAGCAACAGAAGCAAATGTTTCCTCATAGTCAATCCCATATTCTTGAGTAAATCCCCGAGCTACAAGGCAAGCTTTGTAACACTCAATGGAACTATCAGAAAGAGTTTTGAGCTTGTAAACCCATTTACAACTAACAGTACTCTGTCCAGGAGGAAGATCAACGACATCCTAAGTATGAGTTCTATCGAAAGCCTGCAGTTCATCAGTCATACCTTGTTGCCAAAGAGGTTAGAACAAGCTTCTCGATAAGAAGTAGGTTCATATGAGAAAAAGGCAGTGGAACTAACAATATAATCACAGGAAGAACAGAAGGTTGCCTTACTTGTGTAGAGTGACGCTCTGGTGAAGGAGGAACCTCAATGGGAGGTGGAGATGAAGAAACCTCCACAGGAGTAGGAGAAGGCGTAGGACCATTAGCAGACATAGGATCCTCAGGATGGACGATAGGCGTAGGCAACTGTGGAAGCATGGAGCCAGAATCTGCATCAAATTCATTAGAAAACAAGTCTATAGAAATATCGATAAAGGCTGGTGAGTAAGTGGACTGTGATAGGTGAAACTAGAAAAGATTGGAGAACATTTTGTGTTCCCAGAAGACCACGTGACGAGAAATACGAAGGCGCTTGAAGATAGGATCCCAACAACGATACCCTTTTATGTTCTATACCATATCCCAAAAAACAGCAAAAATGAGAACGAGGTTCTAGTTTAGTGTGTTCATGATGCTGGAGTAAAACAAAACAAGCAGAACCAAAAACTTTAAGAGTGGTATAATCAGGAGGAGAACCATACAAGCGCTCGTAATGAGAAGTGTTAGCAATGACAGGTATAGGGACACGATTTATGGTGTGGATGGCAGTGAAGGCAACTTCCTCCCAAAATTTTTCAGGACAAGAAGAGGAGATGAGAAGAGCCCAGGTAATGTCTAGAATATGACAGTGCTTCTGTTCGACTCAACCATTTTGTTGGGATGTGCCTGCACAAGATCGATGAGATAGTGTACCATTAGCCCGAAGAAAAGAAAGAAAATCAGAATCCAAGTACTCCTTAGCATTATCAGAACGAAAAATCTTAATAGTACGAGAAAACTGAGTGCGGACCATGGCAGAGAAATCATAATAAATCTGCTTAACTTCAGAGCGATTTTTGAGAAGGAAAAGCTAAGTATAGCGAGAAAAATCATCAACAAAAATCACAAAGTATCTTGACTCCCCTATGGTCAGTGTGGGGGAAGGTCCCCAAATATTGGAATGTACAAGATCAAAAAGAGCAGTAGAAATAGAAGTATTTTGATTAAAAGGTAAAGCAGGTTGTTTAGCAATTTGACAAGATAAACAATGAACATCTTCAAGACAGACACGACTTAACTGACCACTAGAAACCAAAGGTTTCAAATGACTAAAAAAGACATGTCCTAAGCGACAATGCCAAAGATGAAAAGAAGACATAGTAGATGCAGCAGAGGAAGCAATGGAAGTAACAGTAGATGATTTGTGTAGAATACGAAGATGTAGAAGCTCGAACAGATGTCCATGCTTACGGCCTATCCCAAGGATCTGTCTCGTCTAAGGGTCCTATACCAAACAACCATTAGCAGAAAATGTAATGGTTAGACCAAGTTCACATAACTGACAAATAGAGATAAGGTTCAAGTGAAGAGCATGAATGTGATAAGTATCAGAAAGACACACAGTGGAAGTAGAGATTGGGCCAATGTGACTAACAAACATATGAGAACCATCAGCAGTGTGTATAGTGGGAACAGAAGATGATGGTGATAAAGAAGAAAACATAGTAGAGTTAGAAGTCATGTGATTACAGTATGCGGAATCAAAATACCATGAAGTGTTACCTGAGGTCATTAAAAGAGCAGTAGAGGGGGGAGTACTAGATTTGGCGAGCACCTGGTTGATGATGGACATAACATCATCCATAGAGAAGGAAAGAGCAATGGAATCAGTGGAGTGGTCAATAAAAGAGCCTCAGAGGCAATAGTAGCAGAGCGAGAACCTTGGCCAGAGTTGGACGGATACCTAGAATGAAAAGACTTGGTCTTAGATGAAGCAATAGAAGAAGCTCGAGGACAATTGCTTTGGAGATAACTTGGAGCAGTTTTGTGACACGTCAAGCATTCGTGAACCTGGCACTGAACAAGAGAATGATTGGTTGGCAAGCTGCGGTTGCGACAATAACTGCATATATTAGAGGGTTGGGGAGATAAAGAATGCTGAGATGATAGCGTAACAAGAACAGAATCCATGGTTTGAGATTTAAGAATCCCAAAACGAGTCTCCACTGATAGTAGCTCAGTAATGGCTTGCTCTAAAGTGGGTAAGGGCAAACGATGGAGCAAAGAAACATACACGGGCTCAAAAGTGCTATGAAGAGCCATAAGAAATTATAAGAGTCGCTGATGATTCTGATAAGTAATAAACAGTTGTGCATCCTTAAAATGTGCCCATGTAGGCTCAGAAAGAGCTAGTTGGTCCCAAACAGATGACATCTAGGATAAGAAGGCATTGATAGACTGATCGGGTGCTTAACGCATGTAATGAACACTCTGCAACCGTTGATATTAGTGAGCATGTCCAGTGGTCTGATAACGTTCCTTCAAGAAATCCCAAATTGCTTTGGCAGGAGAGGCAAGGGAATCATCATCCTAAAAGCGTCCAAACTGATGGTTAATGGAAAGAACTGAGGTAACCCGAAACTAGGTGATAATTTGATAATTCTTATTTTCCCATTCGTCAAGACGATCATCAAAGGCAGAGTCAGTCTCATCTTTCTTTTGGTTGGGTTTGGAAAGAGCACCAGTAATAATCCACCAAAGGCATTTCCCTTTAATGAAGCTAGAGAGAGCTTGGGCCTAACTAACATAATTAAACCCATCAAGTATAACAAAAATAGATTGGATGTTGTCAGTACGATCCATAATTGCTAAAACGGAGGTCACCAACAGATTTAGATGGCCGAAAAACCTTGGTGACATATACGGTTGATGTCAACACAGAGTTGGGATGATGTCAGCAGCCAGGCAAGGGCTGGGAATGGCTGACGTCAGTGGATGAATAGGGCTGACATTAGTGGTTAAACCAAACAAGGCACGCGGCTGAGAGAAGTTAGGCGGAAGTTGAGAGCAAATCAGCTGAAGCAGAAGCCAAGGACGAATCGGGTAAGGCGAAGACAAGACCATGGTGAGACAGTGACGATAATGGCGATGTGATTGAAGCCGAGGCGAAAGGCAAAAGTTAAGGGAAGCTGGCTGAGACAACGTGTGTGGGAGCATGGTGAAAGTGGAACTGAAGTCAACCGTCATGCCGGTCTTTTGAAGAGACGAAGAGGTTGGTATAGTCCAAACGTTGAAACAGAGATGGACTAGATATGTAGAAGCCAACAGAAACCAACTAGGGATAGAACCAGGAAAAAAAAAATTGAGGCTATGAGAGAACCCTACGCTCTGATACCATGTTATGAAAGTATAGAGAGAAGAGAAAAGAAAAACTCTATATTGAATTGAATGAATAATACAATAAGAGAAGCCTGTATATATAGGCAGAAAAGAAACCTATATAGTTACAGAAAAAGATTGAGATACAAGAAGATAAAGATAAGTATAGAAAGAGATAAAGATAGAGATATATCTACTGTACAAATAGATAAGTATAATAATATACAGCTACAGTAATATACAGCTAACACATACGAAAGCAAAGTCTACAATATTGTTCTAACCATAGAGTTTACCGATGTAACTGATGGTGGCGGCAGCATTGAAGAACCACACAATCACACTATCTCCTCCTCCCATGTTCTAATTGACAAAGTAGTTGTTGAACTTGAACAGCCACACAGGAGCATCTCCATTGTTCCACTTAACAACTTGGCCATTGATGTTGTCAAACCACAACCCAGTTTCTCCAACTTCGATCTCTCAAGCCTTATATAACTCAAGCAGAAAAATCTCAACCAGCTTCTTGTTGAATATGAAGGAATTACGAGTGTAGCTAATGTTATCAGAACCAATTTGGGGACTAGGATATATAAAGGAGATGAGGTCCAAGATATTTCACGTTGACGCAAAGCTTTTAGCACAAACATGTATCCCAAGCCACCTACAAAAAGTTGTTGTCGTTTTGTTTGGGAGGCTTTTGAAAAAATGCAGAATTCTAACCCTTTTTATATGCGCAAGTCTTTCCCTTGGCCTTGACAGCAAAGAAAAGCTTGGGCAAAAAGAATGGTGGTGCGACGGAGTATCCATATTTAGTGCTGCATTCTTTTTGTGCTAGTCTCAGCAACAAGTTCATTTTGGCAGGAAAGGCTCTTCATCAAGTTATCCAAAACAAGCAATACCAACATTCCAGTTCATGCTGTGAGAAATAGAAGGAGGCAACAAGTTTCAATTTTCGAAATTGTTGTTGGTGATGTTGTTTTCTTGAAGATTGGAGACCAGGTTCCAGCTGATGGTTTATACATTGATGGGCACTCGCTGCAAGTCAATGAATCGAGTGTGACAGGCCAAGTAAATCAACAAAATTCGTTCTTGTTATCCGGCACCACAATTATTGATGGCTTTAGTTGAATGCTTGTCACCTCCATTGGCATGAACAACACATGGGGTGAGATGATGAGCACAATCGTTCATCACTCCAACCTGCAGACGTCTTTATATGCTCAGCTGACCGCGTTAACCTCAATAGTATAATTCATTAATTTGCTATTCCTTGTCCTATTTTTCCGCATTCTTAAGATTTTATACTTCACAGGAAATACAAAAAATGAGGACGGAACCATCGAGTTCCTTGCTGGCAAGACTAAATTTCATGATGCAATCACATCTATGGTGCAACTTATAGTTGTTGTAGTAACTATTATAGTTACAATTCCCAAAGGTTTGCCGTTGTTTATCACACTTACTCTTGGTTATACAGTGAAGAGAATTATGGCTTATGGGGTCATGGTACGAAACCCCTCTGTTTGTGAGACAATGGGTACTATAACCACCATATGTACAGAAACGATGGGCATCCTCACACTCAACCATATGAAATTGATGAAGTTCTGGCTTGGTGTCAAGGTGTGCCCATCCAAGGGTCAACACCTTGATGCCACACACATTTGTGCCCTTTGGAGAGCCAAAGGCATGCCTAAGAAGTTGTTGGTGCAAGTGCAAGCAAAGGCTCAAGGCATGGTGCAAGATAGTCCAAGACATGCCATGAAGCAACCATGCCACCAAGTAGCAACTTTAGGCCAACTTTTAGAGGGTCAAATGTAATCTTTTTGCCTTGTAAATTTTTATGTAAATACCTTAGTATTAAAGGTGTTTTGGGACCAAGAGTTGTAATTTTTCTCTTTTTGTAGAATTTTTAAAAATCCATTATGACTCCTCAAACATAGTGGATGTTTCCTCCTACCAGCTACGAAAAGGCTTAACAAGCTATATGAAGGAGGGGGTACCCAAGTGTCGAACCAGACCACTTGTGCCTTTAATGTACCCCAACCTAGCTTATGGTAAGGCAACTTTTGTAGCACTTTTAGTGCATTGTTCAACTATTGTAATGCCTTCTTTTGATCAATGAAATGTTCATTTCACCATTAAATTGTGCAAAGCCTTTCGATTGTTGTTTACTTCAATTTTAGCTTGTTGATTGCTATTTTGTGGCTTGTCTCCAATCTTGTGGCTCATCAACTTAACTAACATTGTGTTTGATTGTCTTTGCAAACCTTTTGAGCATTAATGGCGGGCTAGTGAAGAGAGTTAACTAGCGCCACACACACTTGCATATCTTTGTCAAGGCTTCCGCATTGCCGATGTGTGACAGTTGGTATCAGAGCCCAGTCTATTTGGCTTTCTCTATTATTGGCTTTCTAAATGGATGCTACTGGCAACCAACAACCCACGTAAAGGGAGAGAATTGAGCTCTTGGAGCAGCATATGGACAACATAGAGACCATGGCAGCTTCATTAGCCACCCTCGAGCAACGGGTTTATGATTTTGAGCAAACTCATGGCCTTACTCAAGGGCAAGATTTTGAGGATGTTGTCACTGAACTCAGGCTAGAGATTGAAGGCCTCAATGGCCGGGTTAGTGTTCTTACTCGCACCTTTGGCAATGCACCGAGTGGTGGCATGGAATTCACTAGGGCACATATGCTCGAGACCCATGCCTATGGTGGTGCCGAGATGCCAAGGAGTTAGACAACTTTATTTTTGATATGGAGCAATATTTCAAAGTTGTGAAAGTCGATGCTGAGGAGACAGGGATTTCTATGGCCACAATGTATTTGTCCGGTAATGCCAAGTTGTGGTGGCGAACTAAACATGATGAGATGCAATGCGGCTTATGCACAATTGAGACTTAGGAGCAACTTAAGCATAAACTTAAGCTCCAATTCTTCCCCGAAAATATTGAGTATAATGCCCAGCGTGCTTTGCGGGATCTCAAGCACACCGACACTATAAGAAATTATGTGAAAGAATTCTCTGAGCTTATGCTAGACATGAAAGATATGTCAGAGAAATACAAGCTCTTCTTCTTTCTTGAGGGATTGAAGCCATGGGCCAGAGTTGAACTTCAAAGGCAAATAGTGCAAGATTTAGCCCATGCACAAGCAGTAGCTAAATGCCTTACAGACTATGTCGAACCTAAGCAACGGGATAGTGGTTCCCCGCGCAAGAGTAGGGGAGGTGGAAAGTCCTAAGGCTATGGCAAACCTAAGAGTGGGGAAGCCAACACTTCTACATCCAAAACCCATTCGGGTGGAGGACAATGGCAACGAAAGAGCTATGGTGCCAAGGCAAAAGCCCCTCAACAGTTCTCTACAAGCAAAGCAAAAGGCCCTATCTCTTGTTTCTTATGCAATGGGCCACACCGGTTATCTGAATGTCCACAAAAGCGTGCCTTGAATGCTCTAGCAATTGTGTCAGACCATGTCTCTCAACCAAGTGATGATAGTGAGGAAGAAGACGTGTGGTCTAGGTGATGTGGGAAGGGTTCTAAGGCAGTTGGCTTTAGAGTGGAAGCCTTTCATATGATGAATGCCATGGAGAAGAAGACTTCTATAGGGAAGCCTAAGAAAAATGCCAAGAGTGGCAAAGTGGGCAAGCATTCGGATCCCAAACAACTTGTGGAGTCTAATGATGAAGGTAAAGGAAAGAAACCCATGTATAGTGGGGAATCATCAGGCAAGTTGAACAAGAGCAAGTCATCCAACAAAGGTTTAATGTTTATGGATGTAAAACTCAATGGGAAGCCCCTTCGTGCTTTGATTGACACCGGGGCCATCCATAACTTTGTTGTGGGAACTGAAGTTGAAAGACTTAGGCTATCTTTAGAGAAGGATGGCAACTGCATCAAGGCGGTTAACTCGGCAGCGCAGCCTATCTATAGGGTTGCAAAATCTGTTCACTTGAAGGTCAACATGTGGGAAGGAAGAGTAGATTTCACCGCAGTACCCATAGATGACTTCCAAGCCATCCTTAGGTTGGATTTCTTGAGAAGCACAAAGACGGCAATCATGCCTTATTCTAATAGTATGGGTGTCATGGGAGATAAGCCGTGTCTCATTCCTGCTATGGCCACCAACAACAGTGACCGGTTTGTCTCAACTATACAACTCAAGAGGGGTGTTAGGCATGGTGAGCAAACTTGGGTTGCCGCATTGAAGTTGAATGAAGCTCTTGAATCTACTCTTGTCCCAGCCGCAATCAAGAAGGTCTTAAGGCAATTTGTAGATATTATGCCTGAACAGTTGCTTAAGGAGTTGTCTCCACGCTGAGGTGTGGATCATGCTATCGAGTTGGTGCCAAGGGCAAAGCCACCAGCTCGTGCACCATATAGAATGGTTATTCCTGAGTTGAATGAGTTAAGGAAGCAGCTTACAGAGTTATTGGAAGCAGGCTGCATCAAGCCATCTAAGGCCCTATTCTGTGCACCTGTCTTATTCCAAAAGAAGCATGATGGTAGTCTTCGCTTATGTGTGGATTATCGGGCTCTCAACAAGCTGACCATTAAGAACAAGTATCCCCTTCCTTTCATTGCAAATTCATTTGATCAATTAAGCAAAGCGAGGTATTTCACAAAGCTAGATCTTCAATCGGGGTACTATCAAGTAAGAATTGCCGAGGGAGATAAGCCTAAAATTACTTGTGTTACTCGTTATGGCTCTTACGAGTTTCTTATCATGCCATTTGGCTTGACCAATGCCCCAGCAACATTCTGCACCATGATGAACGAAGTTTTTCAAGAGTATTTGGATCAATTCGTGGTAGTATATTTGGATGACATTGTAATCTATAGCTTCACTTTAGAAGAGCACATGGAGCATCTTCAAAAGGCCCTTACCAAGTTGAGAGAGCACAAGCTTTATGTCAAGCTAGAGAAGTATTCTTTTTCCCAAGAGAGGATTAAGTTCTTGGGACACATTGTTGAGCAAGGATGCATCAAAATGGACCAAGAGAAAGTCAAGGCTATTCAAGAGTGACAGCCACCTACTAATGTCTCAGAGTTGCGGTCATTCCTTGGATTAGCTAATTATTATTGCAAGTTTGTTGAAGGCTACTCAAGACTAGCTTTCCCATTGACAGAGTTGCTAAAGAAGGGCAAGCCCTATGTTTGAGCAGAGGAGTGCCAACAAGCCTGTCAAGCCTCGAAAGAAACTATGTCAAAAGATCCTATTCTTGCTCTACCTGACTTAGGTAAAGCTTTCGAGATACAAACTGATGCATCTGATTTTGCTTTGGGTGGTGTTCTTTTGCAGGATGGTCACCCAATTGCCTATGAGAGTATGAAGCTCAATGATGCCGAGTGAAGATATCCAGCTCATTAGAAAAAGTTGCTTGTAGTACTGCATTGTCTAAGAACTTGGAGGCACTACATCTTGGGCTCACGGTTTGCTGTAAAGACTGAAAACACAACGGTTAGCCATTTCTTAACATAGCCCAAGCTAAGCGCACAACAAGCACGGTGGCAAGAGAAGTTGGCAGAGTTTGATTTTGCCTTAGAATACAAGGCTTGTGCCATCAACCATGTTGCTGATGCACTAAGTAGAAAGGCGGAGCTTGCCGTGTGCCATCATATATGTTGACTTACTTCCATTTCAACCAGCCTCAAGGAGAAAATCAAGGCTCATCTAAACAAGGATGCTATGGCAGAGAATCTTATGAACCTTGTCAAAATGGGCAAGACTCGCCAATTTTGGGTGCAAGATGGACTTCTAATGACAACAGGCAACTACATATTTGTACCCAGGGCTGGTGATTTGAGGAAGACACTTCTTAGGGAGTGCCATGATACACTTTGGGCAGGACATCCAGGTTGGGAGCAAACATTGGCCTTGGTGAAACAAGGATATTATTGGCCCCAAATGCATGATGATGTGGAAGAATATGTCCGCACTTGTCTCACTTGCCAACAAGACAAGGTTGAGTATAAAAAGAAAGCAGGCTTGCTTGAACCTTTTCCTGTGCTTAAACATCTGTGGGAAAGTGTATCACTTGACTTCATCAGTGGATTGCCTAAAGTGGGAGATATTAGGACTATCTTGACTATTGTGGACTGGTTCTCCAAGTATGCCACCTTTGTTGCTGCCCCAAAGTATGTTTCAGTGGAGGAGACTGTCCAACTCTTCTTTAAGCACATTGTTAAGTATTGGGGTGTGCCTAAAAGTATTGTTAGCGACTGAGATACGCGCTTTGTTGGCAACTTCTGGACAGAGTTATTCAAGCTTCTTGGGTCACAACTTAATACTTCATCAAGCTAGCATCTAGAGACAGATGGGCAAACAGAACGCTTCAACTGTATGCTCGAAGAGTATTTGCGCCACTTTGTCAATGCCAATCAACGAAATTGGCTGCAACTTCTTGATGTAGCATAGTTATGCTTCAACTCTCAAAAGAGTAGCTCTACGGACAAGAGTGCTTTTGAGATAGTGAATGGCCAGCAGCCACTGTTGCCCCACACAGTGGATGGACCTTATGAAGGAAAGTCTCCCAGGGCTTACCAATTTGCTAAGGAATTGAAGAGGAACCATGACATTACACATGCCTATCTCAAAAAAATAGCAAGTAAAATGAAGAAATGGGCTGATGAAAAGAGGAGGCCACTTGAGTTTAGAGCTGGGGATCAAGTTCTTGTCAAACTCAACCCTGAGCAATGCAAGTTCATGAGGGGAAGAGACAGAAGGTTAGTGCGCAAGTATGAGGGACCGGTAACCATTCTGATAAGAATTGGCAAGTGTGCTTACAAGATAGATGCTCCATCTGGGCTGAAAGTGCACCCGATTTTCCATGTGAGTTATTTGAAGCCTTACTATCCAGACAAGGAAGATCCAACCCGAAATGAGCCGAAACGCCAAACCATCACAGCCAAAGCAGGAAAAAGATCTATTGAATCTATCTTGGCCGATCAGGTGAAAATGGTTTCCAAGAAGAAACAAAGGCAATACTTGGTGAAATGGAAAGGAATTGGAGATGAAGAAATCAGCTGGGAACGGGAGGCAGACTTGTCTGCTTTTCAAGACGAGATTGATGCTTATTGGGCTAAGTCGTCGAGGGCGTCGACCGTTCAAGTGGGGGAGATTGTCAAGGTGTGGCCATCCAAGGGTCAACACCTTGATGCCACACACATTTGTGCCCTTTGGAGAGCCAAAGACATGCCTAAGAAGTTGTTGGTACAAGTGCAAGCAAAGGCTTAAGGCATGGTGCAAGATAGTCCAAGACATGCCATGAAGCAACCACGCCACCAAGTAGCAACTTTAGGCCAACTTTTAGAGGGTCAAATGTAATCTTTTTGCCTTGAAATTTTTCTGTAAATACCTTAGTATTAAAGGTGTTTTGGGACCAAGAGTTGTAATTTTTCTCTTTTTGTAGAATTTTTAAAACTCCATTATGACTCCTCAAACATAGTGGATGTTTCCTCCTGCCAGCTAAGAAAAAGCTTAACAAGCTATATTAAGGAGAGGGTACCCAAGTGTTGAACCAGACCACTTGTGCCTTTAATGTACCCCAACTTAGCTTATGGTAAGGCAACTTTTGTAGCACTTTTAGTGCATTGTTTAACTATTGTAATGCCTTCTTTTGATCAATGAAAAGTTCATTTCGCCTTTAAATTGTGCAAAGCCTTTCAATTGTTGTCTACTTCAATTTTAGCTTGTTGATTGCTATTTTGTGGCTTGTCTCCAATCTTGTGGTTCATCAACTTAACTAATATTGTATTTGCTTGTCTTTGCAAACCTTTTGAGCATTTTTGGCAGGCTAGTGAAGAGAGTTAACTAGCGCCACACACTTGCATATCTTTGTTAAGGCTTCCACATTACTGGTGTGTGACACTTGGCCAGGAATCCGTGGACGAAAGGGTTTCCACTCCAATTGTAGATAGTGTTCGTGAGTTGCTCTACTAATGTGTCGGTCTAAATACCACAGACACTTTTTGCAATTCCCATTCAGGGTCTGAATTTGAGTTCTCTGGTGAGCCCATTGAAAAGGCAATTCTTTCTTGGGCTGTCCAGGAACTAAACATGGATTTGGAGGAACTGAAGCAGAATTATACAATTCTCCATGTTGAACCCTTCAATTCAACAACGAAAATAAGTGGCATTTCAATGAGGAAGATCGTTGACAGTACAGTCAACGTGCACTGGAAAGGGGCTGCAGAGATCGTACTCTCAATGTGTTCCCATTATTATGATTTCTCTGGAAACATCAAAGCCCTGGATGATGATGATGATGAAAGGCACAAAATTGATCAAATAATTCAAGGTATGGCCAATAGTGGCCTTCGATGCATTGCTTTTGCACATAAGCAAGTTCTAGAAAGTTATATTGAAGACGGAGCACAACAAAATATAATGGATAATTGCTTGACCATTTTGGCATTGGTAGGTATAATGGATCCACACCGACCCTGTGTGAAAATCCATTTGAAAGAATTACATTATAGTGGAGTGAACATCAAAATTATCACTGGCGACAATGTTTTCACTGCTAGAGCTATAGCCACTGAATGCAGGATACGAGGGCATAATCAAGACGATAGAGTGGTAGAAGGGGTGGAATTTCCAATTACACAGAAGAGGAGCGATTATGTAAAGTTGATAAAATCTGTGTGATGGCAAGATCCTCTCCCTCTGATAAACTTTTAACGGTGCAATGCTTGAAACAGAGACACCATATTGTGGCGGCTATTGGTAAGAGCAGAAATGATATACCAGCATTGAAAGAAGCTAATATAGGTCTTTATATGGGGACTCAGCAAAATGAGGTAGCCGAAGCGAGCTCAGACATTGTGATTTTAGATGATAAACTTGGTTCCGTAGTCATGGTCTTAAAGTGAGGAAGATGTGTTCACAACAACATCCAGAAATTTATTCAATTCCAACTCACTGTGAATGGTCCTACCATTATGATCTACTTTGTTGCAGTAATTTCATACCATAAATTCCCACTTACTACAATCTAGATATTGTGGGTGAACTTGATCGTGGACACCTTGGGTGCTCTGGCTCTAGCCACAAAGAAGCCTTCAAAGGAACTCGTGGAGGAACCACCCTTGGGTTGGTTTATGCCACTCATCACCAACATTATGTGGAGGAACCTGCTAGCTCAAGCATTATACCAGATAGCCGTGCTACTGACCTTACAATTCAGAGGCAAATCAATCTTTGGAGTGAATACGAATGTCAACGACACGCTGATATTCAATACTTTCATGCTTTGCCAAGTTTTCAACAAATTCAACGCTAGGAAACTCTAGAAGAGGAATGTCTTCGAGGGAATACATAAGAGCAAGTTGTTTTTGGCGATCATTGGGATTACCATTGTTCTTCAAGTGGTGATGTTGGAATTCCTGAAGAAATTTGCAAGTACAGAGAGGTTGAATTGGTGGCAGTGGGTAGTATGTATTGGATTTGCTGCAGTATCTTGGCCGATTGGTTGGCTTGTGAAGTGGATACCTGTTCCAGAGAAACCATTTTTCAGCTACCTCAAATGGAGAAATACAAAATACTTGTAAATATCAATAGTTAGGCATTTTGCGCTAATTACATCAAAGGTCCTCCTAGTTTTCTCTAAGTTTCAGTTTGGTCCTTATATTTCTGATCTTGTTCCACTTTGTTCCTTTTTGTTTTTCAATGTTAACCCTAAGGTTCTAATTATTATATTCATGCCTCTTAAGTTTTGTTATATTATAAAAATACCTTATTTTTTTCTTTTTTTATCACACACTAGATATTATAACTATTTGCTTCAAAAAAAAAGATTTCTTCAGTTATTTTTTCAACTCTTCTTCTAGTACTTTCTATATGCAGTACTAGTATCTAATAAATGTTGCAAAAATTTGTGACGTTGTTAGTAATTTCCACTTTGTTCTAGCAACTAATTACGATCTAATAACAAATTTTTAATATTAAAATGTCGATACACACTCATATAATAACAATAATTTTGTCCATTATCATGTCTATATGTTTAAGTTTTTGGTTTTTAGAACTATTATGCTTCAAAAATAAAAACAATATTTGAAGAGTTTGACTGAACATAGTCAATACTCTACTGGTAAAATTCTTGAAAGAGCAATGTAAAATTTTACCCACATTTTCCAAAAAAAATAATCAGTTATGTAAATATTGTAGTGAAAATTTTAATCAACCTAAATGCAATTCTAAACACATGCAATTTTACAAGGATTTTATAATTATACTAATAAAGGAATAGGGCCTTATAGTAATTAATAGAACTTTTGAGTTAATAGTTTATTTCTATATTTCCTTCTAGGACTAAATTGATTTGGAATTAAAAGTTGAAGGATTTAATTGTTACAATTAAAACTACAATAAATAAAATGAAATAGGTGTCAAACTTGAGAGTCTATGGCTATAATTCACCCTTAATTTTTTTATGTGTCATATTACTAATTCTATCATTCTATATATTCAATTACTGTATTGTAAGTGTTCGTCTAACAAATAAGCAAATAATAAAACTTATATTGTTTTTTTTCTTAAGACATACCAGAAAGTGCTCTTTCAAATTGTTGTATTTTATTCATCCTATCTGTGAGGATATAGAAGGTTTAATCAGATCATTTTTTAAGAAAGACACAACGCTTTGGCTTTTGTGGGCTTTTTTGAAGAAAATCAGATTCAATATTCTTTTTATTTTTTATTTCTAAATCAGAGGTCGTAGTTTGAGAAGGGGAATCAAACATTTGACCTCCTAATGAGACGTAAGAATTTTGACCAAGTAAATAGCTTTAAAAATTCTATATATAAGTGGTTCCCATATCACATTTGGAGGAAATAAATAATAGAGCATATTTAATCCAATAAGGGCAGTTGGCCCAATAGTAAGACTTGCCGATTAACATCAATAGAATAAGATTGCATACATCTTGTGCTTCTCAATTTTGCTTCAGTAGTTTCGTATTTACCACTCTCTTACCATTATAATATTCATCGTTTTAATATTTAACCTCATCTAAGTTTCAAAAATATTTTTATTAAATTTAATTTCTCGTCTCTATGAATATGAAAATCTAAAATTGCACTGTAGTTGTGCTCGGTGCATAGTGTGACTAGTGCTTTATGCTTAATACTTGACGGTTGCTTGGAACTTGGGTAAATCCTAAACCCTAATGAATTAATATGAATTTTATTTATAAATGAGTTTTTTCATGAAAAATAATGAGATAGTTTATGACAGCAGTCCCGCTACAGACCCCCAGTAAAACTTAATCCCAAGACCCCCAGTGACATGGCAGATGAGGTGGCAGCTTATGTGAAGGATGGGTGTAAACACAGTTGTAAGGAAAAAAAAATGAAAAAGAAAATCTAGATATAGCGGGAACCAAACATGTCTCCACCATCTTCCCTCGTCTGTCCTCACTTGTCGCCGCCATCCTCCTCCTCCACCGTAGCTCTCCACCGTCGGCGATGGCCATGGCTCATCGGGAACTCTGGTTGTCCTCTGTCTATCGCTCTCTATCTTCGATTGTATCTCTGTCCGTCGCTCTCATCAATTTTCGGCTGCGTGTCTGTGTCTCCCTCGTCTATCCTCAGCTCCTCTGTCGCTCTCTATCTTCCGTTGTGTCTCTGTCTTGCACGTAATCTGGATCAGTGGTTTATGAGGTAAAAAATCAATTTCATATGACTAATCTAAAATCTGAATAGTGAAATGAGTAAATGAGTTCTCTTTCAGTTATATGCTAATTCTGAAATATGAATAGTGAAATGACTAATTTGAAATCTGAACTCTGGAGTTTTTATATATGCTAATTCTCATATATGGAGTTCTCTTTCAGTTTAAAATGAGTAAATGAGTATATATACGGAACTTCCTATTCTGAAATTTGTCATTTTGGACATATGAAATCTAAAATATATATGAGTAAGCTGAAATATAAGTAATTGTTATATAATCTGAAATATGAAATTTGGGCATTGTGTTATATAATCTGTAATCTGAAATATGAGTAATTTGTCATTTTGTGAAGTTTAGTTCCATATATATTTGAGTAATCTGAAATATGAAATTTGGGCATTGTGTTGCATAATCATTCTGAATGGAGTTTATATAATCTGTAATTTGAAATATGAAGTTTAGTTCCATAATTGTTATATAATCAAATCAGTATTTTGTTTGGGCATTATTAGAGAACTGATATTTGTTTAATTGTTATTTCATTATGCAAAGTGGAAGAATGGAGGTTGATTCAAATGTTGGTGAGAATCCTTCAATAAATGAGGGCGAAGACGTTGAAGAACCTAAGAAGGGTATGTGTCTTAGCTCAAGGGAAGAGGTGTACACATTTTATGGCAAATATGATAAGCATGTTAGATTTTCTATAGCTCATAGAGCACAACATTTTGGAGATGATGGGCAACTAAAAAAGTCACGACCCAAACCCGCCCCTACAGGTTTAGCGTCATGACCGGCCAGTAATCATAGATTTCCTACAGCCTCCATACAAATAAACCTTTAATGTAAAGTACGGGGCTTAGCGGAAGGCTAAAATGTTATAGAATTCACCCATTGAGCCGTGCATATATGAGGAGAGCAAATATGATAAGTAAGGTTTTGTTTCAAGGTTACATCCAACATAAGTACAAGTTCATATCTTACAAAATACAACCCCAATTATGTACAAATACAAAACCATAAAACCACACAAAAGGGGTTCGACAAGCATGGCTCCACCCAAGTCTGATTACTTCACTTGGAAGCTCCACAACCCGGGGTAAACTCGAGGCTATCTAACTCTGATGTTTAGTTTGCCCACCTATAATTACATATATAAATAAATATTAAGCTAGAGCCCAATGAGTAATAACAGAATAAAGAGGTTAAATGAATGAAGTTCGACAATAGTACAAAAACATGTCTTACAACTTCGAAATGAATCTTAAATCATTTTCAAAGGGAGGCATTCGCTATATTAGATCAAATTCACAACAAAACATTTTGATTAGCAATACTAGCATCTCTTTGCAGTAACAAAAGCCATTCGTAACATTATATGTGGTATATCCATGAAGTGACAAATATTATTCCGATGATTACATATCATACTAGCCATGGTATTGTTACCCCCAGGCAAGGGCCTAGCCATGGTACTATTACCTCCAAGCAAGGGCCTAGCCATGGTATTTTTACCCCCAGGCATGGGCTTATATTCAATGGATGCCACAATATCGATTCAAAATAGAACTTCATTCATAACATTTCAATAAGCCATGCTATCAATTATCAAATCATTTTAAGAATTCATTCAATCAATCATATATCTATTTTGATAGCAATAACATTTTCAAAAATAAAGATAATTTGAACATATCTTTATAAGGTTATTACTCACAGTGGTTTGCGGTGACATTAAGCCTCGAACGTCCACCTAAACGAAGCACATAACAAAGTACAAATGAAACTCCATTTCATTTTAATTCAATTCTCTTTATGCATCTCTAACTTATTGTATGATTATCGGAGTCCAAATGGTGCCTAAGAATGCTTGGAGTGGCATGAGAATGTAAATATGCACTTAAAAGAGTTGGTAAATTTTGTTGAAAACAGGGTCTCCGCTCGAGTGCAATTTCCTACGCTCGAACGGGGGTTCAAAAACAAAGGTGGTCGCTGGAGCGTAACTTTTGTCGCTCGAGTGATCTGTAAAAGTACTGGATGCATGAAATTCCCGCTCGATGGTCGCTCGAGCGAAAGACTGAGAAAAGGGTCCTCGCTTGAGTGCCAATTCGGTCGCTCGAGTAGACTGTAAAATTTCAGAAACTTCTGGGAGCCCGAATTCCATGCTCAAGCGTGGATTTCCTCGCTCGAGCGGACAGCACGAATTCTGGAATTTCCAGAACTGTGTTTGAAGTTCAAACATGGTACTCAAAGCTTCAAATCTTGTGTTCTTGGTATAAAAACATGGAGAGTCACTATATAACATGAACCCACTTCCAATTTGAACCCATTTATTCAAAATCATGGTAATTTCCCAACCAATGACTCCAACCTTAATCTATAAAACAAGTTTAACTCAATTTGAGTGTACATTTCTCCAAAACATGTTCAAAATATGATCAAGTGACATGAGAAGCATGAAAACATGAAGGATTCTCCAAATTAAGGTGTAAATATGCCATGCATGTAGGAATTTCATGAATTCTAACTCAAATTATGCATGCATGTAAGCAATTTAACTCTATTCTTCCATTTTTATGATTCTCATAGCTTCTTTTCTTCAATAACATGCCAATGAGTTTAAAAATGAGAGGAATTCAACTACTATATACCACATCTACATGAATTAGTGATGAATGCCATACCTAGTGTTGAATTCAAGTGTATTATGGCTCCAATCTTTGAATCTTCCACTAATTCTCTACAATTCTCCTTTTTCTCTCTCTAAATGTTGAACTCTCCTCTGCTCTCTCTCAATTCTTAGCTAAATGTCTATATAAAATGAGCTCATAAGCTATTTATGTGGTGTGATTAAGTTAGCTTAATCAAATGTGGTTAAGATGAATTAATTAGGCATAACTCTAACTAATTCAATCAGTTTATTCTAATTATTTTGATCCAAATCAAACATCAATTAAAGTTGTCATAAAATTCTAAATATTCTAATTTGCCTATTGGGCTACTCAATTTCAGTTTCTGAAGCCGTTTAGGCTCCCAATTTCCGACTCTAAGTTGTCAATTTAAATAGATATTCCATATATCACCAGATAATTATAGAATTAAACAAGTAGTCACACAATTAAGCACATAATCATGCAATTAAACTTATTTAAATTATATAATGTACTAGTTTGGAGGTCAGGGTCGTCACAAAAAAACTTTGCAATTGAATGTTCTTGAGCGGGGGAGAGAAAAAAAGAAATCAGAAGTCAACCCTTTGAAGCCATCTTTGTCCACAAAAATTGGTTTCAAAGCAAGCGTACGTGGTAGTGTACAAAAGGATGGGAGATATAAAGGTTGCCAAAGTAGATCAAATTGTGAATCAGTTCAAGGCAACGACAAAAAAATAAACAAAAGCAAAGGTAAATTGTGTATTTAACATTTTTTTTTTACAAAGTGTATTCAAGTATGTAAAAGCAATTCATAAATTTCAATCTTTAATTATTCTTAAAAAAATACAGGCTACTAAGTTGCTTCGATTTAAAGCTGAAGCTGAAGCTCAAGCTCAAGCTAAAGCTACTACATATACACCGTATTATCCTTATATGGTTGGCACGCAAAATAGTATGTATATACCGGTACATGTCCGAAAGAGGACTTCATGTACTTTTAATTGAAAGAGGACTTCATGTACGTGTTCGAAAGAGGATTTCATGTACTTTTACAAAGTGTATTCTTCTAACATGTACTTTTAATTGAATTGTCACAGGTGGCCAATGGTATTGGAGGCACGTCTTTTACTCCATCGGACTTTATAAGTGGCACAAGGTAGTTTGATGAGTGCTCCAACTCAGATTTATGGTTCTGCATCTCTAATCCCATTGGCTTCTAATGCATGCACACTGGGAAGCTTGGATATTATAGACATGGTTGACTAGTTTCTATGTATTCCAACAGTTTGTTTTTGAGATTGCAAATTATGTTGTCTATTAATCTGAGTTTGAAACTTTACTTTTGAGATTGTAGCTTATGTTGCAACTTTGTTATTGAGATTCAGCATGTGGATTTGTAAAACATGTTGTGTACTAATTATTAATGAAGTTATGTTATTATTATTATTTGTTATGTAATGAAGATGTTGCAATATTTACTAATGAACAGTTTCCATGTATTCAACCATGTGTATTCAATAGTTTCCTTGTATTCAACAATGTATATTCAATAGTTTCCCTATATTCAACCATGTATATTCAATAATTTCTCTGTATTCAACAATAGTTGCCATGTATTCAACAATGTCTATTCAATGAGTATTGAAGAAGTGTACAAGTTTGAACAAGTCATTTTCCATTCCACTCACCATAAAAGGGGTACAATAATTAGGTTTTACTACACAACAAAACATAACTTCTTCTAAAACATCACAGTATCATACAAAAGTATTTAGTCTACTTGAACTTGTACATTGACATCTACTTCTACTTCTAACTTACAAATATGTATATATATGTTATTCCATCTTCATAAGTGTTAAGGCACCAATTACAAGCAACACGGATAATATATATATCAACTTTTGCATCTTTGCGCTCTGAATTCGAAGTTGTTTGGTCATAACTTGTTCGCCGACAGTTGGCACTTCGTCTCTTGGAATTTGATGACCTCTATATTTTGGATTCATAGGTAAACACCATCCGATAAAACCACAATCATTACAAGAGTATAATAACTTGTTTTTGTTTCAATCGGTCTCAAAATTCGAATAGCCACCTTTATATTACATCTACGACAATTTTTGTTGACGTATGTCAACCGATCTGAGTTGCTGTCATTGACACTTGAACTTGACATCTGCAAAAAGGGAGAAATAACAGTGATAGTGCAACAAGTCATTTTAACCATAGAAAGATGGTAAGGTGTAGTAAGTGTTGTATTTGAGCACTTGCATTTTATTTGATTTGATTCAACAAGGTGTGCTAAAGTGTAGTACGTCTGGTAAGGTGTAGCCAACAAGTCATTTTATTTGATTCAATGAACTGCTTTACACAGTGTTATATTTAGCCATAGAAATAATTTCAATCCTAAGTTACATATATGTTAACAAATATTTATAATCCAAATAAAAAAGATAATGAAAAAACATGACATCATGCATATAACATTGTATATGCATATAATAAAAAACATGACATCATGCCTTGATCTTATTAATTGTGATCTACACTCAAATTATTTTCTTAATTGAACTTACCTAATCCATAATGAAGAAAAGATCTACCACCTAAATGTTCCTATAGTTGATTGTGATGTCAAAGAGTACATGACAAAAACATATGAAGTGCCCACTCACTACTCAAAAGCTTTGTGCAAGCAAATATATATATATGACTAATATCAGAAAAGTATTGTATGTAACGTGTATAGGTGAATTTTGCTTTTTTTTTATAATGATAAAACTCACATATTTATGAAAGAAAAGGTGCAAACTAGGATTTAAAGGCACACCTGTTCAGAACTTGGATTTGAAGGCACACTATGGGTTGCATTTAACTTTCTATTTGATTTGGGTGTATTGAAAACTAGAAAAAGAGATGGGTTTTCATTGTCATGGGAGGCAGTAGTTGAGAAAGGGAGTTCTACTACTTATCACTTGTTTCCACAAATCATTTTCAATTAGCGGCCAAAAGCTTTTCTAAAATGTGTGATTTGCCACATTTTTAAAACTAATTAAAACTGGTTTAGTTGTACCTTAGGTGACCCATACCATACAAGATACTATCTGCTTTCATTATTTTACAACCCTCATTTCAGAATTCACAAGACCAGAAGAACTTGTCATGAAGTAAATTCTTCAACAAATCATTATTACATCAAAGACATATAAGCAAATCCCATGTCAAGGTCATTGGACTGAAAATCATTATGAATGGGGCACATTGGACTGAAAATTGTGAAACATTGTATATAATTATATATCAAATTCACATACATATATTTATATTGATAGAAATTCACATATAGAGCTATTAGGCTAACCCTGTTGGGGGATGATGATGATGATGGGGCCAAGGTCATTGACAGTGATGAAACTGCCATGTCTTACTCTGTGAAGCTACTCTTCACTTGCTTGTTTTTTGATTAATTTGAAGTGGGTAATGCAAGGATAGTTGTGAAAACCCATATTTAATTATTCTTAATAATAATAATAATAATAATAATAATAATAATAATAATAATAATATTATTATTATTATTATTATTATTAATATTATTATTATTATTATTATTAATTAATTATATCCAGAGTTTATTTGAAAAATATATTAGTGTAAAAGTTAGTTTTAAATTGACTCAATTCAATCACTAACAAAGACATAATAATTTTGTGGGTGTTCAATATTTGTTGTTTATAAATTATTTTAATAGAGATTCAACATGATAATTATTCTTACCAAATACCTTAGTTAAAAATCTTAGTGTATCAATTTTAAGAAACCCATACAAATACAAAAAAAAAAAAAAAAAGCAGCTTTGGAAGATATTTTTGGTGGCAACATTGCCACTTGTTCTCTTGCATGCAATATAGGAAATGAGACACAATTATGTGTCTTGAACTTGCAACATTTGACTAGATGCCACAGAATGATTAGAGAGAGAGAGAGGGGGGGAAGTGCATTGTGTATATATATACATGCATGCTTGCATTCAGCGACGAAATGAGAAATGAGGAAAAGAAAATTCTGTGAGCAACAAAGCAGTAGGAGGAGAAGAGTGGGAGATTAAGGAAGCAAAAATTTTCTACCATTTCATCATTCTATTATTAAGTAAGAAAACCCTCTCAACCCTCTCATTTGTTTTTTTATAATTGAAATTTTCAGATTATATACATTTGATACATTGTCTAAAATTGTGTTGAATCTGCCAGCCTGTTACCCGAATTTTTAGATAATTTTATACTCAAACTTTTGAGATGATTTCTTCTACAAAGTTGTTGATAATGATGTCTAGTTTATCCAAAAAAATTTGGAAATAATTTTTGAGCTTTCTACGAATTTATACAAAATTTTAACTAAACCTGAAACTGTGTTAAGAATAATCTGTTTGAATCTGCCAGCTTGTTATCCGAATTTTTAGATAATTTTATACTCAAAATTTCGAGATACTTTTTTCTACAAAGTTGTTGATAATGATGTCTAGTTTATCCAAAAAATTTTGGAAATAATTTTTGAGCTTTCTACGAATTTATACAAATTTGTAACTAAACCTGAAACTGTTTTGAGAATAATCTGTTTGAATCTGCCAGCTTGTTACCCGAATTTTTAGACAATTTTATACTCAAAATTTCGAAATTATTTCTTCTACAAAGTTTTTGATAATGATGTCTAGTTCATCCATGAATTTTGGTAACAATTTTTTTGAGCTTTCTACGAATTTATACAAATTTCTAGCTAAATCTGAAACTGTGAGACAGATTTTATCATGTATTTGAAAATTTATTTAAAATTCTATACTAAGCCAAATCTGGTAATTTCTAACTAAAAGGTGAAATTTGAGAAGTCTAGTTTCATGATAAATTTTTAGATTATGGGTTTGATCTATAAATTTAAGCATGGCATTAATATAAGGAAATGTGACAAATCTGTGTCATAAACACTCTTGGAATTTTTAAGAATTGTTTATAATTTATTTTTGGAAAATGCTTCCTGAAAAATGACCATAGCATGTTTATTGAGTATTCTGTAGATTGATATGAATTTTAGACTTGTATAAGTAATTTATTTATAATTTCATTTGCAAGATACACATTCTGGAAATTTTGGCAGATTAAGGAGGAATTAAAAATAATCTCTTCAATTGTTTCTTTGGACTAAAATTTAATATGGTGCTAATCTAATCTTGTAGATTAAAAATCTATGCACGTGTGTGATTATGATTTATTTCTTCTTTTTGGTATCTACATCATTATTTTATACCATGGTTTAAATAAATTGTTTATTTAAATTTTGTGTATTGTTTACTATTGTGTGACATGTGTAATACTTTATGTTGGGAATTTTAATGAGTTGGTAAACCATTATTTGTGATTAAAAATTAGAATTATTGGTGATTGATATCAAAATTAACTGAAATGATTAACGGCATACACAAAGTTAACAATTGACGGTCAATTCCGATTGTTTAGGGTGAGCCCTGGGTTTTGAGAATTCGCAGTTGTTCAGGGTGAGCCCTGGTTTTGAGAATTCTCACGTAAATTGTGTTGCGAAACTCTAAGATGGCACGGGACTTATTTGAACCCTTTTCGGTATTCGGTTTTGGAATAAGGGTGGATGTACAGGTGGCACACAGGGAGGTTACATACCCCTGGCAGACCGTTTCCTTGGGGCAGACCATGGATGCCACTACTTGGGTATATAACTCCGGACGTGGGCATCCCTGGTAGTTACGGTTGGTAACACTTAAATATTTGACCAAGGGAGGGTTTCAAATTAACTGTTGCCATGCTTAGTGGTTGGTAAGTTAAATATCTTTGGTGAGATTTCGAGTGTCACCTAATTTATTAAAATTATTGAAGTTATTCTAATGGTTGTAATTTATGTTTACCATTATATTGTTATCTCATGTTTAGAATCTCATTATCTTTCTCTTAAAAAGAATGGTAGGTTGGTTATGTTTTCTTACTGTGTTGCAAAACTCATGGCATATATTCTTGTTGCCCTGGCGTTTTATGCCAGGTTTTGGCGAGGAAATAATTGAAGCTGAAATGGAGTTGACGCTAACGTAGAGTCTTGGCTGACTTGAAATCATGACTAAAGTTGAATAGCTTTATTATCCTATATATTAGATATTAAGGACCTTATAATTTCATTGATGTTGTATTTGGATAATTTTAAGTTTTTATTTAATATTATTTGAACGTTTGGTTATGTACGAGAGTTGGAATGCCCTATTAAGATGTCAACTTTTTAGTTGATTAAGTCATTTTGTTTATTTAATTTCCCTTGATGTTCCAAAAAAAATTTGGGGCGTCACAAAATAGTATCAGAGCTCTAGATTAGAATACCTGGGGACGGTGGGAAGGGGTTTAACCTCAATTGAGAAGTAGTGTCATGTGTTAGAAGGAACAGAATTGTGTAACTCATAGCTTTTGAGAGCTTTATGCTAATCATAGTAACTATTCTTGTTTGATCCTAACTAGGTTGACGCCAAATTTGTCGGATGTAAAATCATCATTTCTCTATCCTCATTGAACCTTTCCAATTCGACAAAGTATTGCCTTAAGATGATCAATTGGTAATTTTTGAGTCATGTTTATTGTATCTTGTATGTTGTTCTCTTGAAAATCGATTGCACTCTTTTAATCCTTACAGGGTGAAGAATCTCAGGTGTTTGGTTTGAAATGTGTATGGCCAAACACAATTTCAATTCAAATATCTAGTTTGGTCACTAGCTCCATAATCTTAACCCTATTAAAAGTTCAAAACTATCATGTCATCCGACTTTACCGTCTGCTCAAATTCCCTTTGAATTCTTATGCTAGTTATGCTATTGTCGTAGCCACGTCATACTCTTTCTTCTCTACTATAATTGTGTGGATCTTGGGATTAGAGCTTGAACGATTAGAAACACCTATAAGTGTAGCTTCACCGCTAAGTAGATATCGTCTGCAAATCATGTGAACTAAGAGTCTCTAGTTTACGTTTAACTTGCGACCTACGAGTCATAGAAATTTCAGACTTTGACGTTATCCTAGGGATGGACTGGTTATCAGCCCATAGAGCCACCATTGATTGCTATCGGAAGACAATGATTGCTTACTCTCAAGACGGAACGCGATTCCGATTTAAGGGGGATAGAAAAGATTCCCTATCACTGACACTTGGAAATTCAAAGTGGCACGATCACCTAGTTGGGTGGCTAACTAGCTTAGTTCTGGAAGATAAAGATCGTATAGAACTAGGGCTACCTTGTGTGGTGTGCGAATATGCTGATGTGTTCCCAGAGGAATTACTAGGACTACCCCCAAAGCGAGAAGTAGACTTTACTATTGAACTATAACCTAGTACATCACCGATTTTAATGGCACCACATTGTCTGGCACCAGCTGAATTGAGAAAGCTAAAGACACAGTTGCAAGAATTATTGGACAAGGAATTTATAAGGCCAAGCACGTCCCTGTGGGAAGCACCAACCTTATTTGCTAAAAAGAAAGATGGGACACTTAGGTTGTGCATTGATTATCGACAACTCAATAGTCACCATTAAGAATCGGTATCCACTGCCTAGGATTGATGACCTTTTCAATCAGCTTAGAGGGGCAAGGTATTTCTCAAAGATAGACCTCAGGTTGGGGTATCACCAATTGCGTGTTCAGGAAGAAGATATTCTTAAGACTGCATTTCGAACCTGTTACAGCCACTGTGAATTTGTAGTGATGCCATTCGGCCCAACCAATGCACCAGGCATGTTCATGAGCTTAATGAGCAAAATATTCACGACTTACTTAGATCAAATTGTGGTAGTTTTCATAAAAGATATTTTGGTGTATTTCAAGTCTGAATGAGACCATGAATAATATTACTTCAAACTTTGAGAGAAAACCAGCTGTATGCTAAGGCTAGTAAATGTGAGTTCTGGATGGAGGAAGGTTTTTGGATCACGTGGTATCTGACAAGGAAATATTAGTAGACCCAACTAAAGTAGAAACAGTGACAGAATGGAAGTAACCTAAGAACACATTTGAGATTCGTAGTTTCTTAGGATTCGCCGGTTACTATCGAAGATTCAAGACTTTTCAAATTTGGCCAAACCAATGACACATTTGACTCAAAAGAGGGTAAAGTTTGAATGGAACGAGTCTTGTGAAAAATCATTCCAAGAATTTAAGAAAAGATTGACGAGTGCCCTTATTCTCATAGTGCCAGAACGTGACGTTGGGTACAACGTGTATTGTGATGCTTCCAAAGAAGGTCTGGGGTGCGTATTGATGCAGAATGGCAAGGTGGTGGCATATGGATCAAAGCAATTAAAGAACCATGAGAAGAATTATCCCACCCATGACTTAGAGTTAGCAACTATAGTTCATGCACTCAAAATTTGGAGACACTATTTGTATGATGAAAAGTTTGAGATATTCACTGATCACAAAAGCTTGAAGTACCTGTTCACCTAAAAGGATCTGAACATGCGTCAGGGACGTTAGATGGAGTATCTCGAGGATTACCAATTTACCCTTTTCTATCATCTCGGCAAGGCTAACGTGTAGTAGATGCGCTAAGTCGCAAAAATAGAGAAATTGTTACTAGTTTAGCACTTAGAGAATGGAATATGGTTGGAACACTCGATGAATTTGGAGTGCAAATGGAGGTTCAAGAAGAAAAGGCTTACCTTGGTGATCAAATTGTTATGCCTAAAATTTTGAGCGAGATGTTGGAATCACAAAAGTACGATCAGGAGGTAGCATTCATCAAGGCACAAAATTTTTCACATCTCAATGCTATGGAAATATGAGCCACACCCCTCCCGTGTTATCAACTGGAGAGAGATTGATCTCAATGAAGATGTAGGTTTTGAGGGAAGGCCTATAAAGAGTAAGGATCGACGAAAAAAAAAAAAATTTGCGAGGCAAAGCTATTTACTTGGTGCGAGTGTTGTGGTAGCATCGTGGGACGAAAGAGTCAATGTGTGAGTGAGAAGATATGATACGTGCCAATCACCCTCATCTTTTCGAGTCTAAAGGTACGAATTAATTTCGAGGACCAAATTTTTTTTTAGGAGGGTAGATTGTGAAAACCCATATTTAATTATTCTTAAAAATAATAATAATAATAATAATAATAATAATAATTAATTAATTAATTATATCCAGAGTTTATTTGAAAAATATATTGGTGTAAAAGTTAGTTTTAAATTGACTCAATTCAATCACTAACAAAGACATTATTAAGAATAATAATTTTGTGGATGTTCAATATTTGTTGTTTATAAATTATTTTAATAAGGATTCAACATGATAATTATTCCTACCAAATACCTTAGTTAAAAATCTTAGTGTATCAATTTTAAGAAATCCATACAAATACAAAAAAAAAAAAAAAAAAAAAAAGCAGCTTTGGAAGATATTTTTGGTGGCAACATTGCCACTTGTTCTCTTGCATGCAATATAGGAAATGAGACACAATTATGTGTCTTGAACTTGCAACATTTGACTAGATTCCACAGAATGATTAGAAGAGAGAGAGAGAGAGAGAGAGAGAGAGAGAGGAAGTGCATTGTGTATATATATACATGCATGCTTGCATTCAGCGACGAAATGAGAAATGAGGAAAAGAAAATTCTGTGAGCAACAAAGCAGTAGGAGGAGAAGAAGAGTGGGAGATTAAGGAAGCTAAAATTTTCTACCATTTCATCATTCTATTATTAAGTAAGAAAACCCTCTCAACCCTCTCATTTGTTTTTTTATAATTGAAATTTTCAGATTATATACATTTGATACATTGTCTAAAATTGTGTTGAATCTGCCAGCCTGTTACCCGAATTTTTAGATAATTTTATACTCAAACTTTTGAGATTATTTCTTCTACAAAGTTGTTGATAATGATGTCTAGTTTATCCAAAAAAATTTGGAAATAATTTTTGAGCTTTCTACGAATTTATACAAATTTTTAACTAAACCTGAAACTGTGTTAAGAATAATCTGTTTGAATCTGCCAGCTTGTTATCCGAATTTTTAGATAATTTTATACTCAAAATTTCGAGATAGTTTCTTCTACAAAGTTGTTGATAATGATGTCTAGTTTATCCAAAAAAATTTGGAAATAATTTTTGAGCTTTCTACGAATTTATACAAATTTGTAACTAAACCTGAAACTGTGTTGAGAATAATCTGTTTGAATCAGCCAGCTTGTTACCCGAATTTTTAGACAATTTTATACTCAAAATTTCGAAATGATTTATTCTACAAAGTTGTTGATAATGATGTCTAGTTCATCCATGAATTTTGGTAACAATTTTTTTGAGCTTTCTACGAATTTATACAAATTTCTAGCTAAATCTGAAACTGTGAGACAGATTTTATCATGTATTTGAAAATTTATTTAAAATTCTATACTAAGCCAAATCTAGTAATTTCTAACTAAAATGTGAAATTTGAGAAGTCTAGTTTCATGATAAATTTTTAGATTATGGGTTTGATCTATAAATTTAAGCATGGCATTAATATAAGGAAATGTGACAAATCTGTGTCATAAACACCCTTGGAATTTTTAAGAATTATTTATAATTTAATTTTGGAAAATGCTTCCTGAAAAATGACCATAACATGTTTATTGAGTATTCTGTAGATTGATATGGATTTTAGAGTTATATAAATAATTTATTTATAATTTCATTTGCAAGATACACATGCTGGAAATTTTGGCAGATTAAGGAGGAATTAAAAAAAATCTCTTCAATTATTTCTTTGGACTAAAATTCAATATGGTGCTAATCTAATCTTGTAGATTAAAAATCTATGCACGTGTGTGATTATGATTTATTTCTTCTTTTCGGTATCTACATCATTATTTTATACCATGGTTTAAATAAATTGTTTATTTAAATTTTGTGTATTGTTTACTATTGTGTGATATGTGTAATACTTTATGTTGGGAATTTTAATGAGTTGGTAAACCATTGTTTGTGATTAAAAATTGGAATTATTGGTGATTGATATCAAAATTAACTGAAATGATTAACGGCATACACAAAGTTAACAATTGACGGTCAATACCGGTTGTTTAGGGTGAGCCCTGGGTTTTGAGAATTCGCGGTTCTTTAGGGTGAGCCCTAGTTTTGAGAATTCTCGCGTAAATTGTGTTGCGAAACTCTATGATGGCACGGGACTTATTTGAACCCTTTTTGGTATTCGGTTTTGGAATAAGGGTGGATGTGCAGGTGGCACGCAGGGAGGTTACGTATCCCTGGCAGACCGTTTCCTTGGGGCAGACCACGAATGCCACTACTTGGGTATATAACTCCGGACGTGGGCATCCCTGGTAGTTACGGTTGGTAACACTTAAATATTTGACCAAGGGAGGTTTCAAATTAACCGTTGCCATGCTTAGTGGTTGGTAAGTTAAATCTCTTTGGTGAGATTTCGAGTGTCACCTAATTTATTAAAATTATTGAAGTTATTCTAATGGTTGTAATTTATGTTTACCATTATATTGTTATCTCATGTTTAGAATCTCATTATCTTTCTCTTAAAAAGAATGGTAGGTTGGTTATGTTTTCTTACTGTCTTACTGTGTTGCAAAACTCATGGCATATATTCTTGTTGCCCTGGCGTTTTATGCCAGGTTTTGGCGAGGAAATAATTAAAGCTGAAATGGAGTTGACGCTAACATAGAGTCTTGGTTGGCTTGAAATCATGACTAAAGTTGAATAGCTTTATTATCCTATATATTAGATATTAAGGACCTTATAATTTCATTGATGTTGTATTTGGATAATTTTAAGTTTTTATTTAATATTATTTGAACGTTTGGTTATGTACGAGAGTTGGAATGCCCTATTAAGATGTCAACTTTTTAGTTGATCAAGTCATTTTGTTTATTTAATTTCCCTTGATGTTCCAAAAAAAATTTGGGGCGTCACAATAGTAGAGTTTCACTTGCTTACTACTTAGAGGCTGGCAAAGTTTATTTTTTGCAGCCCCAAAAATTTGATAAGAAGCTTTTTCAGGTCTTTAGAATGTAAACATTTCATTGAGGCATTTCATCGAGCAGCTTTATGGCAAGGTAAAACTCCAAATGAAAAGGCCACAATTCCCAAATCAAAATGCCAAACTTTAATCTTTCAATTCGTTTATCAAATTGTCAAAAATAGTAAATCCAAACATTCAATCTAATTATTTATCCCAAGCCCTAATATATATATACAATATACACAGATATAGACGCAGATACATATATATATACAGATAGATGTGTGTGTGTGTGTGTGAATTTCCGATCACACTGCTAGTCTGGTACTATGCTGGAGAACACTGACAGAATAGATTAAGCCTGACCGACTTGCAATAGAAAGAAAGATTTCAGTAGTGGTTCGTCCACCCAGGGGCACTCCAATGATCAAGTCAATTATCTCTCAAAGATAGCAAAAGTGCTTAACTCACTATTCAGATCATAAAAAACATACCTTAGACCCATGAGGGTGCCTCTCTTTTATAGCCAATAGAAACCTAATCCCAATAGAAGCCTAACTTCAATGGACTTAGGATTACTGCTAATCTTGGACTCCCAGTAAGATTGGGATAAACTCTCTAAGAGTTTTATCTTTACCCAAAACTGAAGTTCTCTCTTATTCTAGGACTCTTGTCCCTTATCCGCTTATCCCGGATTCCGGTATCTTCAGAGATAACCTCGGCCTAGCCGAGATCACCTCGGTATCATGACCAGGACACGTGGCACCTCCACTGACACTTCGATGTCACCTTGGCCACATGTTGGCACTCAAAAAATATGTCCCCACAATTGTCCCCTAGGTTTTATTACCTCGGTATCCTGAGGTGATGGAACCTATATCGTCATACCGTATAGCACGTCGGCTAACTTGCTCTATCATCCATTACCAAGGTCATCATTCGTCAGCTCCATATGACCAAGACCTGTAATATGTTTTCACCAATACTCTCGAACTAATAACCAAGTTTGTTCAAATTTAGCCGAGATCGTCCTCCTCGCCGAGGTATTTGCTCCATTAAATCAAGAACTCCAAGAGTTTTCACACGCGTATGAGCTGTACGCACAATATTTCAACCGTTTCTGCCATGGGTCTTTCCCTCTCTGGACCATACCTGACACGCGCCACTAAGTCGCATGGTTTTTGCGTGCGCCGTCTGATAAACACGTCATTCCAGGCACATCAATTGCATTTTGCCGCCTCTTCGCGTTTTTGACAAAACTTCTTCCCTCTCTCCTCGTCTTCTCACTTCTTCATCATTACTTTCGCGCAAAACCCTCTCTCTCTCTCTTACTTTCTCAAATCCGCCATTGTTTCAAGTTCTTAAGCTCTGCAACCACCGCCATTCACCTCCTCCGACGAGGTTCTTGCTGATCTTTTTCGTTTGCTGCCATCATCTGACTCCGGCGTACTCAACACCGGCTTCATTTTTCTTCGATGAGTCACTGTTTCTCTCCGATTTAACTTCTTGTTTTAGTTTCTTGTTTCTCTTCAATGAACTCCACTGCTTTACTTGCTGCCTCTACAATCCTGCTCATGCCTTTGATTGTTTAATTTGTATCTTGAATTCCACCATGTATCGAACATGTTTGTTTTATGATTCTGTTTTTGCCCAATCCATTCTTGAATGTATACACACTGCTCACATACTTGTTGATTTCTGCCACTGCCCTTGGCCTTACACATCTGCACAAACTTTGTCACTGTTCTCTTGGTAGTTCATCGTTATTCTTGATTCTGAATCTCGTTCATGTTTGTGTTTTCTGTGTTTTTTCCAGGTTCTTGCCTTCAATCTTTGTTTCCACAGATTTGGGTTTGGGATTTGTTTGTAGAACCCACAAATTCTAGGAAAAACTAAAACAAACTCCCCTTAGATCCTTACAAACTCTTGCCCCAGCATACGTCTAGGTTTTAGACGAGGTCATCCAAACATTCACCAAACACTTCTTTCTGAAATCCAACAACATCCCCTCGAGCCGACATCATAGGTATGTAGAAGCATAGGGTAGACACCGCAACTAAATTAGAATTTTTTAGGCAAGAGTGTAGACGTGCCCCGCATGAGGGCCTCCGTGCTACAGTTCGGACTCAATTGTCACGGTTCTTAATCTGAACCAAAGAGTCCAAATCCGGCAAATCGTTTTGAGAAAACAGATTTTTGTAAAGAAGTGCCAAACATGGACTGCTTTGCCAGATACAGAGTCGCCACCTAAATATTTTTTAATGGGGGAATTTAGGAAACCCTGACTCGTTTGCCTAAGGCCACGTGTCCGTCATTACAAAAGTTGCCTTGGCTCGGGAACTTGGTTACGATTGGGGAAGGTCACTTCGTGAGCACCCTCGCTTGCCCGATCAAAGATCGGCCTCTACTAATCATGATATCGAGTTTTGAAAACATTATGCGTTCTTATTCCGGTTATTAGCCTAGAATTACTATGTTATGCGCACAGCAAACAAGTATAGACCAAATCGCTTGAATCGGAACAAAACATTTCATGTTTGTTTTGAAAATGGTTTGCTACTCGCAAGTAGGCTAAAATGTAGGTTTTGCCACCCTCGAGTGGGATTTAAAACTCACAGTTTTAATGCATTATTCCAATTTAGGTAATTCGACCTCCATCCACAGGCATTCAAGCAGTTATATCACATAAGCAACTAGCCTCATGGTAATCATGCTATTATAACCACATTCGCACGCATGCGGTATGCTAAAGTATAAAAGCTTACCTAGTACTCCAAGCCAAAACAGAAACTAGTTAGTAATCACATGCATGACCCTAGTTCATGTTAAGATGGCTAATGCAACACATGCAGGATGCAGCTACAATCAGCTCGCCTACCCTAAAGATGGCATGTGAAATGCTGCAACTAACAAGTACTCAACTTGGAATTTGAAATACGAGTGCAGTTAGCAAGATGTGCCAAGCGCGATGTATGTAAGACAAATGTATGGATGCACGCATGCATAGCATAAGGTATGCTAATCTAAATATGCCCTAGTCTAACCATCATAAGCGGGTAAATAAAAGGGAAGAAAGACGTGGGATTGGAAGACATGCACACCACTCACACACACTTATTACACAATTGCCCTCGCTCGAAGGGTCCAAAAGAATAATACAGTCCGAATAACAAATCAACTATCCTAGCTAATTAATTATTACAGACCTTTAATTAATTAACAAATTAATTACAAAATAAACTAAATGTGAAGCTTAAAGAGACTGCCACAGCTCTGCCTCGGAATGCGCAAATGATGCATGCTTGACTTACCCTGCTTGGAAATTCGCTGCCATAGCACTGTTGCCTCTGTTCACACTGCCTTGCTCCTCTGAAGACTATGAAAATTCTTAGGGCACCTCTGAACCACTTCCTGATCACTCTGGAATATCACCGGCCAATGCAAGGTACCACCGGCCATGAGAATGTGGTAATCGGCCAGTTATTTGACCACCAGCCAGCCATTGATGGTCGGTCGACACTTCAAATGGCCGGCCGGCCATTTCTTGCTGCAGAATCCTGTAGTTGACAGCAACAGAGGGCAAGCAGTGTATGGCATGGAATTTTCAAGCAAATATATGCATGGACACACTCCCTATCATGTAATGAACTCCAAGGAGCATGGCCCTCGACCCTCGGGCCATCAAGGCCATCAATTGTGCATTTCAATGCATGATGGCCTAAGAGGCCAAGTTTGCAACTTGATGTAAATGCATGCAACAAACAAATGAGTGCCAATATCCTATCATATTGAGATCAAGGACATCGGAGACCGAGGATTGAGACGTGTTACGTCACCTTGGGTACGAACACTTCTCAATCTTCGTGCTTGGTTTGACAGCCCAAACCAAGCAATGTAATGCATGTATACAAACATGGCTCAAGTGTACAAAAGACTAAGTTACAAAACAGGCCAAATGCAATGTAAGCTACTATGCAAGTGTGCAATATGCCAAGCATGCAATGGTACAATACAACCTAGTTAGGCAACTAGGCAAAGTGGCAAACATGCAACAATGCATTGACTACAAGGATGCAACAAACATGCAATGTAATGAGTATACTACAAGATACAAATGCACGGACTTACACTAGGATGGAGGAACCTCAGCCATCTCCCCAAAACAGTGGCCAAAGTGCAACAAAATGATGATGCCAATCATGCAAAATAAGCATGCAAACTAATGAGCCTAAGACTAAGGCATGAAAGGCAGCTTTCAAGGGGACTCACAAGATGACAAACATGGATGCTAGGCTAACATATTAAGCTCTGAAAATGCATAGAGGAAGATGCCAAATCAAACATGTCATGCAAGCAAGTCATGCAACAATGATCCAACCTTGAAGCCAACCAAGAGGGGTCAAACCATGGTCATGTTAATCAAACCCCAATGGACCAAAATGACCTAAAATAGCCCTAGAGGACTCCAAAATAGGACTGGAACATGCATGGGATAGGGCCAAAAACATGCTACGAAATGGGCATCAAAACAAAGGCATTCAAGGTCATCAAGAGGGCATTACTCTACACCTCCCCCCCACCAAACATGGCATGGACTTTCCAACCAAAAATAGAGTTTTAATGCATCAAAATACACCCTAAAACCTATATGAATGGTAGCCCAAGGACTCAAACACATAGGCATGCATACGGACTCAAACATGGAGCATAAGACGATGTCTCTTCAAGGCATTGAAAGGATAACAAATGCAAGTATGTAAGCACAAAACATGGTCTGAAATGACATAATAAGTGAGTCCAAATCACTGAAATAGCCAAGGTAATGCATGCCAATGACTCGCACACCCGATGCCAACATGCTAGAATGCAAAGAGACTATACAAAGCATGAAAGTCATGACCAAATCAACACCCAGCAGACCTCAAGCATGGAAAAATATGACCAAAAACTTCACAAAGCTAGGCAAAAAAATGCAAGCATGATGGTCTAATGGCAAGATGCATTTCTAGGCAAAATGGGGGAACACAAAGCAAGTGTATTATGCATGCAAAAAGTTGACAAACCAACATGGGACAGAGGTATAATATGACCAAAAAACACCCAAAAACCTCTGAAATGGAGCCAAAGACAACTAGGCATGCATGCTACCTTTATAAGCCTTAAACACAAGCAAAAGAGACACAAGGGGAGAGGGGTGTCCCTCCCCTATGCAAGACCTCAAAACCCCTTCTTCACCACTGAAAATCTACTGGATTTCAGTGGTGAGAAGGCCAACACATAATAGTAACCAAAGCTTAATAAAGAGAACACCAAAAGGGCCAAACAAGGCCTAAGAGGGAGAGGTCGACCCTCAACAACAAAATGACCTTAATGAAGTACCTCAAGCATAAAAACACAAAACTTTTTCAGTTATACACAAAGTCTAAAACAGCATGTAAGACAGGTAAAAATCTAGTGCAAGAATGGGGGAAATAAAGCAATAGTGTTACCCTCGAAGAACTCTTGAAGAACAGCAAGTCCAGCCACCCTCTTCTGGTCAAAACCAGCCCAAAGCCTCAAGAACAAACCCTCAACACCTCTCAAAGTCGAAGTATGGTGTATTAGTGTGTGTTAGTGCAAAACTAAGAGCAAATCACCCTTTTAGGCCCTCAAACACACACAAATGATGAGAGAGAGATATAGAGAGAGAAGGTATATATCAGATGTATATATGTATATTGCTCTGGTTTTTGCTAAACCTCTCCAATAGAAGGAGAGGCTCTCCTTATATAGGCAATGAAAGGTGTTTAAGCTTCTCAAAGAAGCTAAACAAAAGGGTCAAAGGGACTAAGCTTCTAAGAGAAGCTAATGCAAAGGTGCAAGCTTCTTGAGGAAGCCAAGACAAGGGGTCAAAGCTTTCTCAAGAAGCTTTGAGCAAAAGGTGCAAAAAAAAGGGTCAAAGGGTGGAAAACAACCGCATATATGCACGAGGGTAGGTCTTGTGCATTCCAGCTGGCACAGCTGGCATGCACCATGCCTGAAAAAGGCAAAAAAGGTGGTACCGGCCAGAAAAGGAGGCCATCGGCCAAACATATGGTCGGCCGGCCACACCAAATGCCGACCGACCAATGGTATGTTTCACCAATGGCCGGTAGCCTCAAAACACGGCCGATGGCCTCAAGCCATGGCCGGTGGGTGTCAGGGGTAGCTAGTAAGCTACTCTCTACCCTCAGAAACAAAAACACAAGTGTTTGGTGCAAAACCAAACACAGAACAGTCGAGTTGAGAGATCCTGAAGCAAGGTGTGCAGCCGAAACCCCCGGGAACTAAAACAAAACACGAACATGGGTAATCACCAAGTGCTCCAGCGGTGACGTCCAAGTCTTGAGGACGGTCAGAAATAGGGTGTCTACAAGGAGTTTTCCATCTTGGCCGACGTCCATCTGAGGTTGGCTGGGGAGGACGACTCCATTATGCCTGATGGGAACTTCATGCCTTTCCCTGTTGTAGCTTTCATAAAATGTGGACATAGGTTTCCACTTAACATCCTTTTCTGAGAAGTCCTCTATTACTATAAGCTCAACTCGATGCAACTAGCCATCAACTCCTACCGAGTTATAAATGGTATCATAGCCTTAGCCAGCCGAGAAAAAGCTAGGGTAACTTTAGCCGATATCCAATACTGCTACACCATGTGTGGCCTTAGTTTAGAAAAAGGCTACATTTACTATCTCAAGCCGAGGTCAACACAATACAAACTCATTGCCGACCTCCTAGACTTCAACAGGGGAGCCGGGGACGATTACTTCATTGTCTCGGGCAACTGAGAGTTTGCTCCAGACAAGGACCTTCACCTCTACCCTCTTAGCCGTACATTATTCAAAGAGGGAGATGGTAAGAGCCAAGTGTTGCATTTACTTGCTTTCAAGTTTTTAGTACTTTGTTTCTTCTATATATTCTGACGTCTGTGTTTTTTTTTTTCTTGCAGTTCTTCCACAGCCACCCAAAGGCTTTCACAAGTCCCTCTTTCCCAGTAAGGACCTTAAAAAGCTGTTGGATCTGCCAGTTCAGCGGGGTAGAGCTCCTTTGCTGCTCAACTTCATCCCGACTTACAAGTCAGTGCTTCCCGATGTCCCGAAGAAAAAGAAAAGCGAGTCTCCTCCTTCCGCCACAACTCCACCGGCAACCTCATCATTTCGGCTAGATTAGGGATCAACTTCCGATTTAGCTAAGCAACCATCAACCTCAGCCCCATATCTGATCCCTCTATCTCAATGCAAACGCCGACGCCGAAGTGAAATCACTGCTGAGATGGGTCACAAGAAAGCAGTTGTAGACGATTTTTTTGGCCGACATCCCTGACACTGTTAACCCTCAACTAGCACAATCCCAGCCTTAACCAAGGCCAAAGTCCAAAAGAATGAAAAAGGCCCAGCCTAAGGCAACGGTGACTCAAATTGACACTGAGGACACCTTGCCAATTTCAAAATTGGTCGAGAGTGAGAAGACCTCCTCTGCTGCCGAGAAGAGGCCTGCCGAGGCCAAACCGTCCTAAACAACTCGATCAAACAGACCGAGGTCCGAGTCGGCAACCACCTTGGGGTCTATGAAACCAAATTTCCCCTGGGCTCCCCCAATCACGATTGAGGACAAGCCGGTCAGGGCTGGTGACAGCGCCGACGACATTAAAGTCGGCGTTGCCCTCTCTATCGCCTTGTTCCTTCCCAATGACCTCAACCGGAACGCCAAATTTAGCGAGTACGAAAAATTTGCTTTAATGTTGCAACACTCCGTCCAAGTAAGCCCTCAACACTTGGTACGTTTTCATTTTCTGCCATTCCATACTTAGAGAGTTTTACTAACTTGTTTTTCCCACTTCTTCTAGGCGATCTAGCATGGCCACTACTTTTCGATGCAAGCCTTTGCCATCAATAAGGAGTTGGCCAACAAGACCAAGGAGGCTACTGGCTTGCAGAAGGCCATCAACAAGGCCGAGGCAAAGATGAAGACCTTGACAGATCGGGCCGAGGCAGCCAAGAAGGCTCAGGACGAGGCTGTCAAAAAGGCTAATGCTGCAAAGACCATTACCGAGGTCCTTGCGGCCGAAAAGAAAGAGGCCGAGGCAAAGATGATCAAGGCCCAAAAGGAGCTTCAAGATGCCCTGGCCATAAAGGAGGCCGAGATCAAGGCCACCGATGAGAAGGCTTACGTCGAGGGAGCGGTTGACGTTAAGGAGGACTACAAAAAACAAGTGAAGCAGGCATGCAACAAGGGTTTCACCCTTGGCTGGATGGCTACCCTCAAAAAGCTGGATGTCCCCGAGGACTCCCCCCTCAAGAATGCTGGCGGCCTCCCTTTGCCATTCCCCCCTACTCCAAGCTAATCCGAAGACGATTCTGAGTCCGGGGAGAAAGCTTTGGTCAGGAAGAAGAAGGAAGCTATTGGGGCCAAGTCCCCAACTCTGAACGAGCAAGTCGTGGACTTGTCTTAGGATGAGGAGGGTGAGGTCTCCAAAGATGCCACTCCTGAGAAGACAACATCGGACACGCCTATCGCCGACAAGAGCCTTGACCAGACTCTCAAAGAGATTGATGTCGAGCTCGAGGCTGAGAAGGCCGCCGAGAAGAGTTCCCAAATGTCCTCTGAGCCCCAAACCCAACTAGCTAATGACGTCGAATAGTCTAGTTTCTTTTACTTCTTGTACTTTTCCTTTCTTTTGAAACAATGTAAGCTTTAATTTGGCCGACGTGCCACTTTTGTAATTCGCTTAAGTCATCCTTTTGTTGGCCGAAGTGCCCTTTTCCAAATGCAAATACAACTTCTTCTTTCAAATGCTTGTATGTTTGTCTTTCTTTTTTTTTTTTATGCTTGTATGATTCTATACTTAGAATATTTTGCATGTCTTCAACGTACTCCTCAACTATGTAATCTTCTCGGTATGTCACACCTCGATTATAACCGTTGAATCAACTTGCTACTTCTTTCAATATAACCTTGGCTTAACTTCAACTTGTAAATTTTAAAATTTTAACAAGTGTTAAACCAATCTCCTTTCCACACGACCTCGGCTTAACTTCAACTTGTAAATTCTAAAATTTCAACAAATGTTAAACCAATCTTCCTTTAGCATAACCTCAGCTTAACTTCAACTTGTAAATTTTAAAATTTCAACAAGTGTTAAACCAAGTTTTAGCTTGTAAATCCCAAATCCCAGGCATTATTCTTCAGCTATCTGCCCCCTATTGTGAACTTAAGTTCCACTTGGGTTCTCATTAAGCATGTACCAATGATCTTGTTGCTGAGATTAGATTCAAACAGAGACTAGCCGAGGTCATAAACCTCGGTCTCCTTGTTAACCTGATAGATATAGGTTAACTCAACTTAGTTCAACTCTATTATATGCAAGTATAATTCAACTCTGTCATATAATAAGTCTAAGTTATTCATCATGTTTCAATCAAAAACATCGCCGACTTAGTTCAACTCTATTATATGCAAGTATAATTCAACTCTACCATATAATGAGTCTAAGCCATTCGTCATGTTTCAATCAGAAACATCGCCGACTTAATTCAACTCTATTATATGCAAGTAAGAACTCTGCTATATAATAGTCTAAGCCATTCGTCATGTTTCAATAAGAAACATCGCCAGGTTACTAATTAGTCAAACTACACATGTTTAAAAATCAAAGTTTATTATTACTTTGGCTAATAACAAAAAGCTTTAAAAAACAAGAAAATCTAATGATAGAAAAACTTTAGATTGCAAGCATTCCATAGTCTTGGCAACTCTTTGCCTTTACTATCTTTAAGCTGATATACCCCATTGCCTAAGACCGAGATGATTCTATAAGGTCCCTCCCAATTTGGGCCAAGCTTGCCCTCTCTGGGATCCTTCTTATTGCCGATGACCTTTCTCAGGACGAGATCCCCAACTTGGAATTCTCTTGGGCTGACCTTCTTATTATAAGCTCTAGTAAGCTGCTGCTGGTATGCCCCCAGCTGAATTGCTGCCTTCTTCCTTCTTTCTTCCAGTAGCTCCAGATCTCGGGCTAAGAATACATCATTAGTCCCATTCTCCACTCCCTGGGTTCTGTTCCCTGGGCTGCTGACCTCTAATGGGATTACTACCTCTGTGACAAAAGCCATGGCAAATGGGGATTTCCCAGTTGATCTTCTCGGCGTTATCCGATATGTCCAAAGTACACTGGGCAACTCATCCACCCATTTACCCTTTGCTGCTTCCAGCCTCTTCTTAATCCCATCCAAGATGGTTTTGTTGGATGCTTCTGTTTGTCCATTGCTCTGAGGGAAGCTTAGAGTGGAATAGTAGTTCTTGATTTTATACTTTGCACAGAAGCTCTTGATTAGCTTACTGTCAAACTGTGTACCATTATCTGCTACTATTGCCTTTGGGATCCCAAACCTAGTGATGATATTCTTCCATATGAAGCTCTTTACATCAACATCTCGAATCTTTCCAAGAGGTTCATCTTCTACCCACTTGGTGAAGTAATTTGTTGCCACTAGCAGGTACTTCCTTTGTCCAGTTGCTTGAGGTAGTTGTCCAACAAGATCCATGCCCCACTAGGCAAATGGCCAAGGGCTGGACACTGGGTTTAAGTCCGCTGTTGGTTGATGTATCAAAGATGCAAACCTCTGACACTTTTCACACTTTTTAACATAGGCTTCAGCATCTCTTTGCATGTAGGGTCACCAGTATCCCTAAGTGATGGCCCTACGAGCAAGTGACCTGCCCCCAGTGTGGCTTCCACATACTCCTTCATGTATCTCATACAAGAAGTCTTCAACTTGTGAAGGATGCACACACCTCAAAAGGGGTCCAGAAAAAGATCTTTTGTAGAGATGTCCTTCTGTTGTCAGACTGAATCTTGCCGACTTCAGTCTGATCTTGTGTGTTTCTTTGTGGTCATTTGGCAATTTTCCTCTTTAAGGATTACTATTATTATGTCCATCCAGCTTGGTCTCATCTCCACACACATTGTTTCACACTCTATGTTCAGTGGTTCAATGCTTGGACCTGACAAGTAGTCCACCATTATCGTCCTTGCCTCTCTAGGTTTCATTGCACTAGCCAGGTTGGCCAGAGCATCAGCATGGCTGTTGTCATCACGGCTAACCTGCTGTATTCGGCAATTCTGGAATAAGGTTACCAGTTTTCCCATCTCCTTTGCATAGGCCAACATCATTTCGTCTCGGGCTGCGTACTCGCCCGTTGCCTGGTTGACGATGAGCTGGGAGTCACAAAAGACCACTACCTCGTCGGCTTCCATTGCTACTGCCAGCTTTAATCCTGCGATCAAGGCTTCATACTCTACTTCATTGTTTAAGGCTTTAAACCCCAAACGAATGGATTGTTCCAATATCTTCCTATCTGGCGATACTAGCACTACTCATGCCCCCGCTCCTTGTCAGTTTGAACTCCAATCGACAAACAACCGGAAGGAGTCGCCGATGTAAATACTGTATGGCCTGAGTTTCTTTTCTTTCCTCTATTTGGCTATCCCCAAGTGGGTTTCTCCTTGTTCACCTGGACCTCGGCTCAACGAAGCCTGATGTGTGATGGCACCTAGTGTGAACTCGACCATGAAGTGGGCCAAAACTTAGCCTTTGATTGCTGTTCTGGGTCTGAATTCCAAGTCATACTGGCCTAATACCACTACCCATCCGGCTATTCTGCCTGCCAGGTCTCCCTGCTACAACAGGGATTTCAAGAGATGCTCAGTTAACACCACAATTTTATGGGCTTAGAAGTAATGATTCAGCTTCTTGGAAGCCATTATGAAAGCCAATGTCAACTTCTCCAAGGGCAGGTATCTGGTCTCTGCATCTGCTAGGGTTTTACTCACGTAGTAAACTGCCATTTGCTCTCCTTTCTCCTCCCTGATTACTACTGCACTCACTGCATGGTCTGAAACTGCCAAGTACAAGAACAACTCTTCTCCAGGTACTGGATTTGAAAGAACTGGAGTTGTGGTCAAATACTTCTTTAAGTCGGCCAAGGCGACTTCGCACTCTTTTGTCCATGAGAAGTCTGTGGCTTTCTTCACTAGACTGAAGAAAGGTTTACATTTGTCAGAACTTCTGTTGATGAATCTATTCAGGGCTGTAGCCCTTCCAGTCAACATCTGCACTTGCTTTGCCGATGTTGGGCTCTTTAACTCCAAGATGGCCTTGATCTGATCCAAGCTTGCCTCAATGCCCCTTTCGGTAACTAAATATCCTAAGAACTTACTAGATCCAACTCCAAATGCACACTTCGATGCATTGAATTGGAGCCGATATGTTCTAAGGATGTCAAAAACTGCCTTTAAGTCTTCTAGATGATCCTCAGGTTCCTTGGTCTTCACAACCATGTCATCTATGTATACCTCCACTGTTCTGCCTATTAGGTGCCTGAACATCTTGGTCACCAATCTCTGGTAAGTTGCCTTTGCATTTTTCAACCCAAAAGGCATCACTCTGTAGCAATACAACCCTTTCGGGGTGATAAATGCAGTCTTCTCCTTATCTGGGGTGTACATAACTATCCAATGGTACCCCCTATATGCATCTAGGAAGCTCATCCTTCCATGCCCTGAAGTGGCATCCACCAATTGGTCAATCTTGGGTAGTGGAAAACTGTCTTTGGGACAAGCCTGATTCAGCATGACAAGGCTTGTATTGCTAATTAGTTTTTTGAGTAATAAATTCTTTGAAAATTGCTATTATGTACTGCTAAACCATGATACTTTCTATCTTACCCCGCACTTCGGACTTTGCTGAGTTAACCCATTATTTTTGGTCGTGATGGGTTAAGTCTATGTGTTTTCATATGAGAGTCCTTTAGAAAAGTTGCTCTTAAAGTGGTATATATACTATAATTTATTGGAACAATCTTCTATGTACAAAAAATAAATTGAAACTAAATCAAACAAATAAAATAAATAACATACCGAAATTATTTTACCGAACCGAAGAATAATAAAAAGATCAAGTCAAGTGTGTGACACTCTGTCCTTAAAACAGATTTGTCCCGCTATGGTGCTTACGGACTAATGGCGTCTATCTCCCAAAATACACTGATCTTCACAAATTTGTAGTAGCACTCCAAACAAATTTGTCCGGCGAACTAGAACCTGAGTTCTATACTCTCTAAATTTTTCCTAAAAAATATATATAAAGAATATATGCAACAAAGCAAAGATTGGATAGCAAAAAAGGAATTTTTCAAACTGATTTTTAGATTGCCAAAAGGCTGGAACAGATCTAGTTTATAAAGACTCGAATAGGTGTAAAATTCAAACTGAACAGGTGGGTTTTAGAATTGAACAGGTACTGTTTGAATTTCAACAGATCTGTTGGACAGTTTGAACTGTACAGATTCAAATCTGTTAACTGCAGCAGTTTCTATTTGTTGGTAACTGCTGGACAGATTTAAATATGTCTGGCAGTTTTATAACTATACGGGTTCCAACAGATCCAAAACTGTTTAGACTGTTTGGAAAATTAGATTGGAGAAAGTAATAGATGGACAGAAAAATTAATTTCGTTAAGAATTTTTGGAGAAAGTTCAAATAAATTTTCTCCAAAAAATTAATATTAGAACCGACCCACAACTCGCGCCCGGCACGGCTCGGACGGCACGTGGTGGTTTGAGCCAAGGTTTCATTTGTCCATAACTCCTCCCTTCTACAAACTTGGGGCCCAACCCAAGTATTGTACTCTAGAGCTTATATACATACACAAGCTCTCTTAAAGTTTCAATGTGGGACAACCCATTTCAAGGAAACCCACATTTAATTCTTTAAACGTCCAATTCCACGAACCCGAAAACGACGTCAAGTTCTCATTCACTCATAAATGGTTTTGACAAACCGTCTTCACCGTGTGACTTGCCATGTGGTAAGGAACACGTCACCTTTTCAGACCCACCCCAAAAGACGTTTAGGGCACACTCAATTTTGGGGTCAAAGTTGATCCAAAATAAGCTTTATAAAACCAAATTTTCCAACATAATTTATGCTCCTCTTAAATAAGATCCTATATATTACTTGTTTCACTCTCATAATTCAATAGAGACTGATGTAGTTGGAGAATTAAGGTGTTGATTAGCAAGAATGAAATGTCGTACATACATCGGATATTGGTCTGATTACATATATAAAGGAATTACTTAGGTTATAAAGTTGAAAAACTGCTTGCATAAAAATTTAAATCTCTTCAAAGTTACAAGGCTGAAAATAAGATTGGAAATTGAGACAATTATAATATGTAATAACAGCACAGATACTATGATGGATATTCCAACAGCCTGCCAATTGTCAACTTTTAAGTAAAGTCTCCAACCTCATTTCATCATCTGTCTTATTTTCATAATTACCCTGTTTGTACCGCTAGGTTAAAATATAAACTAAAACTATTTAGCATAATTATCCTGCTTGTAATAAAATTGTTCCAACTCTTTACACAATCTTGCTCTATGTTTACCAGTATAATCTTCATATTTTACACAAATGAAATTGTTTGCATTATTTTTCTTGTTTTCGATACATAATTGGAATCCATGAAGGAAAAGTTTAGTAAGTTGCCTTTGGAAGAGGAAGTGTCGGTTAGGGGAGTTTACTTCTGAATTTTCACATTTGAGTCTGTTGGTTTGATGGTGTTGAGAATCTTGATGTGCAAAAAGAAGTTGTGGCTCCTTTACTTTAGAGTACATGCCATTCGGAATTCTAATGTTAAACACTACTACTCGGATTTTATTTTATTATTATTATTAATAAATTTTCCCCCTCATTTTACACTTTTCTCATTTATTACTAGCACCACTACTTCATAGCCACCACATAATCTCCACGCCACCACCTTAAATAGAAAGGATAAATTTAAGTGTCATTCATTTACGCGTCTTAATTTATAAACTTATACTCTATTAAGTTTCAGCTAACATTTTTTTAATTTTTAAGTCTCATTAAATTTTTAATAGTCGAAATTATCTTTCAAACAATAATTATTTATCATTTATGATTATCTATAAAGAAATATGATAATTTAACATTAATTATAATTTTCAAAAACTTTAAGACATCACTCTTCTCATTCATTATTAACACCACTACTTCATAGCCACCACATAATCTCCACACCACCACCTTAAATAAAAAGGATAAATTTAAGTATCATTTATCTACGAGTCTTAATTTATGAACTTATACTCTATTAAGTCCCAACTAAGATATTTTGAACCTTCAAGTCCCATTAAAATTTTAATAGTCAGAATTGTCCCTCAAACAATGATTGTTCATCAATTATGATGATCTATAAAGGAGCAAGATGATTTTGACATTTACTTTGATTTTCAAAAATTTTAAAATATCAACTTTCAAATTGAAAAAACAAAAAGAAAATTATGTGGAAAAAAAAAAACTAATGTTTTGTTTTGAAAAAATTGAATATTTTTTTTTTTTGGGTGCAAAATTGAAAATTCTGTGTCTATAAAGGAACATAATGATGGAACACTGATGTGCCAAAAAAAAAAACTTTAAAAATGAAAAAACTGATAATGTTTTCAGTTTTATTGGATAGTTGAATCAAACCAATAAGTAGAAAGGCAAAAATGTTTAATCTCATTCTCTGTTTTTTTATCAGTTAGTAAAATAATTATCTAGAGCATTACTATGCAAAATCGATAATATTCTTAATTTTAAAAATTGAAAAAAAAAAACTGATAATATTCTCAGTCTTACTAAATATTATTTATTAGTTGAAAAAATCTTAAATATGACCTAAGCTGCCATAACATTTATAAATAAGACTTTTAGATAATTAACTCTAAATTTAACGATTACTAGAATTTTGTTTTGATGACTGGATAAAATACTATTAATTTTTTAACAGTTGTTTGAGGATATGCCCTAATCACTAGGGGAGCTTTGTGAAATTATATTACATTGTAATTTTTTAAACTTCCTTATTCTTTTATTTAATTAATTAATAGTTAATGGGTACTATTATTAGTACTCCATCAATTATGTTAGACACTTCATTTTTTAGATTTTTTTTTTTATTACAATAATAATCTCAAATGAAATTACTAAAAATGACATTAAAAATTTTGAAACATTCCATCTCACAATTAAGTCCACACACTCACTACATCATGAGTTAGAATTTATGAGACCACCCACCTCCATCACCATCCATCCATCATCTCCAAATCTCATCTTCAAAACCTATCCACCCTCAAAACCTTGAAAACTCTTTGGCGGCAATATTCATATAGTAACGGTGGCAACCATTTGTTTACAAACACTTCTCCGACAATGACAATGAGTGAAAGTTTTTTCGATAACTACAATTCCATAAAATGAGAGGAGTATAACAATAAAAGCTTAGAAGAGGTTTAGAACTTTGATAGTGATCTTAGTTCAGAGGATATTGACCTTGTAAGAATAAGTTTCTTGAAAAAAATGACAAAAATAATAAAAAAAATTTCGTTATTTTTTCGGGACTGAACTCTCGAACATATGATCAAAATTTGGGAACACAAGTCTAAACATTGTTTATTTGTTCAGGAATAGGTAACCGAACATTTTTTATTTGTTCAGGAACTGTCACGACCCAAACATGCCCCTATAGGTTTAGCATCGCAACCGGCCAGTAATCCTTAGATTACCAAAGGCCTCTTAACAGACTAACATATATATAGGGGCTGCGGAAGCAAATATACAAAATATACGAGGTCCAATGAGCTGTGGCGACATACATGGGACAGAATAACTTGAAACTTTCATAACTACAAGTGAAATCAACAGACATAATATTTACATAACACACTTAGGCGTACATGATAAAATTCTATCCACAACTTCACAAAACAAACATTGTCTAATACAAATTACAAAAACAGCCACAAAACTCGACTTTATCAAGAACCTCCTCAGGAGGAGCAAAGGTTGGCTGACAAAACAGAAACGTGGACCGTCAACTCTGGCCCTGATCTTGTGCTGGCTCATCTACATACATAATATGAACAGTGAGCGGAAGCCCAGTGAATAATAATGGAGTAAAGGGGTTTTAATGAATGTAGTCCATACAGATTCAGAAAATCATAATTCAGTTTCATAGCGGATTCATAATCATGTTTCATGCTTAATCATACGTGGTATATCCCTTAGCGCTAACAAAACAGATGCAGACACATGGTGGTTATGAATAACCAGTTCCATAAAGAAACCTCTGGATCCAGGTAACAGAGAATAAACATGCTGAGCTCCATGATGGAGCCTCCGGTACGGGTAATAGAGTGCAGACATATTAAGTTCCATAATAGAACCTCCGATACCGGGTAACAGTTAACAGATATTACATGATGCTAAGGATGCCACGAATACATTATCAGAAATTGGACAATCATTCATTGTACAGAACATATCATTTCAGAAAATAGATCTTAATTCATCATACAGAAAATAAATAAAGTTGAACATAACTTTACTAAGTTATTACTTACAGTTGGCTTCAGGTGCAGACAGACAGAGCAGACTAATCAACGGTTATGGCACGCGACCTACACGAACATATAACAAACACACACTTGAAACACATGTTCAAAACGTACATACTTACTTTATTTGTTCTTAGTGTGTTTCTAGCCTTTAACCTCATTATGGAGTCTTATTCATGGCCTAGGAATTCCTGGGATGGAATGAGGATGCAAAAGTACACTTGAAAAGATTTTCCAAAACTTGTTGAGAACAGGGTTTATGCTCGAGCGTGGCTTTCCTTGCTCGAGCAGACATGCAAGAAGTGAAGGTTCGCTTGAGCGTGAATTCTCTCGCTCGAGCGGACTGTAATTTTAACAAAAGTGCTGGATGCATAAATTTCACGCTCGACGGACGCTCGACCTCCGCTCAAGCGTGAGGCACAGACCTTCGCTCGAGCATGAAGTCTCTCGCTCAAACGGACTGCAAAACATATGAACTTCTGGATATGTGAATTTCAACCTCGAGCGGGAATCACATCGCTTGAGCGGAAGTGCACGCATTCAGAGTGCTCACTCGAGCGTGAACTCTCTCGCTCGAGCGTGACTCCAAATTCTGGAACTTCCAGATTGAAGTGCAAGATGCAAAACTCAAGTGTGAAGCTTCAAAACACATTCTTTGGGCCTGAAATCTTAAGAAAACACTTGTAAACTTGTAATACATTATGAATTAAAGATCATTCCACAAAATCAAAGTCCAAGGATAAGTTAATTGTGCAAAACATAGCTTGAATCTTGAGTTAAAACACATACAAGAAGTGACATGATTTAATTTCTTCCAAAACATGATCAATTGAGATAAAATGTTAAGAAATGTGATGAATTCACAAAACTAAGTTAAGATGAACACATGCAAGTGAGAATTCTTTGAGAACAACTTCAAAATTCCATGAAATGCACATGCATGCATAGTATGATTTCCTACTCCCTTCTTAAGCTTGATTCTTACACCTCATAGCTCAATTTACTTGATTTCAAGGATGAATTAACTCAATTACCCAATTAAGAGGGTGGATTCCTACCTTAAGTCTTGAGCTAGCAAATGTTGAAGTCAAACTTCCTCTAAGGTTGAGCACTTCTAGACCTTCTCTCAAAATTCCCACAATTCACTCTTAATTGAGCTCAAGTCTCATCAAATTCACAAATTTTGAATTCTCTCTCTCCTTCTCACGTTTTTGGGTCTTAGGGAACTCAAAGGTGTATGTGTGATGAAGAAAATGGTGAGTGGAGAAAGCATGTGTGTTCCATGAAGCCACTAATGCCTTGATTAGGCTTAAAAACAAAATGTGTTTAATTACGGCTACTTAGTGGACATTAATTTAACCTAATTTAATCGTTCCGAACCAAATTTTAATTAAACCCACCATAAAATTCTATAAATCCTAATTAGCATATAAATCAAGTCAATTCCTGGATCGGTTGCCGATAAGGCTTCCAATTCACAAATTGAAACCAAAACGTGAACAGGTCTTTCTACATTAAATAGATATAAACATAATTTATGCAACACACACATGCAAATTCATTCAGAATTCTCCCGTAATTACTAATTAGGCATAATTAAGTATGGATTAACATTAATCAGAGATCGGGGTTGTTACAGGAACAAATAACCGAAGCAGGAGCAAATGCAAGCAAACAAAGGAGGTCGGACCAGTCTTGGATGGTTGACCTGTTTGTTGACTAGAGAGTCAATCAGGGAGTGAAATCCTATCCAGTTTTGCTCATATAGAGAGCATACAATTACAGTGTGACCATGGATGAATCGTAGAAAATCAACTAGAGAAGCATGAAAATAGATTGTGTTGTGTATAAAAAGATGTAATAGAAAAAAAAATCAAACAGATTGACAAACCTCGTAATGAAGTAGAGAAAAAATTTCTTAATCACCACAAATTTTTTTCACTAATTTTGGAAGGTTCCACTATTGTGGGTTTTGTTAGGATTTTGGGAGAGAGACTTTTTGGAGGTGTAAAGGTATGCATTTAAATGAGTAGAATGTTGTTATAATGATAATTTTGGTATTATTTAGGGAGAGAATAAATTTTAAGAGTTTTAGAATTTATAAAAAGGAATCTAAAAAAATTGAAGAGATCTAAAATAATTGATAGATTGCTAATAGCAACGCTCTGGTGAATGCATTTTGGTTTGAATTAAAAGGATTAGATTTAATTGGTTTCATAATAGCCCAATCCAAAAGAAATGACCTATTGAAAGGTCAACTGTTTTGGGTTTGAGCTAAAACAGATTTCAGCTTGGGCTTCTATTTGAGTTGAACCAGATGGGTTTGAGCTAAAACAGATTTCAGCTTGGGCTTCTATTTGAGTTGAACCAGATTTCCTTTAAAATGGCCTAATAGTCTAACTTTAATTTGTTTTATTATTAGGGTTTTCTACTGGCCAGTCCTACCTTTTATAATTATTTCCCTCTTAGTCCTGTATTTTGCCCTTGTGCACTAACAGGTCCTGAGCCTTTTTTTCTTGGTACCATTTTACCCCTCTCCTGTTTTGGCGCATTTCTGTTTGATTTTTGCCATCAAAATTTGTGTTGTGAGTATAGGTTTGTGATTTGGATTTCTGTGGAACTTCACGATTTGCTAATACATTATTGTGGAGCTTCGTGATTTGTGATTTCGCGCTTGGTGTATCTTTGTAATTTGTGATTTCTCACTTGGTGAATCTTCCTATTTTGCAATTTTGCATTTGGTGTATAGTTACATTTTGTGATTTGCAATTTTGTGGAGGGAGTTTGACTGGTATGTTTGATTTTGATTTCAATTTCAATGTTTTGGTATTTTTTAGTTTAAGTTGGTGATTTTGTGATATTGTTGTTATTCTGTTGTTTTTGCAATTGAATTTGTATTTTGATCATGATATTGAAAGCTTTGTGATATGTAATATGTAAAGAATTTTAGATTTTTTTTTTTTTGGGTTACAAAATTGTTTTAGGAGATGAAAAGGTTGCATAATGTAATAGTAAGATTCAAATCGAGTTACCATGTCTAATAAGTGTAAGCCTTATTCACTGTTCATGCTCTCGGTCTTTGGTAGTGTTAACTATTAAATTTATCAGTGTTGGTTTTTGGATGTGTTTGAGTTGGTTGATAATTTTATCACTATATTAGATTTTGTTTTAGGGTGTTTGAGTTGTTTGCTGAAATACAATTGTTGTTTGTAACGGGATTTATAGTGATGGACAATTGTTTGTTTCTTATGTGCAAGTTTAGAGGTGTGACGTTGGTTATCAAGTATAATGATGGATTTAATTTCAAGAATTTAGTATATAAATTGTATGCAAAGTGGAGTGAGTTAGTTGGTAGTTCTTTGAATATATCGTATTCAATGCTTGGACATTCTTGTTGTGGTTTAGAAAGTGAAGAGGATTTGGAGGTTATAGTTGGATTCGCACTTTCTTGTGATATTCATTGTATTGATGTTTTTGTTAAGTGTTGTTCTTTGGGTGAAGGTTATATAATTTGTGATCGTGAAGCTAGTAGTAGTAGTAGTGTTGTTTGTGAAACTAATTTTTTGCCTTCATTTTATTCAAATCAATGGAAACCTTTGCTCTCCGATGGGTGGGTTAATTGTATGAAAAGAGTGGGACAAAGGTTTCTTCAAGGAGTTGTTGAATTTCGAGATGCGTTGTCAAAGTATTCTGTTCATTCCGGTTTTGATTTTGATTTTGTTAAGAATGATAAGGATCGTGTCACTGTTCATTGTAAGAGAATGGCTGATTTGGGATGTTTATGAAGCGTGCATGCTAGAGTGAAAAATTCTAGTAAAGCTTTTGTTATTAAACAATTTGGTGATGTTCAGACGTGTGGATCTTCTTTTTGTACAGTTAAACATGCTAAGATGACTTCGAGTATGATTGATGGGCTAATTTCAAGTGATGTTTATAATAAGGCTTTGACATTGGTTAGTGAGGTGGTTTGTGATTTCAAGGACTATTATGGAACAGAAGTTTCTTATCGATGAGCTTGGATAGGTGTTGAAAAAGCAAGGGGTATTGTTTTTGATGACTATTCATCATCATTTGACGATCTTCGTTAGTATATTGATGTCGCTAATGATTGCAATCTGGGGAGTGTTTTTTATATGGAATTTGACGTTGCTAGTAAAGGAATACATTTCAAATGCTTGTTTTTTGCTTTTGAGGCATGTATTCATGGTTTCAAGTATTGTCGGCATATGTTGATGCTTGATGGAACTTTCTTGAAAGGAAGACACAAAGGTTGTTTATTGGCTGCTACGGCAAAAGAAGGTAATCAAGGTATATTTTGTGTCTATTTGTTATTATTATTAAAACAGTGATAATTCTATCATTTTTGTTACTGGAGAGTGTTGATTATTGAGTATGGTCAATCTATTAGTGATAAATTTATGCTGTATACTTTTGTATGTTGTATACTTTTGTTAAATTTTTATATTTATGCAGTGATAAATTTATTATTCATTGATTCTATATGTTGTATGCTATTATTGAATTTTTGTAGTTATACAGTGAAGATTTGCTGGGATCTATTCAGAATTGGTATGAAAATAGTTGGCGATTTCTTTGGAAACGATGGGAGATTCGCGAAAAATCTCTTCGTTTATTTCAATTTCCAAATTGGAAATTGCCTCATAATGGTTTCCAAATCGGAACCCTTGAGAAGGCGTGTGTGTGTCACTCGTGCAGGGGAGAACTCGTGATGGCTTTGCTTGGTGTGATATTGAGCGGTAAAATTGGAAACGAAAATAGGACAGGACTTGACCGGTGTTAACCTATATCCATGGGACCGACTAGTAAGTCCCCCTTGTTATTATTGCCTAGTACAAAAGAAATGGCTCGTTTTAAACACACATGTTTGGGCTTTATCTTGGGCTGAACCAGATTTCTATTAAAATGATTGTCTATAATTTAATTAGTTTGGTTATCCTAAATTATAACAGAAAGGTTATGGTACATATCCTCAAATAGTGTGTACCATACTACCATATGCACTTTATAAGTAAAGAAGAAAATAGTATAATTTTATATTTTCTAAGTCATAAATAATAAAAATAAAAATAAAAAAGTCATAACCAAACATAAAAATGTTATAACTAAATATATCAAAATAATGTCACAACTAAAGAAGAAAATTAATTGAGAAGAAAATATTGTTACTAAGGTGTCTATGGTATGGAGTATATATAATAGAATTCTCCATAACCAATATATTAAAACACGTACAACGAATCCCAAAAATATATATATATATATATATTAAAATATAATGCTCTAGATAAATATATATATATCAATAAAATTGTAATTATATAATATTCTATGAAAAAACCCAAATAAGGGTACAGAATCTAGAACGAAAGGGGGAGGACAAGGGGAAAACATTATAAAATGGATACTCTATGCATGAGTCATCAATAAAATGGTAACTACAAAGGTACCCAATTTAGAGCGAAAGTTAATAAAACTGTAATTACAAAGGTACCCAAACTAGAACATAAGGTGGAAGGTGATAGAGCACTATTGGAAATTTTATATTTAGTGGCGTTTAAAAAACATTGTTATAGGTGTAAAAAATGTCGCTAATTCTTTTCATGACGTTTAGTACCAAACGTCAAAGACATGGCCGTCACTATAGGGTTATGTCGCTCTAACAACGTCATTAGATTAGTATAGGCAATGTTTTTAAAAATACCACTAAATGTGATAAATAACAGTAACATGATGCCATCCAGTATTTAGCGACATTTTAAAAATGCCGTGATAAATTTTTTCTTATTTTAAAAATATGACCGTTGGCACTGTAGTGGCATTTGGGAAAACGCCGTTACAGCTCTCTCTCTCTTTTTTCTTTTTTCTTTTTTTTGAGATTGTGCTAATTCTGTTAGATTTAACTAAAGAACATACATGTAATAAAGCTGAAAAATAGCAATAATGTGGATAAAAATTTGTTGTTATTTCAATATATTGACTAAATTTAGGCAAACATTGCATGATTATTGTACGAGCAGGAAATAATCTTCTCGTATGATCCTGCTGATCAATTTGCACTCCTCCAAACGTCGTCGCTTTGCCACTTGAAAACACAAACGTGAGCTAGTTGGCAGGGGTGTGCCGGAAACCTCTCCGATGCCTAAGTCAACAAATAGACAATAAACACAAAAGCTTTGTGTATTCTAGAGTAAAAATTATGATACCTATACATACGTCCTGTTATAAGCTTTTATAGATTCTGCCTAGCACAATCCTAGTAGAACTTCATCTCTCCTTAGCAGAGTCCTGTTGGGAATTACACTTCCAAGGATAATATCCATCCTGGTAACACCCTATTCACTACCAACCAAGTGAGATAGATCAAACCCCCTACCTCGATTCGGTAGCACACTCAACCGAGCTAGAATGGCCCTGCCCTACGCTGGACAGAACCAAGATGGTATTCGATCGAGATAAACCCCAGTTCGATATACTACAAATTATATCCCGGTCCGAGCTGCTGTTTACATCTAGTCCATCTGTTCCAATCCTTGGCCTAAAATCTATACACCTCAAGACCGAGCTACTGAAGCTCTTAGCTCGGCCAGAAACGTGCCCCAACGAATTGAGGAGTCTACTTAGCTCGGCCCAATGCTTAAAATGGACCTAGCTCGGCCCAATCTATGCATATAAATTACCCTCTCAATTATTCTAAACCAAAATCAAACAACAAACACAACCAAAAAAAAAAAAGAAAAAATATTGTATCACACACATGTATTGCAAACCTGTCAAATAACAAATTCAAGAAAACAAACAAAAAAATATGATTTCAACAGAACTTCTACATTAATGTTCTACAATCTTGATTAGCACAATAATAAGCAAATAATTGTAAGGTGTTGTAGAGACAGCCTCTCCAAAACATTTGAGTCTGCTACACAAGGATAGAAACGACTGGCTCAAGCCAATGATTTAATGCAAACCTTGGCCACAAAAATGATCCAATGACCCATTAGCAATGACATAAGTCCAAAAGTATTAGCTCTACCAAAAGGTAAAGACAACCAAAATCAGAGTAATGAATTAAAAAAACAGAGAATAAACAAAAACCCATCTCTAAAACCCCAATAAACCCAAAAAAATGGAAACAAAAATCAGAATGATGAATAAAAAATAGAGAATAAAAACATAAGGTTTTTGTATAAATTAAAAAAACATTCACAAATGTTGGTAAGGAAAAATAATGAGATAAGACTAGCAAAACCTTCTTAGACTTTAAGGATATGTTGGTAAGGAAAAATAATGAAGGTCCACTAGCCACATAAATACATAATGAAAGCAAGGCAATTGAAATACGATTTTAACTAACACAGACCAACATCCACATTGATGCTAGACCTGCACAATATACATGTATTGCACAGTTGCACTCAAGACAGTCAATCAACTACTAAAACCTAGCTATTTCTAAACTAATACGGATCTTAATGCATAATAGAATTTATTAGCACAGAATTCTTCCACATTTTTTTTTTTTCATTTTAATTTTACCTTGCACATAAAAAGCTATATAATGAACTACTTGCACAATGATCCAATACATATAAATCATTAAATCTGAACCTCAATTACATGAATTAAGCAGCCATAAACTTACATATTACTAGTTCTTGATATATTGAACTCCAAATGTATGCAAGAGCGATCAGACTCGGGTTTGTGAAGTTCTCTCTAAATAGCATCATTAACTCTTCAAGCAATTCAAAACACTTAAAGGTTAGTTAAAAAAAACAGTAATAACAATGACAAAATAAAAAAGACATGAAAGAGAACCAAACATACATGTATCGAAGTACCTACATGGATGGTGAATATCATATGAAGCATTTCCATTTGCCATATTCAAGTTCTTGTCCTATTCAAGAAACCTATTCAAATAAACAGTTCCAACCTATTATTCAAAGAAAGGGACATCAAACTTTTACCTTGTTAGTTCTTCTTCTTCTCTTTCTTTGAAATGTGAACCTACATTTAATAAGAACAAGTATTTTAATTAATAAGGTCTTGTATTGCCAAAAAGGCTTTGATTAAATGATTGCTCACCTCTTGGGATGAAAATGTATGAGATTGTTGTTGATATGGCATTGGCCAAACAGTGGGATGACTATTAAGTGAATCCACAACCTATAATTCAATAAGAGGCTTAAGTTGTATAGTAGCTAGACAAAAGCGATGCTAAAAAGGGCAACAGTTACATCCACACAACAAATGTGGATGATGTGTCACGACCCCATCCCGCCCCTAGTAGGGTGGTGCCATGATGGCCAGTAATTCGAGACTACCAAAGGCCACTTACAAGATCACACACACAAATCAGAGTAAACATATGGGGCTTACAAATGCGGAAGCAATAAATAAAAACCAAGTAGTCCATAAGAGCAGTGCTTAAGTTAAATGGAATGACATACATCTCAAAATAGCTTAAGTACAACAAAATGGAGTACCAAAAATTACATCTTGACTAAAAGGCTTCTCGGCCATCAATTACAAAATACAAGGAAATAACAAAGAAGCATAATCTTCAAGATGTTGCAAAACATGAATCCAAAACACATCGGCAAGCACACCTAGGCGTCACCGCCGCCCTGCTCATCACCTACATATATATATAGAGAGGGTGAGCTTGGATACTCAGTGAATGGTACAATAATAAAGGGTTTACATGAATGATATCCGAGGTCTTTTAGCAAAACAATACATGAGATAAATCAAGCTCATCTATCAAATCCTTCAAGCTTCAAGGGATGCTTACTAGCATCAATGTAATACAAGAGATGACATTCCGGACAAACAAACCCACGCGGTAAAACCGTCAGTGGCAAGGCAAGACAAGACAAGAGAGATCTCTAAACAAGGGTGTCGTTGCATTATAGTCCCCGGACACTAAGGACTTGTGCTACAAATGCTTATAGTCCCCTAGCACATACGGACTTCCAAGATTGTGCTACAAATGCTTATAGTCCCCTAGCACATACGGACTTTCAAGATTGTGCTACAAATGCTTATAGTCCCCTGGCACATACGGACTTCCAGAAATGTCATCAAACAAGGTATTGTACTTATTGCAAGTAGGAATAATCATTCATGCTTGTAAATAGTTTTCCAAACAAGACAAAACAAGACTTTATCAAAGCTTTATAATATATCTTTATTAAAATACCACTCACATATTCCTTCAAACGTCGGGGTCAAGGCAAGTCCAAATCCTACAAACACATGGCAAGAATATGTTGAATGCACTCTCAAACAAACTTTATATGAATGCAAATGATCTCGGCATTCTCCAAGAACTAAGTCAAATCAAAACAAACACTGTCTCCCACCTCGGGGAAACATGCTGGGCACCAACCAAGTCTTGGCCGAGGTCCCACACCTTCTCGCCGAGGTGTGGTCCCGAGGGCCACTTTCAAAGAAATTAGGTCGGGAAAATCTGGGTTTTCCCTCTGCTCAAGAACATGACGAACATAAACATGAAGATCATGAAGGAGATGAATGCAAGGATCATAACTTGTTATTACAAAATCTAAAATTTCATGCTATGAGTTCGAAATCATGAACCTGGGTGCCCATACTAGAAGATCTTTGGGAAAACAAACACAAAAGCATGTAACTTGTTGCAAACTTTCGGATCAAACAAGGCTTTTTCTTCAAAACTTATGAACACCAACTTTCTCTTTCTAAAACCAATCTTTAAATCAATGTATGGCATTCAAAACATATTCAAACATGCAATGCAGCTAGATGAACAATAAGAACAACAAGAGTTAATCAAGATTCTAACCTCAATACTCAAATCAAACGGTTGAACTCCAAGGATCAAGCTTGCTATCTACTTTCTCACTCTAAGACTTCTTCCTAGAGCTTCTCTCTCCTCAAGAACAAGAATGTAACAAATGAGGGGTTTCTCTCTCTCTGCCGGCTGATTTAACACTCAGCTCGGACACGTGGCAACGGTTGGTAGGTTCTCCTCAAAAAGGTGATAGATTGACAAGACAAGTCTATGACAAGGCGTGTTTAACAAGCTAGGCGGCAAGGGACTCCGGCAAGTAATGGCATCGGCTAACAACAAGACTTCGGCAAGTCAAAGAACAATGATCTCGGCTAGGTAGAACAACACTTGACTAAGCTGTGCCACACCTTGGCCTAGATGTGCCACACCTTGGTCTATGTCATGCCACTCCAGGACAAGATCACTTCAGCACAAGGATAACATCTCGGCCCAAATAATACACATCTCGGCCTTGGCGATACACACCTCGGCCCAGATGATAATCATCTCGGCCAATATGTCAAGACAAAGGTGGAGGTCGACAAAGAAATCCTAAGGTGGTCCTAAGTGTAAGAGCATCAAAAGGGTGACCTAGGCTCAAGATGACCTCGGCTGCAACACACACACCAGGAAATGACAAGGCATACGAGCAACATCCAAATAAGACAAGACTAAATTTGCTAATGCAACACAACAAGTCAGGATCACATATAAATGTATGCAAGTATGACAAGAGTAAGGTGAGGGTCACTACAGTCTACCCCCCTTAAAGAAGTTTGGTCCCCAAACTTGTGTTACCTTGCTCTACAAATAACTCTGGGTAACGGATTCTCATCTCCTCTTCCTTTTCCCATGTGGCATCCTTGCCGTAATGTTCCTTCCATTCAATCTTTACCATTGGTATCGATTTGCTTCTCAACTGCCTCACTTGTCTATCAATAATCCTCATTGGTTTCTCCTCGTAGCCCAAGTCCTCATCAACCGCGATTCCCGAATGGTCAATTATATGCAGTGGATCTCGGATGTACTTCCTCAACATCGAAACATGGAACACGTTGTGGACTTGGCTTAAATCTGTCGGTAGAGCAAGTCTGTAGGCAACGGGGTTGATCCTTTCGAGAATTTCGAACGGCCCTGTATATCGGGGTGTCAGTTTACCTTTCTTCCCAAATCTTGAAACTCCGGTTGTCGGCGAGATTTTCAAAAACACATGATCTCCAACTTCAAATTCTAGCTCCCTTCTCCTCTGATCGGCATAACTCTTCTGTCGGCTCTGGGCGGTTTTGATCCTCTGTTGAATGAGCTTAATCTTTTCGGTCATTTCTTGCACTAGCTCGGCGCCAATCAAGGCTGTATCTCCCACCTCAGTCCAACATATCGGCGACCTGCACTCCCTTCCATACAAAGCTTCATATGGTGCCATGCCAATGCTGGCTTGATAACTGTTGTTGTACGCAAATTCTACTAGTGGCAAATGTCATTCCCAATTTCCCTTGAAATCTAACACGCACAATCTGAGCATATCCTCAAGTGTCTGAATAATTCTTTCCGTTTGTCCATCGGTCTGGGGGTGAAAAGCTGTGCTAAACTTTAACTCAGTTCCCAAGGCTCTCTGCAGGCTCCACCAAAATCTAGAAACGAACTTCGAATCTCGGTCTGATACGATGGACATCGGCACACCGTGAAGTCTGATGATCTCATTCATGTACAGTTCGGCAAGTCGGTCAGCATTGAATGTAGTCTTCACAGGCAAGAAGTGTGCTGACTTAGTAAATCTGTCAACTATAACCCAGATTGAATCCATTCCTTTTTGTGTCTTCGGCAAACCCACCACGAAATCCATGGAGATGTGCTCCCATTTCCATTCAGGAATTGGCAGAGGTTGAAGGAGTCTCTGGTCTCGGTGCTCCGCTTTCACTTGTTGACAACACAAACACCTAATCTTAACTCGGCTATTTCTCTTTTCATATTCGCCACCAAAGTCCGCTTCACATCTTGATACATCTTGGTGCTTCTGGATGAACGGCAAATTTGGAGTTGTGGGCTTCTTGCAAAATCTTCTTTTTCAATTGAACGTCGGCCACGCATAGTCTTCCTTCGAACTTAAGCACTCCATTCTCAAAAGTGTAACCTGACCTCGGCCTGGTGTTAATCTCATCGGCCACCTTCTTCAGGAACTCATCCTCCATTTGCCTTGCTTTTACTCCTTCAATGATGGTCGGCTCCGCTGAGATCATGGCTAAACACGCCAAAATTCCCATTGTCTTCCTGCTTAGTGCATCGGCCACTGAGTTGGCCTTGCTTGGGTGGTACTGAATCTGCATGTCGTAGTCCTTCAATAATTCCAGCCATCTTCTCTGCCTCAAATTTAGTTCCTTCTGAGTAAATAAGTACTTCAAACTCTTGTGATCCGTGAAAACTTGGCAAGAAACTCCATACAAGTAATGACGCCAAATCTTCAAAGCGAACACCACGGCTGCTAGCTCTAAATCATGCGTAGGATAATTCTTCTCGTGAGGTTTCAACTGGCGAGATGCATATGCTATGACCTTACCTCCTTGCATTAATACACAACCCAAACCTTTATGTGAAGCATCGCTATAAATCTGAAATTCTTCATTACCTGATGGAAGTACAAGAACTGGTGTTGTAACTAATCTTGTCTTCAACTCTTGGAAGGCTGATTCTCTATCTTCGGTCCATTCATATGTCACTCCTTTCTGAGTCAACTGTGTCAATGGCACTGCAATCCTTGAGAAGTCCTTTACAAACTTTCTGTAATAACCTGCCAAACCCAGAAAACTACGAATCTCGGACACGTTGGTCGGCGTCGACCAATTTACCACGGCTTCAATCTTGCTGGGATCAACAGAGATACCCTCTTCATCAATCACATGCCCCAAAAATGAAATGCTGGAAAGCCAAAACTCACACTTACTCAACTTAGCATACAATTTTCTGTCCCTCAAGATCTGTAGGGCAAGTCTCAGATGACTTCCATGCTCGGCTGTACTCTTGGAGTAGATTAATATGTCGTCAATAAAAACAACCACAAATTCGTCTAGGTACGGCTTGAAGACTCTGTTCATTAAATCCATGAATGCTGCCGGCGCGTTAGTCACTCCAAAAGGCATTACCAGAAATTCGTAGTGGCCATACCTCGTCCGAAAAGCAGTCTTCTCAATATCCTCGGCTTTAACCTTCAACTGGTGATAACCCGACCTAAGGTCAATCTTGGAAAAGACTCGTGCTCCTTGTAATTGATCTAGCAAATCATCAATCCGAGGCAACGGGTACTTGTTCTTAATGGTTACCTTGTTAAGTTCTCTGTAGTCAATGCAAAGACGAAGTGTGCCATCCTTTTTCTTAACAAACAAGACTGGTGCTCCCCATGGTGAAGTGCTCGGCCTAACAAAACCCTTATCCAACAATTCTTGTAGTTGCACTTTCAATTCCTTAAGTTCGGCTGGGGCCATCCTATAGGGTGTTTTGGAGATCGGCTGTGTTCCTGGCATGATGTCCACGGTAAACTCTATTTCTCTATCGACTAAGTGGCCAGGCAATTCATTTGGAAAGACGTCGGGGAATTCATTAACAACTGGGATGTCGGCTAAATTAATATTTCCATTCGATCACCAAGATACTACACAAGTAGCCATGGCACCCTTTACGATTAACTTATAGGCCTTAGTGGACGAAATCGTAAGGTGGGGATACTCCTTTACCTTGGAAAATAACCTCGGCTTGGTTTGGGGGTCTCAATGTGACACTCTTCGAAACACAATCAATAGATGCATGATTCGTCACTAACCAGTCCATTCCTAATATGACGTCAAAGTGGGTCATGTCTAATGGCATCAAATCAACTAATAATTCTACACTCTCAATCACAATAACACACGCCCTATAGATAGATGCAACAATCATAGTTCTCCCAGATGGGGCAGATACACATAACACATAATCAAGGGGTTCTTGTTCTCTATTTAACTTCTCGGCAAACCTAGCAGATACGAATGAATGCGTAGAACCTGAATCAATCAATATGTATGCATCTTGAGAGCAGATTGGGAGTATACCTGACACTACTGCCTCAGTATTTTGGGTGTCTCCTGGCACTAGCGCGAAAACCCTGCCTTGTCTCATCTGTGTCCTCCCGATGTTGCTTCCTTGTGCGGAGCCCGAGGTGCTCCCATTTTTCTTACCATCATCAATCCTTGACTTCGGACAGTCTCTCACACGATGACCCATTTCTCCACACTCAAAACAAGCGCCTGACGCCCAATGGCAAACCCCGGAATGCGACTTCCCACAACTTGCACACATCGGTTTGTTATTACCTTCCTGGTTCGAATTGCTGGAGCTGCCGACATTTGCTTTCTTCTTGGCATTGAACGGAACTCGGCGGTTATCATAGTTTTGTCTCTTCCTCTGATTATCTCCTGTACTCTGATATCGATTCAAATTAGCTTCTGCAAGAATGGCCTTGTCCAAAACTCCGGCATAAGTCGGCATGTTGAGCATATTGACTCTATCCTGTATCGGTCCACGCAATCCGCTTTCAAATTTCCTGGCTTTCCTATACTCATCACTGACCATATGAGGCGCATACCTCGCCAATTCGGTGAAAGCACAGCCGTATTCTGCCACTGTCTTGTTTCCTTGTGTCAAGGTCTGGAACTCTGTGGTCTTGCGGTCTCGAACACTGATAGGGAAATGCTTGTTGTAAAATAGCTCCAAAAATTTGGCCCAAGTTAAGTCGGGATTTTCTTCTCGAGTCATGATCCACCATCTTCTAGCATCGTCGTCTAACGTGAATGCAGCCAATGCCACCCTCTGCGCGTCTGTGCTGGGAAAGATCTCAAATAGCTTCTCCATTCCTAGAACCCATGCTTCGGCTTTCATTGGCTCTATGCCCCCTTGGAATCTCGGCGGATTCATCTTCTTGAACTCCTTAATCAAAGTCAGGGTTCCCTCTCCATACAAAAATTTGTTTGTGGGGCACTTGAGTCTTGGAGGGGTGGAGGCGGAACTGCATATCGGCCATTAGTCTGCTCGGCCTGGGTAGTTGTAGCACTAGCATTCTGTTGTCTCACTTGTCTCAACTCTCGAGTTAACCCTTCAACTAGTCTTTCCAGTCGATCTAATCTGTCTTCTGATTGACCTCGGCCAACTGGTGGTCTTCCTCTCCTCATAATGCTATTTGTATGCAAAGTGTGACTTTAAAACAAAATGAGCAACAAAGTATGTATGCAAGCAACAAGTAATTATGTCGAGATGATGCACGTATTGTCAAATAGCAAGCAACATGATGCAATCCTAGCATCTTTCTAAGGGAAACCCTATGCTCCTTGGGACTCAAAGTGTGTGAATAACGTACTACATGGAACTTGTGCTCTGATACCAATCTGTCACGACCCCATCCCGCCCCTAGTAGGATGGTGCCATGATGGCCAGTAATTCGAGACTACCAAAGGCCACTTACAAGATCACACACACAAATCAGAGTAAACATATGGGGCTTACAAATGCGGAAGCAATAAATAAAAACCAAGTAGTCCATAAGAGCAGTGCTTAAGTTAAATGGAATGACATACATCTCAAAATAGCTTAAGTACAACAAAATGGAGTACCAAAAATTACATCTTGACTAAAAGGCTTCTCGGCTATCAATTACAAAATACAAGGAAATAACAAAGAAGCATAATCTTCAAGATGTTTCAAAACATGAATCCAAAACACATCGGCAAGCACACCTAGGCGTCACCGCCGCCCTGCTCATCACCTACATATATATATAAAGAGGGTGAGCTTGGATACTCAGTGAATGGTACAATAATAAAGGGTTTACATGAATGATATCTGAGGTCTTTTAGCAAAACAATATATGAGATAAATCAAGCTCATCTATCAAATCCTTCAAGCTTCAAGGGATGCTTACTAGCATCAATGTAATACAAGAGATGACATTCCGGACAAACAAACCCACGCGGTAAAACCGTCAATGGCAAGGCAAGACAAGACAAGAGAGATCTCTAAACAAGGGTGTCGTTGCATTATAGTCCCCGGACACTAAGGACTTGTGCTACAAATGCTTATAGTCCCCTAGCACATACGGACTTCCAAGATTGTGCTACAAATGCTTATAGTCCCCTAGCACATACGGACTTCCAGAAATGTCATCAAACAAGGTATAGTACTTATTGCAAGTAGGAATAATCATTCATGCTTGTAAATAGTTTTCCAAACAAGACAAAACAAGACTTTATCAAAGCTTTATAACATATCTTTATTAAAATACCACTCACATATTCCTTCAAACGTCGGGGTCAAGGCAAGTCCAAATCCTACAAACACATGGCAAGAATATGTTGAATGCACTCTCAAACAAACTTTATATGAATGCAAATGATCTCGGCATTCTCCAAGAACTAAGTCAAATCAAAACAAACACTGTCTCCCACCTCGAGGAAACATGCTGGGCACCAACCAAGTCTTGGCCGAGGTCCCACACCTTCTCGCCGAGGTGTGGTCCCGAGGGCCACTTTCAAAGAAATGAGGTCGGGAAAATCTGGGTTTTCCCTCTGCTCAAGAACATGACGAACATGAACATGAAGATCATGAAGGAGATGAATGCAAGGATCATAACTTGTTATTACAAAATCTAAAATTTCATGCTATGAGTTCGAAATCATGAACCTGGGTGCCCATACTAGAAGATCTTTGGGAAAACAAACACAAAAGCATGTAACTTGTTGCAAACTTTCGGATCAAACAAGGCTTTTTCTTCAAAACTTATGAACACCAACTTTCTCTTTCTAAAACCAATCTTTAAATCAATGTATGGCATTCAAAACATATTCAAACATGCAATGCAGCTAGATGAACAATAAGAACAACAAGAGTTAATCAAGATTCTAACCTCAATACTCAAATCAAACGGTTGAACTCCAAGGATCAAGCTTGCTATCTACTTTCTCACTCTAAGACTTCTTCCTAGAGCTTCTCTCTCCTCAAGAACAAGAATGTAACAAATGAGGGGTTTCTCTCTCTCTGCCGGCTGATTTAACACTCAGCTCGGACACGTGGCAACGGTTGGTAGGTTCTCCTCAAAAAGGTGATAGATTGACAAGACAAGTCTATGACAAGGCGTGTTCAACAAGCTAGGCGGCAAGGGACTCCGGCAAGTAATGGCATCGGCTAACAACAAGACTTCGGCAAGTCAAAGAACAATGATCTCGGCTAGGTAGAACAACACTTGACTAAGCTGTGCCACACCTTGGCCTAGATGTGCCACACCTCGGTCTATGTCATGCCACTCCAGGACAAGATCACTTCAGCACAAGGATAACATCTCGGCCCAAATAATACACATCTCGGCCTTGGCGATACACACCTCGGCCCAGATGATAATCATCTCGGCCAATATGTCAGGACAAAGGTGGAGGTCGACAAAGAAATCCTAAGGTGGTCCTAAGTGTAAGAGCATCAAAAGGGTGACCTAGGCTCAAGATGACCTCGGCTGCAACACACACACCAGGAAATGACAAGGCATACGAGCAACATCCAAATAAGACAAGACTAAATTTGCTAATGCAACACAACAAGTCAGGATCACATATAAATGTATGCAAGTATGACAAGAGTAAGGTGAGGGTCACTACATGGTGGTATGATGGGATCAATTGAAGGTGCAGCCATATGTATATCATATGTTTATACTGAATTTTTTAACCATAATGCAAACTCATGTATCCCACTAAATGTTAAAGATGCCAAATCTGTAGACTCATGTATCCTCACCAAAACTGGTCAAAACTGGCAATAGACTCATGTAAACCCTCTATCCCCCTCTCTTTCTTTATTTTCTTTTTTTCTTTTTTGATATTTATTTTTCATTTAATTCTGTTTGGTTACCTAGAAAATGCAAGAAAAAAGTAAAAGAAAATCGAAACTACAGTCGAACTATCAGCCTCGTGGATGTTCGAACTATCACTGTGTATATAATGATTTTTTTTTCCTTGTTTCCTTTACTTTTTCTGTAATCAAATAGGGCACTAGGTTAATTTGATACCATTGGACTTTTCAACTGGTTGTGTTGTGACTTTGAATTTTTACCACACTGTTTATTCTGCTAGTTATGCCTATATTTTCTATGTATAAGAAATTAAGAACACAATAAAAACTTTAGCAGACATAACTTGCAGTAATTGGGATTACACCAAAGGCATAAAGTCCTCGATAGAAATAGGGTCTCTACTTGTTCATACTCTCTGTCCTTACAATCGTAATGGGCCTAAGTAGTTAACATAACATTTGTTGCCAAAAGCTCCCTAATTCTTTATAATCCTAATTAAAATTTTGACTGATAAGGAAAACAATCAAACATATTTTTTACATCTAACAAAGATAGCAAACATCTAGAAGTCATCATTTCATATAACATTAAGGTCATACTAAGGAAGTTCCATTAGAAAAATTCATGACTTCACTTCATTCACCCCTTAAAAACAAAAATTCATCAGTTCTTTAAATTACAACAATAGGAATATAGGATTGTAGGAGAGGAAAAGAAATTTGAATGTTTCAAGTTGTTTTCATGTCCTTAAACTTAACTTTATAATTGTATTTGTAAATCTTTGGTGGTTTTAAATTTCAATACTTACTCTGTGTTTGGTTGCCGAGAAAACACATGAATAGGAATATAGGATTATAGGAAGGGAAAAGAAATTCGAATGTTAGTTGTTTTCATTTCCTTAAACTTAACTGTATAATTATATTTTATTAGGTGTAGTTGGGTAGTGGTTTTCGTTTTCTTGGTATGAGAAATTTTTATTGAGTGTAGTTGTGTAGAAAATTTATGATAAATATTCTAGAGAAGATGCATACAATATGAAATAAACGAAAAACTAAGCATGTGCATATAGTAATGTTATTCGAACAAATAATATTCAAACTCCTCACTAACCTTGTTAGTTCTTCTTCTTCTTATTCTTCTTCTTCTCTTTCTTTGAAAGGTGAACCTACATTTAATAAGAACAAGTATTTTAATTAATAAGGTTTGTATTGTCAAAAAGCTTTGGTTAAATGATTGCTCACCTTAGGATGAAAATGTGTGAGATTGTTGTTGATGTGGCATTGGCCGAACAGTGGGATGACTACTAAGTCATGAAGTTGTTGTTGCCGGTATCCAGTAACACAAATGAAAACATTCCATCCAACATGTCCACAAACTCTTCTCCATACTCTTCATACTAATGAAATGAGATTGAATGTGACACTGTTAGCTCAGATAGCTAGTTGTTAAACTAAGAATTGAATGAAATACTTTCAACCCTTTTTGGTTCCTAAAAAATAGAACAAAAAAATTCTAGGAAAATGAGAACGTAACACAGTGTGGCATTTTTTTTTTTCTTTTTAATGGTAGTTCTTGAATTTTTTTGATTCTGTAAGTTGGCATTGTTGTAAACAGTATGAAGAGAGAGTACGGACCAAATGTGCAATAACCTCACAATCACTCCCAGTCCAAAACTTGTGCTTAGGCAAATGCTTGTGCAGTTCCTCATGGTTTTATATCTCTCCATTCACCTGTTTTCAATAAACATCCTCCTCCAAATCAAGATTTGCCTAAATTTTAGAAAACTCAAAAGAAAAACTCAACATATAGTAATGGATAACTCTCTAACTTGAGGGTGCCCCAAATTAATTGAAGTTTTTAACACTAGTAAAATAAAAATGTGAAATTTCCAAAATAAGTTGAAAGTAGAGTAGGAAAGTAGCAGAAACAAAATAAGTTGAAAGTAGGTTCACCCTTGGTCTATGGCCCCCCAACAATAGCAGTGAGCCTAAGTAGTATTTTGAAAGTTGTAAAAGATTAGAGACAAAATCCAGAGGGTTATACTCAATCCAATAAACTTACACATAAAACAACACAAACCCAATAATGCATAATCAACAGCACAACACACTTTAATCCAGTATTTTAGTGTATATTCAATAAAATGAAATTGTATCAATGATTCATGAATACCCACATTGCCTACAATTTAAAAGCTCACTTTTTTTACAATGTATAACACAAAAACCAGTAATGCATCAAACTTAACAGTTGATATAACTCTCCCACAACATTTTATCATTGATTCAATAGACTATAATGCTGAAACAAACTTTCAATTTTAGTAAATAAGATCCAGATAAAGGAAACAAATGAAAAAACAGCTCTGAACATATATATATATATATATAACCTTTGCTGTAGTGAAGCTAGAGAAGACCTTTCGGTCTCTAGGCCAAAGACAATCCACGAAGTCAATGAGTATTGAAAAGCAGTGTGTGTAGTGAACATCACAAGCCTTAAGCCTTTTGGGCACTAGGTGTGTCCCTTTAATAATTATGCCCTTACCATTTAGTATATCAAATGATCTTGAACTTAAATTCAGTTGCTAAGTATATGATTTTACTAGACAGTGCACAATGTCCGGCAATCTTCTAAATGTAATTTATAAGTTATGCTATTTAAATAATTGCACCAATCTTTTATTTACTTTTAAACAGTGAACATATTAGTTCAAAAAGACAGGGTATGCTATCTATTTGGATTTTTTTTAGTTGAATTGAATAAATATATTGGGATGCATCAAATGTTGGATCCTGTTCCCTATTTACTAGTGTTGAATGTACAAGTCATTTTCTTCATGACTCCATCTCCATGTTATTATTTCCATGCATGGAACTCTTCAAATTTTGATTATTACCTTACCAATTAAAACCATTTCTGGCCTAGAGTAAGCAAACAAGGTCACAAAATGTTGAATTGGTACTTTTTTCCAACTAAAAAGTTGTCAGTTTCCATTTCATTCAACTTCAAGATAAAGTGTTTTCTGAGCCAGATATATATATATATATATTTGAGTTCCAAAATTCCAATTAGTAACTATTGCAGTGTGTGTATTGAAGATCACAAGCCCTTAATCAAAGAAAATTAAAGTCATTTTCAAAGGAATTTTTTTAAGGCAAAGCACAATTCTTGATTTCGGTTGGGGACTAGTTTGGGCACCTTTGCAAAACTGGTTTTTGTTGCAACAGTTATATACAGTGGTTGGACCAGACTCAACCGATGAAATCAAGTCCGTTTATATGAAAAATATAGTGATTTAATCATTTGGGCATAAAATAGAGCAACAACCAAATCGAAAGCCTTCAGATTAACAAGAGAAGGAGAGAGAGAAAAGGGAGGTATAAATCTGAACCTTTCTTCCTTCTCTCAATGCCTTGACCTGTGCAAACAAAAATCAACCAAATAAACAACCAACTCAACAAAATCGAGAAGGAAGAGCTTCAGAGAGAGAGAGAAAGACAGTGGTGCTCACCTTTGTAGAAGATGGAGCCTAATCAGCATAAAGCTCCCGAACATCTGAACGATAAATCAAATACCACATCAATGTATGTACAAGTCTCGTATAAATAGAGAGAGAGAGAGAGAGAGAGAGAGAGAGAGACCATTTTACTGAGAATCTGCAATGGAGCTTGAAATCACTCAAAGCAAGATTAGGGTTTAAAGAGAGAGAGAGAGAGAGAGAGAGAGAGTGAGTGAGTCGATCGGTTTGCAGAGGATTCATAATAAGGGTTTGAAAAGAGAGAAAGGAGGGGAGGGTTTAGACATTTGAAGGCGTTTTAAACGCCTTCTATTATTGAAACAAGGCCGTTTTAATTCTAAAAATACGCGACATTTATAAAACATCGTTAAATATCACAAAAGTGACATTTTAAAAAGCGTCGTTAAATAAACGTCGTTAAAACCATTATTTCCTGTAGTGAGGGGAAACATTATATAATGATTTCTACAAATTTCTAAATTTTTGGACAGTTTAGTAACTTATCGTGTGGACTAGCACAAAATATTACTTTGTATAACTGCAACGTGTTTTGAGTGTCAAAATACTTTTGTAACTTTTTTGATTATTTGGACGGCAAAACCCAAATAATCTGCGGGGCAGCGAATGTACAGCCGCTATGAGTTTGCCACTCATGATCCCATAATGACCTATCTTGGCCTGATGGACGTTAATTTGACCAAAACCAAGATAATTTGTTAGCGAGTCTCGACCACACTAACTAGCACACAGAGTATAAGATTCACTCTTGGCACTCACTATTGAGCTCTCTTAGATTTCCTCTTGGATGATCCTTACAAATAAGGCCTCTCCCCTTATATAGCCATCCATCTCCTCAATGGATGGCTAGGATCTTTTTGATCCAAGAGCTACAAAGTCTTCTCTAGAACCTTTCATAAAAATATCTAGGACAACTACGTTCTACTACATTTTAGAATTCTTAGTGTAGTACATGGTAGGCTTCTCCACAACATTCTAGGATGTTCCAAACTCACCCAGGCTCCTCTGGATCCTTCAAGGTTCTTTCACCATGTTTCGGAATTTTCTAGGCCACTCCAAACCCTTCTACCACGTTCTAGAGCCTTCTAGCATACTCTAGCACATTCTCGAAACCTTATAGCGCCTACCATAAACCTCAAACGTTGCTTCGTGTGTCGCATAAATTCTCATAATGTAACACTCTCCCCTCATCCGATCTTGTGACGCCCTCATCATGTAGAAGCATACTGAGTCACCATGTCGTAGTATGATCTTTGTCCTCCATTGCTGCTAATGTTTTCCTCCTTGTCGTTGCTCTTGTCATGCTGCTCACTGTGCTACATTGCTGCAATCGACTTCTCCTTGTCTTTGAGTAGCTAACTCATTGCCACCAAAGGGACCTCACATGGTCGATCACCTGCAAACAACATGGTTGCTGCGTGCCGGACTGACATCACATTGTTCTTCCTCATGAAATCCATCCCTTGAATCATGCGATGGTCATCCATCTTCATGACCGAGAACTCCACTTATCCAAACCAACTCCCAATGGTCAGGACTATAGTTCTAAATATCGGCCGGTACGTACCGTACCAGCTAATTCGAACTGGAAAAATGAACTGCCAATTCGAATATGGACCGATATACCGATGAGAATGAAATTCGCAGCCATAGCGTCCGATTCCCGGTACATATCAGCCTGAATCTGATACATGGAGCAATACAGTTCCGATATAGATTTGCCATCGTCGGTACAGATGAAATTGGAGCAGAGAACCACCTGTCTGAAGCTAGACCAAACAGAGCACAACAAGATTGAAGCCATGGAGTTGTGATTTGTACCTCTCTTGTCAACACGCATCAATATTTCTTTAATATTCCTGAGTTGCTGTTGGTTTCTCTTCTTCTATTTGGATTCTATTCAAGCTTCTTCTATGCTCTGTTTTGTTTCTTCTATGCTTCTTCTTTGCACGCTTCTTCTATGCTCTTTTTTTTTTTTTTTTCCCCTAATGTTTGTGGTATGAGAGAATGAAATGGATAAGAATATAGAGGTACTCTCAAGTATATGAAGGTGCTTGTGTTTATAGTGGATTTGTTGTGCATTTTGGAAGTATTTCATTGTTGAAAATAAGTAAAAAAATATTTTTACGTCAATTTTTTTTATTAAAAGTTTAACATATCATTTAGTTGAAAATGAGTCAAAAGTACTCCTACATATCAAAATTTTGATTAAAATGTGATAAATTAATGCTAAAAAAGTCAAAAAAAAATGCATAAAATTAAGTTTTAGAAGGATTGCTAATAAGTTTTAAAATTTCACTACATGACACCAATTCTCGATACGATCGTCGATACTACCTATATCGATACCATGATCGACATCAAGATGCTACCCTAATATCGCGATTTAGAACTATGGTTTAGGACAGTACTCTTCACTACACCTTGGATTATATATATATATATATATATGTATGCATATGTATTTTCCGAAATGAAAAGTTGAAATTTCCTTGAAAATCAAAGTTTTGTAATACCTTATCTGCAAATATAATTGTGGCCTATATCCATACCTATTTTTGTTATATAGTTAAAATAATAATAATAATGGATGATTTGGTTTTTAGAAACTTATTTTATTTTATTTTTTTTAAAAAAATTAAAAATTAATTTTGTGAAAGAAATAAAAAAAATTAAAAATACTTATCATATTTATATAATTTTATTTTTGAGAAGTTAGAAATAATTTTTAAAAATTTTAAAATATCTTTTTGATATTTATTTTTATCAAATTAGTTTCTTTTCTTCAAAAAAAAAAAAAAAACGACAAAAATGCTGAATAATTTCTTAGATATTTTTGGGTCATTTACTTGTAATCAAGTAGGATGAATCCACATAAATCGGTGTAAATAACCAGGTAAAGAGACCCATGCATGTGATTCGCAGCACATTGATTGGCCTTGTTTGTTTGTTATAGTTTTAATAAATTGATTATAATTTATTTTAATTTAGAAGTATATACTAAACTTTTGATGCAATTTTTTTTCTAATAACTTAAATAAATTCTGAAAACTATGTTTTTTATCTACAAATTCTGAAAACTATGTTTTTTATCTATAAATTCTGAAAACTATGTTTTTTTCTAATAACTTAGAAGTATATACTATGTTTTTTTTCTAATAACTGATTATCTACAAATTCTGAAAACTATGTTTTTTATTTTTATTTTTTAAATATCAATTTTTAATTTATAATAAATTATACCGAAAAAGTCCATGGGTTGACCATCTAAGCACTTTCGTAACCAGAGAACTTGTTGCCCAAGCAACTTGACGAAAAAAAAAGGTGACCTCTCTTCTTTTGCTTTCGAAAACAACAAAAACAAAAGCAATAAAAACATAAACAAAAAAAAGTGAGCTTCTCACTGGTTTCTTGCAGTTCTTGGATTTGTATCAAACCTTTAACCCTAAGACAAGTCGACATTACGTAATTGATGAACCGTGTGTCTTCTTTTTGAAGGCTAGAGTTGTGGCTCACTACTGATCCACATGAATTTATTGTAAAAAATAATATGTACTTTGTATTTATATGATACTCTACATTCCCACATTTACTTCCCTTGGGTAAGTGCTAGATGTGCGGAATTAGAAATAAAATATATACCATGTTTTAGATTTATTTTAAATATAAAATATTTCAGCCACATAATATATGTTAAGATAAATTGCACTCGCCTCCTTCAAGATTTGAAAAAAAATATAATTAGTCTCATATTTTTGATATAATTACATTAGATTCTCTCGAGATTTTAATTTATATAATATTTAAATTTTTTTATCGTAATTCGTGATATGTATAGATGAAGAATAATATTGTCATATCTTTTATACTAAAATATATATTTATTTTTATTTATTTCAGTTTAGAAAATGTTTGAAGCCCACAAAAAATTCTCACAATTTGACCCACAATGATGTGGTATAATAGATTTTAACTTTTGATTTATTACACACCCAATGATATAAGACCAAATTCTCTTGCCACATCATTATGATGGATTTGTAGGTTTAAAAGTGTGGGTCTCTAGCATTTATCTTTCAATTTCTATTATCATTTGCATTAGTTTTAATCGTTTTAACCTTACTAAAAGAGAAATTGATGTAATTATGTAAAACTTTTAAGGCTAACTGTGATTTTTTTCAAACCCCATGGGAGGTAAGTGTAATTTACCCTACAATTTATTTGCACCTAGTATTATTCGCACTATGCACTTTTAGCACCAATCGACATTGCGCACCACCGAGTATTTTTTAAGTGAACTACCAAGAACTAACTACCAACGCGGTATGCAACGGGTATAAATATAGGCTCCAAGGGAATGACAATTGCCTAAACCACTATAAATAATAGTATTTTTTTTCTTTCGATACAAAAATCTCCATTTTTTGTGTTATCAAAGCATGATTTCAATATTTCAATCCAGATTGACTGGTTTAGACTCTGTACTCAATTTACACACCACTTGCCTTAGCAACAAAAACAAACAGAGATGGCATATGGTTTTTGCTACAATCTATTGTTCCAGGGCCTTCTCTGCTTGCTTCGAAGCCAACAAAAAGAGAAAGGTATTCCCTATTCTTCCTTCTAACCCAGTCGTTGTCATCGATGTTTTTGAACCTCCACACCCCTGTTTCAGCAACATTGATAAGTCAAGCCTCACCCAACTTGTCAACAAGAAAAATCTAACCCAGCTTGTTGAAAAATATGATGGAGTTGAAGGTTTAGCTTCTGCCCTCAAAACCAATTTGGCGCATGGAATAAATGGAGGCAATGAAGAAGACATTTCGCACAGGCATGAAGCTTTTGGCACTAACACATATCAAAGGCCTCCCACGAAAGGTTTCTATCGTTTCGTGTGGGAGGCTTTGAAAGATCCTACTATTATAATCCTTTTAGTATGTGCAGCACTTTCACTTGGATTTGGCATAAAAGAAAATGGGCTGAAAGAAGGGTGGTATGATGGAGGAAGCATATTTGTTGCTGTCTTTCTAGTCATAGCAGTCTCAGCAGGAAGTAATTTCAAGCAGAATAGGCAATTTCTCAACTTATCTAAAGTTAGCAACAATATCCTAATTGACGTTGTGAGAAATGGCAGGCGGCAACAAGTTTCGATTTTTGAAATTGTTGTTGGAGATGTTGTTTGCTTGAAGATTGGAGGCCAGGTTCCAGCTGATGGGTTGTTCATAGATGGTCACTCGCTACAAGTTGATGAATCAAGCATGACAGGCGAAAGTGAAAATGTAGAGGTAAATTTCACTCAAAATCCATTCTTGTTTTCCGGTACCAAGGTGGCTGATGGGTTTGGCCGAATGCTTGTCACATCGGTTGGCATGAACACAACATGGGGTGAGATGATGAGCACAATCAGCGACACCAGTGAGCAGACGCCTTTACAAGCCCGTCTCAACAAGCTAACCTCGGCCATAGGTAAGGTTGGTTTGGTTGTTGCTTTCCTAGTTCTTGTAGTGTTGTTGGTTCGCTACTTCACAGGGAATACAAAAGATACGAATGGAAATACAGAGTTCAACGGAAGCAAGACAGAAGTTGATGATATTATCAATTCTGTTGTGGGGATTGTAGCTGCTGCAGTAACTATTGTTGTTGTTGCGATTCCTGAAGGCTTGCCATTGGCTGTCACACTTACTTTGGCTTATTCGATGAAGAGAATGATGGCTGATCAGGCAATGGTACGAAAGCTCTCTGCTTGTGAAACAATGGGTTCTGCCACCGGCATATGAACTGACAAACGGGACCCTCACACTCAACCAGATGAAGGTGACAAAGTTCTGGCTCGGCCAAGAATCTATGGAGGAAAGAGGTTCAACTTCAATTTCAGACAATGTTCTTGAATTGCTCCACCAAGGTGTCAGTTTCAATACCACAGGTTCTGTTTACAAGTCCACTTCAGGATCTGAGTTTGAGTTCTCTGGCAGCCCCACCGAAAAGGCAATTCTTTCTTGGGCTGTCGTGGAACTAAACATGGATATGGAGAAACTGAAGCAGAGTTGTACAATTCTCCATGTTGAAGCCTTCAATTCAACAAAGAAAAGAAGTGGCGTTTCAATAAGGAAGAAGGATGACAATACGATCAACGTCCATTGGAAAGGGGCTGCAGAGATGGTACTCGCAATGTGTTCCCATTACTATGATTTCTCTGGGAAAATTAAGGTCTTGGATGATGTTGAAAGGATGAAATTTGATCAAATGATTCAAGGTATGGCGGCAAGCAGCCTTCGATGCATCGCTTTTGCTCATAAACAAGTTCAAGAAGGAGAGAATGAAGGTGAAGAAGTGAACAAAATTTTGAAGGACAACAACTTGACCCTTTTGGGATTGGTAGGTATAAAGGATCCATGTCGACCGGATGTGAAGAAAGCTGTGGAAGCTTGTCAATATGCTGGAGTGAACATCAAAATGATCACTGGCGACAATGTTTTCACTGCTAGAGCTATAGCCACTGAATGCGGGATACTTGAGCCTAATCAATACATAAATAGTGGAGCAGTGGTAGAAGGTGAGGAATTTCGCAATTACACGCCAGAGGAGCGATTGGAGAAAGTTGATAAAATCTGTGTGATGGCAAGATCTTCCCCATTCGATAAACTTCTTATGGTGCAATGCCTGAAACAGAAAGGCCATGTTGTGGCAGTTACTGGTGATGGCACAAATGATGCACCAGCATTGAAGGAAGCTGATATTGGTCTTTCTATGGGAATTCAAGGGACTGAGGTCGCTAAAGAGAGCTCAGACATTGTCATTTTGGACGATAACTTTGGTTCTGTAGTCACGGTCTTGAAGTGGGGAAGATGTGTTTACAACAACATCCAAAAATTCATCCAATTCCAGCTCACTGTGAACGTTGCTGCCCTTGTCATCAACTTTGTTGCAGCAGTTTCATCTGGTCAAGTCCCACTTACAGCGGTCCAGTTATTGTGGGTAAACTTGATCATGGACACGTTGGGTGCATTAGCTCTAGCCACAGAGAAGCCCTCAAAGGAGCTCATGGAAAAACCACCTGTAGGTCGGACTAAGCCACTCATCACCAACATTATGTGGACGAACTTGCTAGCTCAAGCATTCTACCAGGTAGCCGTGCTATTGACCTTACAATTCAGAGGCAAATCAATCTTTGGGGCGAATACAAATGTCAACGACACACTGATCTTCAATACTTTCGTGCTTTGCCAAGTTTTCAATGAATTCAATGCAAGGAAGCTCGAGAAGAAGAATGTTTTCGAGGGAATACACAGGAGCAAGTTGTTTTTGGCAATCATTGGGATAACCATTGTTCTTCAAGTGGTTATGGTGGAATTCTTGAAGAAATTTGCGAGCACAGAGAGGTTGAATTGGAGGCAATGGGCAGTATGTATTGGATTTGCTGCAGTATCTTGGCCGATTGGTTGGCTTGTGAAGTGCATACCTGTTCCAGAGAAACCATTTTTCAGCTACCTCAAATGGAGCTATACAAAAAAACTTGTAAATATGAATATTTGATATGTCATTGGTGTTTCTACAGTTATCATTATGTATACTCAATTACTGTATTGTAAGTGTTGGTTTAATAAGTAAGGAAATAATAAAACTTGTACTTTTTTCTTTGACATACCAGAAGGTAATCTTTCAAATTATTGTTCTTTATTCATCCTACGTGTTGAGGTGCTTAAGGATACAGAAGATTTGGTCAGATGATATTTATGAACCAGAGCTGATTTGAAGCAATCTGGTGCTAAAATCAGATTGAAAACTGTTTGTACTCCTAAATGGCATACTAGTTTGGGGATTAGACCTCTAAAAACAATGTAATAAATAATTGGCTCTTAGCAGAAAATCAGATTCAATAATCTTTTTCTTTTTTCTTTTTTCTTTTTCTTTTCTTTTCTTGTAATTGGAGGTTGTAGCCAAAGATATGTCATAGGTATAACTAATTTTATCATTATGTTTGTTCATACTGTATTGTAAGTAATGGTTTTTTGCATGAGGAATTGTAAAAGCTGTATTTTTTTTTTTTTTTTTTCCTTAGTAAATTTCCTTCAAAGTAGTTTATGGAACGGTTTTAGCTTGTTCATTTATCACGGGGACGCTAAACAATTAATAAAACCACAATGCTGGGTCACCCTTTTAGTATTCACTCAAATAAGGAGAGATGCTGCAAAAAATATGGGTGTTGATAGAGAGCTCTAAAAGTATAGTTCTAAATTGAGCTCTACTTATGTGGTAATGACAAAAAAAAAGAAGGCCAAAACATCACATCAATGGTAGACTCCGTTAATTAGAGCTCCTTTAGAGCTCTTGGTTTAGAGCTCTCAAACATTTTTGTCTTTTTTATCAAAAGGGGAAAACAAGTAGAATTTGAAGAGGCATTAAAGAAAGAGAGAACTGACAGACTATATTGCACACCATTTGATCTCAAATTTTCACTGTGATCTGGTGAAAGAAATCCATTCATCATTTCTGACAAATTTAGTTGAAGATTCTGATATTTATTGAGGAGTTCCCGGCAGCACAAGAATTTCAAGGAGGCCAATTGTTGCAATACATGTCTGGAAATGTCACCGAAACTTACATTTAGCATTAATAGATCATTGAATTTGGTAATTTTTATGTTATACCAGAATTAGGGGGGTAAATTTGATCTGGCCCGACCCGACCCACCCAGGCTCGGGCCGGCCCATGGTGGGCCTCACTAACTCCCGTTAAAATTTGGTTCGGGTAGGGCCAACCCCGCTGGTTAAAAAAATAGGCCCAAACCTAGGGAGTATTCGGGCTTTGGGTGGGCCAGACCAATAGGCCTGGGTTTGGGCTCGGACTTGGGCAGGTCTGAATAAATTTTTTTTTTTAACCTTTTCTATCAAAATTTTATTATTTTTCATTAAAAAAGATACTGAACCTTGGGCCGGGTCTTGAGTGGACCTTAAGTGGACCGATGGATCGGGCCGGACTTCAAAATGATGGCCTAGTGGGCTAGGTTCAAGCCCAGGCAAACTTTAAAGTGTTTTTAAATGCAATCAAATAGATGTTTAGAACTAGTATTTGCAAATTCAAAGTGCATCAATTAAGCCAAAAATAAATAAATAAATAAAAAAGTAAAAGAATTCTTCACCATATTAGTTCGACAAGAAAAGCTGGAACTTGCATTTAGGAAGGAGAGCGAAAAAAAAGGGGGCTCATTTGTAGGTTCTAATAGGTGGCCTTATTATCCAATAGATCGTATGATAATTAATGACATTTTTCTTCAAACACTATCAAAAAACGTCATTAATTGTTAATTTCAGTGAGAATTTAAAAATTTTGTCATAAAAAATGTCATTAATTATAAGTTTTAGCAAGAGTTTAAAAAAATCATCACAAAATACGTAACTAATTTTTAAAACTTTCAACGATAGTTTGAAGAATTTGTCACAGAAAAACGTCACTAATTGTAAGTTTCAACGACAATTTATGAAAACCGTGACAAAAAAGTCACTAATTGTCAATTTTTAACAACATATGCAAAAAATGGTTACAAAAAATTATTTTTATTACGATTTTACTAGAACTGATTTTCAACAAGACTTTATGACCTATTGATATTTTATCCCAAAAAAAAAAATTTCTGTACATAAACCTATATTTTGCAACATAACATTGCTGAGTGATAAAGGTTGATCTCGCTTTCTTATGAAAAAAGGGCAAAAATAGCAGAGGAATATAATTGAAACAGGAAATCAAGGCTTTTAATGTATTCTCTAGTCTCTTGGTGCATTACTATTTTTTTTTTTTTATTTCATTTTTTTATTTCTTTGAACAAAGGTTGTTTTATGCTCTCAAGACCTGATTTCTTTGACTTTGACTCTTGACTAGAACAATATGTACTGTGAAAGAATGACATAACCAAAACAGGACTTCAAGGCAAACACGCAAGTATATTAGTCAATAGCAGCAGGTTAAAATTTGAGATCATGTACAGAAAAAATAGATAGAAAACAGAAAGCAATTGCAAACATGGTAAACAAACAGAACTTGAATCAAATAACATCAACGAAAATCCATGTAGTAACACTACTGCAACTATGACTGAAACAAAAATCCACATATACATCCAAACATCTAGTAATATTCGCACACAATTCATGCAGAGTACACAATTCATGGACAATTTATGACCTGTTTAGAGGTAGGATATGGAGACTCCAAAAAATGCCCGTAACTTTGCTTCCTCCAGGACTTCTTCCCTACAATTGCATCATGTACGTCTATTGTGAGATACCATCAAATTAACACACAGAGAGAGATAGAGATACCAAAACAACAACAATAATAATAATAATAATAATAATAATAATAATAATAATGTAATTACCTGAAATTTGGGGTCTAAGTTTCTGTAGTTTAGAATTCATTGTAAACATAACTTCCCTACATCAAGACCGTGGATGCAAAACCGAAGTTATCATGTAAAATGAAAATGCCTGAGCTCTCTCTAGCCACCTCAGTCCCAAGAATTCCCATAGAAAGACCAATATCTGCTTCCTTCAATGTCAGCGCATCGTTTGTGCCATCACCGTTAACCGCCACAACATGGCCTTTCTGTTTCAAGCATTGCACCATGAGAAGTTTATCGAATGGGGAAGATCTTGCCATCACACAGATTTTATCAACTTTCTCCAATCGCACCTCTGGCGTGTAATTGCCAAATTCGTCACCATCTACCGCTGCTTCACTATTCATCTCTTGATTAGGCTTAAGTATCCCGCATTCAATGGCTATAGCTCTAGCAGTGAAAACATTGTCACGAGTGATCATTTTGATGTTCAGTCCAGCATACTGACAAGCTTTCACAACTTACTGGACACCAGTCCAACATGGATCCTTGGTACCTACCAGTTCCAAAAGGGTCAAGCTGTTGTCCTTCAAAATTTGTGTACTTTTTCTCCTTCATTCTTTTCTTCTTGGACTTGTTTATGAACAAAAGCGATGCATCGAAGCCTGCTTGTGGACATATTTTGAATCATTTGATCAAATTTCTTCTTTTTCAACATCATCCAAAACCTTCATTTTTCCAGAGAAATTATAGTAATGGGAACACATTGTGATACCATCTCTGCAGCTTCTTTCTAGTGCATGTTGATCGTATTGTCATCCTTCTTCCTCATTGAAATGCCGCTTCTTTTCTTTGTTGAATTGAAGGCTTCAACATGGAGAATTGAGAAACTCTGATTCAGCTTCTTAATATCCATATTTAGTTCCCAAGACAGCCCAAGATAGAAACCTTTTCAGTAGGCTGCCGAAGAACTCGAACTCGGATCCTGAAGTGGACTTGTAAACAGAACCTGTGGTATTCAAACAGACTCCTTGGTGAAGCAATTCAAGAATATTGTCTGAAATTGAAGTTGAACTCCTTTCCTGGATAGATTCTCAGCCGAGCCAGAACTTTGTCCCTTGCATCTGGTTGAGTGTGAGGGTGCCCATTTTGACAGTACATATGTCGGTGGCTGAACCCATTGTTTCATAAGCAGAGAGCTTCCGTACCATTGCTCGACCAGCCATCATTCTCTTCATGGAATAAGCCAAAGTAAGTGTGACAGCCAATGGCAAGACTTCAGGAATCACAACCACTACAATAGTTACTGCAGCAGCTACAATTCCCACCACAGAAATGATAATGTCATCGACCTTCATATTTCCGTTCTCATCTTGTACTCCCTGTGAAATACCGAACAATCTTACCTATAGCCAAGGTTAGCTTGTTGAGCCAGCCTTGTAAAGGCGTTTGCTCATTGGATTCACGGCTAATTGTGCTCATGCCAACCGATGTGACAAGCAGCAACCTTGGTACCCGAAAACAAGAATGGATTTCAGTTAAGATTTACTTCTACACGTTCACTTTCGCCTGTCATGCAGGATTCATCAACTTGTAGCGAGTGCCCATCTATGAACAACTCATAAGCTGGAACCGGGTCTCCAATCTTCAAGCAAACAACATCCCCAACAACAATTTCGAAAATCAAAACTTGTTTTCGCCTTCCATTTCTCACAACATCAATTGGGATATTGTTGCTAACTTTACATAAGTTGAGAAATTGCCTGTTCTGCTTGAAATTACTTCCTGCTGAGACTGCTATGACAAGAAAGACAGCAACAGATATGCTTCCTCCGTCATACTACCCTTCTTTCAGCCCATTTTCTCTGATGCCAAAGCCAAGTGAAAGAGCTGCACATACTAAAAGGACTATAATAGTAGGATCTTTCAAAGCCTCCCACATGAAACGATAGAAACGTTTTGTGGGAGGCCTTGGATATGTGTTAGTGCCAAAAGCTTCATGTCTCTGCAAAATATCTTCTTTGTCGTCTCCATTTATTCCATGCTCCAAATTGGTTTTGAGATCAGAAGCTAGACATTGAACTCCATCATGTTTTTCAACAAGCTGGTTCATATTTTTTTTTCTCAGCAAGTTGGGTGAGGCTTGAGTGAACAATGTTGGAGAAACAGGGGAGAGAGTAAAGATTCAAAACCATGGGATGTCTATCTCAACCTATTTTTGAAATGGAGGTTTGTTTAGTATTAGAAAGGGTAGGAAAGTTTGGTTGATGGTGACAGAGAATTTGTGTATCTCAATTTAACCCATTTTAATTCCAATGTTTCTTTCAAACTCACAAACAAAAACAGCTGTGAACAAAAATGGGATGTCTTACGAGTCTATTTATAGTCTCATTTTGAACCCCGCGTAAGCGGCCAAGTCCTTCGGCAACTAACAAAATGAAATAGAGAAAATTTGGTAGTTATAAATCCCTTGGTATTTTATTTTATTTTTTTAATGAAAATAATCAGAACAAAGAGAGACATGGGTTTGAATTTTCCCATTTGCTTGTAGATCTTATCTGTGTATGAAAAATGATATAAAAGTTTATTTTTGGATTTAATTTCTAAATCTAATGATATGTAAGTGAGATGATTGGTGAATAATTAGAGAAAATATAGAAGAGAAAGTTACCTCTTATACTTAAATAGGCTGTCACATTATTGGATTTAAAAAGTAGCTATAATTTTTGGGCCTGGGTAGCATCACTTTGTGTATTTGTTTGGAGATTTTCTTCCAATTTGAAAGTTTTGTTCTGCTTGTAATTCATTGGGTAAATTACATCGATCATTTATTAAATTTTAAAACAAATATAATAAGTTTTACAAGTTTGACATAATTACATTAATCTTTCCTCCGTAAGGTTAGAGAGACTAAAATTAATGCAGATGCTATAAGGAGACAATAACAAACAAGTCAAAATGTAGATTTTAATGTAAAAAGAGGACAACATCATTTTTTATTCACATGACTAATGAATTAAATATTATATAAATTAAAACCTTAAAGATGTTAATATAATTATATCAAACTTGTGGAATTTACTATATTTCTCTAAATTTCAGAAAAATGTCAATATGATTTACCTTAATTTATAATAAAAAAAATTGTAAATTTTATTTATTTAGTCATTTAAATTTCGTTTTGTACTTAATGGTTTGTGTTAAGTTTAAATGTTGAGACATGAATGAAATGGAGGTATTAATAATATTTTTACAATAGTTTAGGAATAAGTTTTTTGGGTTAATTTTGATTCTCAAAGTATGAGATTTGTGTCATAAAATAAAAAATAAAAACAGAACAAAATAAATAAAAAAGTATTTCAATTTGATTTCTCAACCAAATTCCATATGCATATAAATTTAAGAATAAATGTGAAAACTTACTTAAAAAATTACACTTCTATTTTAGACTAAAAAACATGTCATATATGTTGTTAATGTGGGAATTCAACTTGAATTCTCAAAAATATGTAATGTGTTAATTTGATCTCTAAAATTACACATTTTACCCACTGTAAGAAATTACGCTTTCCGCAACTAACGTTTTGGTCGTGAAAAGTACCATATTTGGTCTCTAAAATCTTTTCGCGACCAAAATGTGTTGGTCACTAAAGCCTTGTCACAGAGAGTTTTCTGCGATCAAAGTTATAGTTGGTCACTAAAAGGGACCATTGGCGCCCAAGGAAAATATTTTTTTGTGCTGCCTAGGTGTTGAACTCTGACCAAGGAGTTACTCTCCATGCGCCCAATCCACTCTGCCAATTACATACTTGTTGCTCACATTTGGAAGAGAAAATATAAAACCCATAAAAATTGGGTTATATATTATTTCATAAAACCTTCAATGCCTAGTCAGAAAAATAGAATGTAATTACAAGTAGTACCCGTTTTTTAAAAATTTATCCCACCATAACTTTTTGCGACCAACTTATTTTTTGGTCGCCAAAAGGTGATCTTCCGCGACTAAATTTGTAGTTAGTCACCAATAGTTAAGTCATTCGCGACCAAATTTTTTGGTCACCAAAAAGTGATCTTCCGCGACCAAATTTGTAATTGGTCGCCAATAGTTAAGTCATTCGCGACCAACTTATTTTTTGGTCGCCAAAAGACGATCTCCTGCGACAAAATTTGTATTTGGTCGCCAAAAATTAGCTATTAGTCACCAAAATTGTGGGTCGCGAAAACGTACCTATCAACGACCAAAAAAATTTTAGTCACATAAAGTGGATTATTTGCGACCAACTCAAAATAGGTGGCCGCCAAAAGTGTTTTTTCTTATTGTGACCATTGATTTTAACAACATTTATTATTGAAATTTGATTAGAAAATCAAATTAAAATACTTAAACCAAAATAATAAAAGTGTTAACATATTGAAGACCAAAAATGTACTTAACCCAAGTTTATGGGTATAATGTTTGTTTTATTTTGAATTAAAAAAAATGGTAAAGCGGTCTAGTAGCCTGTTATCCATGTTTGGGTGTAGAAGTCTTGTACTTTGACCCAGTAAAAGGACGCCGAACCCCAATAATATAGACCCAGCCAAAATTGCTGGAACGTGGACATGAAGACTCAGTAAAAGAACCCCAATTAAAAGGCAGGGTGTGGTCCAAATAAAATTATAAAAAAAAAAAAAAAAAAAAAAAAGTAGAAGAAGACAGGGTCCAGTCTCAACAGGTAAAATATACAGAAGCCCTAAAATGCAATTCAAAATTTTATTAGACACTTCATATTTTGATTTTTTTTTCTTTTTAATATTGCGTTGCACGTAACACGTGATTTTTCATCAACGGTTAGTATTGTAATTATACGTCTCTTAAATTGATATATGGTATGTATACAAAGTATGGAGACTTGTATAGATAAATTGATCTATATCCAAAATGATATTAAGTAAGAAATGAATACATACTCGACTAAAGAATTTAAATGATAAATAAGAAATTTTATAAATATAAATATTAATTTATAACTAAATTATTGAGATTACAATCTTATCTTAAACAATAAATAATAAGCAGATCCTTTAAATATATAATATTATACAAATCTTTTTCTATCAACTTTTCACTTTAATTTTTCACAATTCATGCATATAATACAATTAAATGTATGAAATTAATTGCATAACTATATAATTTTGTTTGATAGTTCACCTCATAATACAAATTCATTAAACCCATCATTGCATGTTATTTGCATACTATTAGTGTAAGTATGCATTAATATTAATATGTAATATATTTTTATACATCAAGAGTTGTTAAATCTCGTTTCCTATGCCATAAATATCTTGCATGATAAAAAAATATAACATTAGTTATTTGTATATTTACATTTATATAGAAAATAATAGTTTTTATAAAGAAATAGAATGATATTAGGGTTAATTACACTAATAGTCCCTATAGTTTGGGACTTGTATCACTTTAATTCCTGACTTTTCAATTGTGACACATTTAATCCTGAATTTTAAATCTTATTCCAAATAAGGACAATTGAAAATATTATTAGATTTTTTAAGGGTAAAATCGTCAATTTGATAAAATATAAACTAATTTGACAAAAATAAATGTCAAAAAAATATTTTAAATTTTTTAAAAATTATTTTTATCCACCAATGATAAAATTATGCAAAATTAATAAAAATTACATGATTAATTTTTTAAAATTAATTTTACATGATCATCATCCAAACACATAATAAAAATTAATTTGGTAAAAAAAATAAATAAATGTCTAAAAGATTTATCAATTTTACATAATTTTATTTTTAGTAGGTAGAAATAATTTTTAAAAATTCAAAAATATTTGTTTGACATTTAATTTTGTCAAATTAGTTTATATTTTGTCAAATTGACAATTTTACCCTTGAAAAATCTAATTATATATTCAATTGTCCTTATTTGGAACAAGATTCAAAATTTAGGGTCAAATATGTCACAATTGAAAAGTCAGGGACTAAAGTGACACAAGTCCCAAACTATAGGGACTATTTGTGTAATTTGCCCATGATATTATAACTTAATATTTCGATCGATATATAAATTTCATAATTGTTTTCACGATATTTATAGATTAATGCTTATAAGTGTTTGTAGGGTTACTTTTATGAAATTGTCAAATTACATAACTTATTATGTCATCTATAAGTAATTAGCATATGACAAAATTGATCGAATTTTTTTATTTAGTGTACTTACTTTCTACATCATTAAGTTGCTGCGATCATGTTTGGACATCATTTGATTTTTTTTTTCCCCCTCATAATTTGACTAAAATATGTGCATGAGATGCATTGTTTTTCTTGAACTTCATAACAGATAGGACAATTCTTATTTCAGCTTGTCTAATTTTGCTTGGAGAGCATGTTGCAATAGATTTTTTTTTAATTTTTATTTCACCATCTTTTTACTTTTCTTCTTGCTCACTATTATAACTATTGTAATAAAAATATTTTGATGAGCAAAAGTTTGAGACGATATCATATTATTATGAATTTCAAATTTCATTTTTCCTCAATAATGTGATTTTTTCTATGAGGGGAAAAAAGTGCAATTATTGTTGTGATGAAGGTGTTTTGCAAAGTCTTAATTTGTTATTAAAAGTGTTTGTTGTGGACACTTATTTAGGGTGTTTGGTCTGGCTTAATTTGGACAGATTATAACTTTTGGCTTCTGAAAAGCTTTTGGCTTCTAAAAAGCTACTACAGAGTGTTTGGTTGAACTTAAGAAAATCAACTTTAGCTTCTACTGCTTTTTTTGATAGCAAATTTGTTCAAAAATCAAAAGCGGTTGGGAGCAGCTTCCGCAAGTGGATTATGCCGGGCCGGGGGGGGGGGATGTAAATTACTTAAATATCCATGGTGTTTTGAAGTATTTACTCATTTCCGGCTTTGGTCGTTTCTGGAGGTGGCATGTCTCTCTAGGCTCCTTTCCGACAGTGGCAACTGGTTGGGACAGACCCCAATCAGGGCCAGACCCAATGAAGTTCTTTGTAGAACCGAGAGAGAGAGAGAGAGAGAGAGAGAGAGAGAGAGAGTCACCTCATGTGATGTGGTTTGCTCTGAATCAGCCCTCATGTGACCCGGTGAAGTTCTTTGCAGAATTGAAAGAAAGAGAAAGAGATACCACAAATAATAATAATAATAATAATAATAATAATGATGATGTAATTACCTAAAATTTGGGGTCTAAGTTTCTGTAGTTTAGAATTCATTGTAAACATATCTTCCCTACATCAAGACCATTGCTACAAAACCGAAGTTATCATCTAAAATGAAAATGTTTGAGCTCTCTCTAGCCACCTCAGTCCCAAGAATTCCCATAGAAAAACCAATATCTGCTTCTTTCAATGTCGGTGCATCATTGTGCCTTCACCAGTAACCATCACAACATGGCCTTTCTGTTTCAAGCATTGCACCATGAGAAGTTTATTGAATGGGGAAGTTCTTGCCACCACACAGATTTTATCAACTTTCTCCAATCGTACCTCTAGCGTGTAATTGCCAAATTTGTCGTCATCTACCGCTACTTCACTATTCATCTCTTGATTGTTAGGATCATGGACACCCAGAAAGTAAACAACAAACAATCACACACACAAATATTTACATGGTTCGGTCCAATGCCTATGTCCACGAACAGAAATGAGAGTTTCACTAAACCAAAGAAAAACAAAAACAGAGGAAGAGAATAACTCCTCTCACTCAACTCACAGCTCTCATACACTCAAATTTTTGATATATTACACCATCTCCCTCTTGTCTTTATTTATACACAAAGATAAGAGAGAGAGAGAGGGGAACCCACACAATTTTCTACCTTCTTTAGTGGTGAATGTGAGTGTCAACAACATGAAAGGAAGGAAGAGCAGATGCTCAGCTCAGACTCCCAGCTCAGACTTTCACTTCTCTTGAGGTGGAAGTCTTCCTACGCCATTATTCCTTGACTCTCTCCTCTGCATGCATGTGGGTTGGATCATCTAACAATTCTCCCCCTCCATACCCACATGTATGTCTAACTTGTCACTTGAAGTCCATCCCGGCAATGTCTATGCAAATTTCGAGTTTGTCTCTCGAAACCACCTTTGTAAGCATGTCAGCTGGATTCTTATCTGTGTGGATCTTGATCAGTTCCAATAACTGCTTTTCCATCACTTCGCGTATCCAATGATACCGAACATTAACGTGCTTTGTGCGAGAATGTTACATAGAATTCTTGCTCAGGTCTATGGCACTCTGGCTATCACAATGTACCATGAACTTTTCTTGCTTTAATCCCAACTCTTAGAGAAACCGCTTCAACCACAACATTTCTTTCCCAACTTCCGCTGTGGCAATATACCCTGCCTCGATTGTGGATAAAGCAACACACTTTTGCAGCTTGGACTGCCAAGACATAATTTCCCCTGCAAAAGTGAATATAAATTCTGATGTAGATTTCCTACCATCAAGATCGCTTGCCATATCTAAATCAGTTTCCAAGACTGGTTTAGTATCTTTAAAGCACAAACACATTTTTATCGTACCCTTGAGGTACCTCAAAATCCATTTGACTGTTTCCCAATGCTCTTTCCCTGGATTGGAAAGGAATCTGCTTACTACTTCAACAGGATAAGCAATATCTGGTCTGGTGGACACCATTACATACATCAAACTTCCTACGGCGGCTGAGTAGGGAATAGCCTCTATCTCTTCTCTTTCTTTTGTAGAGGAGGGACAAGAACTCTTGCTCAGATTGAAATAATTAGCCAGCAGAGTACTAACTGACTTGGCATCTTTCATATTGAATTTCTCAATCACCCGTTCAACGTACTTCTCCTGTGACAGCCACAACTTCTTGGCTTTCCTGTCACACATAATTTTCATGTCAAAAATTTGCTGTGCAGGGCCTAGGTCCTTCATGTCAAAGGACTGTGATAACTCCTTCTTCAGTGATCTGATTGTTGTGGGATCTTGTCCAACGATCAACATGTCATCAACATAGAGCAGGAGTATGATAAAGTTTCCACCAGGAAATTTCCTAACATATACACACTGGTCTGCAGCAGTTCTCTTATACTCATAACCCACCACGAATGAGTCAAACTTCTTATACCACTATCTCAGCACTTGTTTGACGCCGTAGAGACTCTACGTCAATCTGCAGACTAAGTTTTCTTTCCCTTTGACTTCAAAACCTTCTGGCTGCTCCATGTAAAGTTCTTCCTTCAGATCACCATGGAGAAATGCCATCTTCACATCCATCTGTTCAAGTTTCAAATTCAAACTAGCCACTAGTTCCAAAACTATTTGAATAGATGTCATTTTCATAACTGGCGAGAAGATTTCATCAAAATCAATACCTTTCTTCTGCCCAAAACCTTTGACAACCAATCGAGCCTTATACTTGACTAGCTTTCCACTGCCATCTTTCTTCAACTTGAACACCCATTTGTTTTGCATTGCTTTTCGACCCTGGGGAAGTTTTACCAAATCATAAGTCTGATTCTTCTGCAAGGACTGCATCTCTTCTTACATACCTTGCTGCCAGCTGCTCTTTTCCTTATGATTATGAGCTTCTTGAAAACTTTCTAGCTCCCCTTCATCAGTAAGCAAAATATACTCAGAAGCAGGGTATTTTGACGACAGCTTAGACTCTCTTATTGATCTTCATAACTGTGGACCAACAGTCTCTGGTGGAGGGGGTTATGGCTCCCCCTGCTCAACACCCTCTGCTTTTGGATCTTTTTTTTTCTGTAAATCCATCCTGCAACTCTACATCATTGGCTGCATGCTGCGGTAGCTCTTATTCATCATGGCATACTGTGATGGTGCAAGATTGGGAATAATTTCTGAAACATCATCAACTTTGGGTTTGGCTGGTTACCCAAAGTCTTCCAAGGTCTGGCCTTCTTGAAACACCACATCTGGGCTTCGAATGACCTTCTTGTTTTTCGGATCCCACTATCTGTATCCAAATTCTTCATCTCCATAGCCAATAAAGATACATAGAGTGGCTTTGTCATCCAGCTTCTATCTGTGTTCCTTGGATACATGTGCAAATGCTTTGCACCCAAACACTCTCAAGTGAAAGTAAGAAATCTCCCTTCTAGACCATACTTCTTCTGGAATCTAAAAATTCAGTGGAAGGGATGACAATCTGTTGATCAAACAGCAAGTAACATGAACAGCTTCTCTCCAAAATAGCTTTGGCAGCTTTGCCATTTTGAGCATACATCTGACTTTCTCCATAATGGTCTGATTCATTCTTTCGGCTACACTATTGTGTTGTGGGGTTCCAGGAATAGTCTTCTCATGCCGAATGCCACGAGTAGCACAGTAGGCTTCAAACTCTTTTGACGTGTACTCGCCTCCATTGTCTGTTCGAAGACACTTCAACTTCTTTCCGGTCTCCCTTTCCACTATGACATGAAATGTCTGAAAATGCTGGAACACCTCAACTTTGGTCTTTAGGACATAAACCCATACCTTCCGTGATGCATCATCAATAAACTTTAGGAAATATTTTCTGCCACCCAAAGATTCCACTTCTATGGGACCGCAAACATCAGAGTATACTCTGCTCAACAACTCTTACTATCTTCTGGATGATAAATGGAAAGCGACTCTATGATGCTTCCCAAATAAGCAGTTGTCACAAGGATTCAATTTCACATCTTTGGCAAAGGGAATAAGAGACTTCTTTGCTAGAATCTGCAACCCTTTTTCATTCATGTGACCCAGCCTTTTGTGCCACAAATTCAGTGACACCTCATCTTCTACTGCGTTGAGGCTATCTAAATACACCTCCACATGAGTCTTGTATAGTATGCCAATTTTCTGTCCTCTGGTTATCACCAAAGATCCCTTTTTCAACTTCCATATGATTTTGCCGAAGTACTTCTCATAGCCTTGTCGATCTAAGGCTATCCCTGAGATAAGATTCAGGCATAAGTCAGGGACATGCCTGACATCTTTTAACACCATCGTACACCCAACTTTGGTTTGGATGCGAACATCATTGATTCCCACAATCTTCGAAAAACTGGAGTTACCCATTTTCATTATACCAAAATCTCCAGCTTGGCACGTACTGAAAAACTCCTTTCGGGATGTAGCGTGGTAAGAAGTTGCTGTATCTACCACCCACTTGGTGTCATTGTCTGACATATGGAGGCAATCTTCTTCTTCAACAAAGAATAATGCAATATCCTCTTAGACAGTAATTGCAGTGTTCCCATCTTCGGTCTTTGGTTGTCTATTGCCTTGTTTTTGTTCTCCTTTTAAGGCATAGCAATATTTCTTTATGTGACCCTCCTGGCCACAATGGTAACACTTAAACCTTGGCCGACTCGTACCTTCTCTGGATTTCCCTCTATCTTGAGATCTTCCTCTGTTGCATCCTCTGCTTTTGCTTCTTCCTCTACCTCTGCCTTTATTTTCTGTGACGAGGGCATGGGATTAATCTCCACCCATGTCTTTTTTTTTTGCCTCTTCACTGAATAGAGCATCTCTAACCATGCTCATGGTCAGTCTTCCTTCAAGTGTAGAGTTTCTAAGGGGCACCACCAATGTCTCCCAACTGTCTGGTAAAAAGTTGAGCAGCAATAGGGCCTGCACCTTATCATCCAACTCCATTTTGACAGTTGCTAGTTGGTTCACCAGATTTTGAAACTCACTGGTGTGTTCAGCAACAAAGATACCGCCTTTCACCTTCAAATTTACAAGTCTTCTCATCAGGAGGGCATTATTCTGAGCAGTCTTCGACCGGTACATACTTTCTAAGTTCATCCAGAGAGCATAGGCATTAGTCTCCTAGGCGACATGGTAGAAAACACTGTGATCGATCCATTGTCTGATCTGACCAATGGTCTTTCGGTTCTTTTGCTTCCAGTCATCGTCAGTTTCTATTGTTGGTTTAACTCCATTAAGCTCAATGGGGTCAAACAAATCTCAGCAGTACAAGACATCTTCTATTATGGGCTTCCAAATGGCATAATTGGAAGCATTCAGCTTGATCATGGATCTCGAAGTCGATGTTGATTCCTCCATCATATAAAAAGTGATCTCTGTCTAAAAAACAAGCTTCGCTGTGGAGTCCGAACTGGTCAAATTAACCGGAAAAGCACTTTAGATTGCCAAAATAGACTGCAAATTTTCAAAATTTGATTTTCAAAATTTGACAGTACAGATGTGTCCAGAATATTCCAAATAGTTGGAAAGCACTATTGGATCACCCAAATCGAACCTCAAATGGCTTAGATCAAGCCAAAACAAGTTGAACGGTTTAGATCGGTGAATTCTGGAGCGCCTGAGAAGCACCAGATTATTTCTTCAGTTCAGCTGGTGTCAAACTGACATCATCAGCTCAGTCAATGGCTTGGTCAGCGATGCGGCTAGTCAACGGCTCCCACTCGGCTCGGCTTGGCAACTCAGCGTCGGCTTAGAGGCTTGGCTTGGCAACTTAACTTGGATGACGTCAGCAGATGACGTCGGATCGCATGGTGCGCGTGCGTGTGATGCATGTCTGCGCATGAAATCACGTGTCTTCTTCCTTTAGAAATGCGTGCGGCGCGTGTGAGAACGGCGTCAGTAGGCGCGTTTGGCACGCGAGGCTTTGTCTGGGATCCTTTTTTGACGTGATTTTCACCTCTGTGCTCGTCTCGTCGAGTACTTCAAGCTGATGTGATCAAAAGTGGATTTCAACCACTTTGATTTTTGGGCAATTTTTGAAAAACACTATGTTTTTTCGAAAATGCACAAAACTGGCTCTGATACAACTTTGTTAGGATCATGGACACCCAGAAAGTAAACAACAAACAATCACACACACAAATATTTACGTGATTCGGCCCAATGCCTACGTCCACAGACAGAAATGAGAATTTCACTAAACTAGAGCAAAACAAAAACAGAGGAGGAAAACAGCTCTTCTCACTCAACTCACAACTCTCATACACTCAAATTTTTGATATATTACATCCTCTCCCTCCTGTTCCTATTTATACACAAAGATGAGAGAGAGAGAGAGAGAGAGAGAGAGAGAGGAAACAAACCCACACAATTTTCTACCTTCTTTAATGGTGAGGGTGAGTGTCAACAACGTGAAGGGAAGGGAGAGCAGATGCCTAGCTAAGACTCCTAGGTCAGACTTTCACTTCTCTTAAGGTGGAAGTCTTCCTACGCATTCTTCCTTGACTCTCTTCTCTGCATGCATGTGGGTTGGATCATCTAACATTGATTAGGCTTAACTATCCCGCATTCAATGGCTATAGCTCTAACAGTGAAAGCTTTGTCACAAGTGATCATTTTGATGTTAAATCCAGCATACTGACAAGCTTTCGCAACTTACTGGACACCGGGCCGACATGGATCCTTTGTACCTATCAGTTCCAAAAAGATCAACTGTTATCCTTCAAAATTTGTGTACTTTTTCACCTTCATTCTTTCTTCTTGGACTTGTTTATGAACAAAAGCGATGCATCAAAGCCTGCTCACGGACATATTTTGAATCATTTGATCAAATTTCTTTTTTTCAACATCATCCAAAACCTTCATTTTTCCAGAGAAATTATAGTAATGGGAACACATTGTGATACCAGCTCAGCAACTCCTTTCCAGTGCATGTTGATTGTATTGCCAACCTTCTTCCTCATTGAAATGCCGCTTCTTTTCTTTGTTGAATTGAAGGCTTCAACATGGAGAATTGAGAAATTCTGCTTCAGTTTCTTAATATCCATATTTTGTTCCCAAGACAGCCCAAGATAGAATATCCTTTTCGAAGAGGTCAAGAACTCGAACTAGGATCCTGAAGTGGACTTGTAAACAGAACCTGTGGTATTCAAACAGACTCCTTGGTGGAGCAATTCAAGAATATTGTCTGAAATTGAAGTTGAACTCCTTTCTTGCATAGATTCTGGGCCGAGCCAGAGCTTCGCCCCTACATCTAGTTGAGTGTAAGGGTGCCCATTTTGACAGTACATATGTCGGTGGCTGAACCCATTGTTTCATAAGCAAAGAGCTTCCGTACCATTGCTTGATCAGCCATCATTCTCTTCATGGAATAAGCCAAAGTAAGTGTGACAGCCAATGGCAAGCCTTTAGGAATCGCTACCCCTACAATAGTTACTGCAGCAGCTACAATTCCCACCACAGAAATGAAATACCGAACAATCATACCTATAGTCGAGGTTAGCTTGTTGAGCCAGCCTTGTAAAGGCGTTTGCTCAACCTTGGTACCTGAAAACAAGATTGGATTTCAGTTAAGATTTTCTTCTACACGTTCACTTTTGCTTGTCATGCTGGATTCATTAACTTGTAGCGAGTGCCCATCTATGAACAACCCGTAAGCTGGAACCTGGTCTCCAATCTTCAAGCAAACAACATTTCCAACAACAATTTCGAAAATCAAAACTTGTTTTCGCCTTCCATTTCTCACAATATCAACTGGGATATTGTTGCTGACTTTAGATAAGTTGAGAAATTGCCTATTCTGCTTGAAATTACTTCCTGCTGAGACTGCTTTGACAAGAAAGACAGCAACAAATATGCTTCCTCCCTCATACCACCCTTCTTTCAGCCCATTTTCTTTGATGCCAAAGCCAAGTGAAAGAGCTGCACAGACTTAAAAGGATCATAATATTATGATCTTTGTCATCTCCATTTATTCCATGCACCAATTGGTTTTCAGCGCAGAAGCTAAATCTTCAACTCCATCATATTTTTCAACAAGCTAGGTTAGATTTTTCTTGTTGACAAGTTGGGTGAGGCTTGACTTATCAATGTTGCTAAAACAGGGGTGTGGGTGTTCAAAAACATCGATGACAACGACTGGGTTAGAAGGAAGAATAGGGGATACCTTTCTCTTTTTGTTGGCTTCCAAGCAAGCAGAGAAGGCCCCGGAACAATAGATTGTAGCAAAAGCCATATGCCATCTCTGTTTGTGTTTGTTGCTAAGGCAAGTGGTGTGTAAATTGAGTACAGAATCTAAACCAATAACGGATTGAAATATTGAAATCATGCTTTGATAACACAAAAAATGGAGATTTTTGTATCGAAAGAAAAATAATATATAATTAATGGTTGTGTAGGCAATTGTCATTCCCTTGGAGACTATATATTTATAACCATTGCATACCGCGTTAGCAGTCGGTTCTTGGGTAGCTCTCTTAAACAATTCTCTGTGGTGGCAATGTCGATTGGTGTTAAAAGTCCATAGTGTGAAATAATGCTTGGCGAAAACAAATTGTAGGGTAAATTACACTTACCTCCCATGAGGTTTGAAAAAATCACGGTTAGCCCTAAAAGTTTTACATAATTACATTTAATCTCTTTTAGTAAGTTTCAAACGATTAAAGCTAATGCAGATGGTGGTAGAAATTGAAACATAAATGCTAGACTCACACTTTTAGACTCACAGATTCATCCACAATAATGTGGCAAAAGAGTTTGGTCTTTTGAATTTTATTAATTTGATCCTTATATTTCCTATCTTGTTCTACTTTGTTCCTCTTTGCTTTTCAGTGTTGACCCTCAGGTTCTAATTATTATATTTTTGCCTCTTAAGTTTTGTTATATTATAAAAATACCTTCTTTTTTATTTTTCTATTTATCACACAGTAGATATTTTTTATCTTTTTTTGGGTGAATAATATTTTTGATCTTGATAAAAAAGATTTCTTCAATTATTTTTTCAACTCTTCTTCTAGTAGTTTCTGTAGTAGTACCAATATCTAATAAATGTTGCAAAAATTTGCGACGTTGTTAGCAATTTCCAATTTGTTGGAGCAACTAATTATGATTTAATAAAAAAAATTTAATATAAAAATGTTGATACACACTCATACAACATTAATAATAATTTTGTCTATTATCACGTCTATTTGTTTAAGTCGTTGGTTTTTAAGCTTATTATATTTCTAAAATAAGAACAGCATTTAAAGGATTTGACCGAACATACTCTACTAATAAAATTCTTTAAAAAAGCAATGTAAAATTTTATCCATATATACTCTTCCAAATAAAAATAATGATTTAGTAATAGTTGCTCTATATTAAAAATAAAAGAAAATAATCAGTTATGCAGATATTGTAATGAAAATTTTAATCAACCTGAATGCAATTCTAAATACACACAATTTTACAAGGATTTTATAATTATACTAATTAAGGCATGGGGCCTTATAGTAATTAATAGAACTTTTGGGTTAATAGTTTATTTTTATATTTCCTTCTGGGATGAAATTGATTTGGAATTAAAACTTGAGGGATTTAATTGTCACAATTAGGGACTAAAATGAAATAGGTGTCAAACTTGAGGAACAATGGCTTTAATTCGCCCTTAATTTTTTTTGTGTCATAGGTATTGCTAATTCTATCATTGTGTATGTCACTACCTAAACCCTGTACTCAAAGGTTAGATGTATTGACAAGTCAAAAATTGAGATCATAACAAATTAATAATACAGCAGAGTAAAACAAAAAGGCACTCAAATATTTATTTAATTAAAACATATACATTGAAATTTTAGTTTGTTTACATTACCAGAGCTAGACTATAATTACAAGTGTTCTGTGTCTTATAACCCACACACTGGTCCTGCTACTTCTAGCTTATGAACAAAGAATTATCACCCCTCCCTAAGCCTCATCACCTGAAAGTGTTTAACAGTTATAAGTATATGGTAAAGTGAAAAATATTATACTAAGAACATAAAAGTATAAAAATCATTATGGATAATTATTTAATATTGGTTCGAATAAATCATTTTAAATAACAGAAACAAAAATGCAGAAATCGCATAGCAAAATAATTATAACCACGGTACAAAACATAATAAAGGGTCAATGGATCCATGACAAACAGAGAGTCACAAAGTAACTAATCAAAAGGTCAATGATTGTTTAAATCTCCCAAGGCATGGGACCATCAGAGGGTCACTAAAGTGACAATTCAAAGGGCTAATAGTTATTTAAGTCCCCCAAAACATGGGACTTCTGTGGTGGTACTTATAAAATAATTGTTCAAAAAAACATCTAATAAACAGTTATATTCATGAGTTTTTCTTTTTAAGCAAATAGGGTTCATTTGACAAATAATATACCCTAAAGACTAATATAATTTACAAAATATAATTTACATATAATAATTTAAAATATAATAAAACTCATCGAAATATTAATTTCTAATTTTTCCTTTACTTCACCGTTCATCGGAGCTTACTTCCTCTACCGGCTTATTATATTTTTCGTTTGCTGTTTATTTTGTTTCTCCTTCCTTTTATACACAGCACAAAACTGACCTATAAGTGTAAAAATGGCCCACAACTCATGGGCGGCCCGACCCATTTAGGCTCGTTCGGGCTAAACCCAACTCAATCCAAGACCTTGAGCCTAGGCCATCATTTTGAAGCCCAGCCCGACCCATCAGCCCACTGAAGGCCGGGCCTAAGGCCTAGTGTATTTTTTAGTGAAAAATAATAAAATTTTGGTAAAATAAAAATAAAATGTTTAGATCCGCCCAAGCCTGGGCCGGCCTGCCCAAGGCCCAAATACCCCTAAGCCTGGGCCTAATTTTCTGGCTCAAGAGCTGGCCCGAATTTTGACGGGAACCCGTAAGGCCCGACATTGGCTGGGCCAAATTTTCACTTAGGCCATATACTAAAATAATTATATTAACATCTCCCTTGGTAACGCATAATCCCTAATTAAATTATACTATATCACATAAAATCATAACATTAAATATTTTATTTTACAATTATTATTAGTAGTAGTAGTAGTAGTAGTAGTAATAGTTGATATTAACGTAGTGTGTAATTAAATATTTAGGGTGTCATACTTCTCTCCTTCTAAATAAAAGTTTGTCCCCAAAATTTATTAACTACAATCTTTTCCAAGCGTTAATTTAACTATTTTATGTAATAAGATAACTAATTTGACTTAAGGCATTCAAAAATAGATAATAGTATAATTTTCGTAAATAGTATTATTCGGAGTGTTATACTGTATATTCAATTAGTGTATTGTAATTGTTCATTTAATAAATAAGCAAATAATAAAACTTGTATTGTTTTTTTCTTCAGACATACCAGAAGGTACTCTTTCAAATTGTTGCATTTTATGTTAGGAAAAATCGATATGATTCCCTACAAGTAAATCAATCAATGAGAATAAAAACTAATGCGGAAAAATTAAATCAAAGGCAACCCAAGAATTTTTATGTGGTTCCCTCAATGTGAGGTACGTCCACGGGATCGAAATCCGATTCCACTATCAACCAAATAGGTTTCCAAAGGATTACAAACGAGACACTAATGGTCTCACAAACCACCCTTAGGTGAATTCCAAATAATCACAAATAAACAAAGAGAAAAGACCTCACCAAATTAATGAACCAAAATCTTCAGAATCAAAATTGAAGAAAACCCAAAATAACAAACCAAATCTACATCAAACACCGAATCAGCCGCTTCAAAACTGAGCAACAAACAAAGACCCCAATTCTTGGTTGACAAAGTCAAACCCACTAAATCATAATCAAAAGGTGTGCTACTATTCCAGAGTTATACAGCTGCCTCTTTTTTTGTTTTGGGGAAAAAACAATACCAAGCATATATTGTGCATCTAGGGTTTTTTTGATCAAACCCTAATTGTATCCAAATTGAATTGGGCCTCCACAAATATAATATATAAAAATATATTATACCTAAACCAAGCCAAATTAAAACTCTTTTTCCAAAACCAATTGGGTCCCACACTCCAATAAGGAGGTATACCCAACAATTCTCCCCCTACCGACTTAGGTGGAGACATCAACCATACCCGTCAAAGTTCGACACTTCAAACGTTTATCCCTCGACAAAGTCTTAGTCAACATATCCGAAATATTATCATTCGTGTGAACCTTTTCGAGTTGCAACAATTTTGAATCTAACACATCCCGAATCCAATGGTATCTCACATCAATGTGTTTCGATCTCGAATGAAAAGTAGAATTTTTACTCAAGTGAATAGCACTTTGACTATCACAATAAAGCACATACTTTTCTTGCTTCAAACCCAACTCTTGCAAAAGTTTCTTCAACCATAACTCTTCTTTGCAAGCTTCTATAATGGCAATAAATTCAGCTTCGGTAGTTAAGAGAGCAACACATTTTTGTAATTTAGATTGCCATGCCACAGCTCCTCCTGCAAAAGTCATCAAATACCCTGTAGACGTCACGTCCCCGAACGCATCCCGGGGGAAGGGAGTGCGAGTCCCCCCCGTTCTGGTTCGATATTGGGTCACTACAGTTCGAAGGACTCAAATGTCACGATTCTTAATCTTGAACCAAAGAGTCCAAATCTGGCAAATCGTTTTGAGAAAAACAGATTTTTTTGAAAGAAGTGTCAAACATGAACTGCTTTGCCAGATACAGAGTCGCCACCTAAATGTTTTTTAATGGGAAATTTAGGAAACCCTGACTCGGTGCCAAAGGCCACGTGTCCGTCATCACCAAAGTTGCCTCGGCTCGGGAACTTGGGTACGATTGGGGAAGGTCACTTCGTGAGCACTCGCCGCCGTCAAAGACCGGCCTCTACTAACCATGATATCTGTTTTTGAAAACATTGCGAGTTCTTATTCCGGTTATTAGCCTAGGTTACTATGTGATGCGCACAGCATACAAGTATAGACTAAGCCGCCTGAATTGGAGCAAAACATTTCATGTTTGTTTGTTTGAAAATGGTTTGATGGTGCTACCCGCAGGTAGGCTAAGACGTGGATTTGCCACCCTTAGGTGGGCTTAGAAAAACGTGATTTTGCCACTATCTAGTGGGCTTAAAACAAGCATTTGATGAATTGTTCCAATTCAAACAACTCAACCTCCACCCACAGGCATTCAAGGCAGTTATATCACATAAGCACATAGTCTCATGGTAAGCATGCTATCATGGTAACACTCACACGCATGCAAGGATGCTAAAGCATAAAACTCACCGAGTGCTCCAAGCCAAAACAGAAAACCGATTAGAAATCGTGCATGATCCTAAATATACAGAATTGCTTAATGCAACACGTGCGAAGATGCAAACTATAGCAGGCTCGGCTATTCTAAACATAGCATATGAAATGCTACAACTATCATGTATTCAATTTGGAATTGAAATACAAATGCAGTTTGTATGATGCGCCGAGCCCGGTGCGTGCAAAACAGATGAACGATGCAAACATGCTGCCATACTGTATGCTAATTGAAATATGTCCTATATCTAACCATCAAAAGCGGGTAAATAAAAGAGAAGAAAGAAGTGGGGGTTGGAAGACATACATCACACTCACCCACACTTATTACAATTATGCCCTTGCGCAAAGGGTCCGAATAAATAATAATACAGTCCGAAATAAAAGAATAATACAGTCCAAAACAAATATACAAATTCCTAATTAATTATCAAATTAAATAAGAAAGTTGTAAAATTGGCATGCAAGCCAGGGGCTGCCTTGACTCTGCTCCGGATAATGAAATGATGCATGTGTTGCCTCGCTTTATGAAATCCTTTCGATGCCCCAATTAGCCTCTGTTTACGATGTTTCTCAAAATGCGTGCCAGACTTCGGAAAGTTGTTGATTCTTCATTTTGCTGCAACAGAGAGCAGGAGAGGGCCATAGCAATGTATTTCACAAATATATGCATACCTCGATCCTCGTGCCACCAATCACGCATATCGATGCATGATGGCCGAGGAGTCGGATTGCACAACTCAATATGGGGTGAATGCAGATGAATGCTACAACAAAACCTAACTCCATCATGGGTAATCCGGAGTGTCGGTGACTTGGGAATTGAGACCCGTTCCGTCACTCAGAGTACGGAACGCGCCTCGTTTCCCGTGCCCGGGCTAACTCCTATCCCGAACACGATGCAATATGCATGATATGCATGAATGCAACTAAAATACAATCCTAGCATGCACAATGCTATGAAAATGAGATGCCTCGAAATGCGTGCACGCGGACACGCGAACCGAAGTGATGATCCTAAGGCATGAAATGGCATACGCAATGCAAATTGGGCTTACACTAACATGAGAGAGCCTCAGCCACACTCACATAAGAGGCCATCGGATAAAAAAGGAAGTGCCTCGAAATGCGTGCACACGGGTACGCAAACCGAGGCAATGACATAAAGGCATAAAACAACCTGAAATATGATATACAATGAGACTAAAATGAGATGTCTCGAAATACGTGTCCACGGGCACGCAAACCGAGAAAATGGCATACGGAATGCAACATGACTAAAATGAGATATGCGATGCAATATGGGCTTATACCAACATGAGAGGGCCTCAGCCGCACTCACACAAGAGGCCATCGGATGAAAATGAAGTGCCTCGAAATGCGTGCACACGGGCACGTAAACCGAGGCGATAGCATACGGGATGCAATGAGACTAAAATGGCATACAGGATGCAAAATGGACTTATACTAACATGAGTGAGCCTCAGCCACACTCACATAAGAGGCCGATGGATAAAAATGGAGTGCCTCGAAATGCGTGCACACGGGCACGCAAACCGAGGCAATGACATAAAGGTATGAAATGACATACACAATGCAAATTGGGCTTACACTAACATGAGAGGGCCTTAGCCACACTCACATGAGAGGCCGATGGATGAAAATGAAGTGCCTCGAAATGCGTGCACGCGTGCACGCGGGCACGCAAACCGAGGTAATGGCCCTAAGGCACGAAATGACATGGAAAATGATATGCAAACATGCAAATGGAATTTCAGCACTCACAAATGATGCAAAACAGTCCCGAAAGATGGGGAAATGACACCAAATGCACGGAATGGTCCCGAAATGCGATATTAAGCACCCGAAATGGCCTACAGCCATACTAAACATGCATAATTGGTACATGACATGCAAAAAAGTAGCAAGGCAGCCCCAAATAGCATTTTTTACAGTACAAAACATGGTGAAATAGTAAGCATAGATAGGACAACAATGGCATACAAAAATGGGGGCCAAGAGAGGCGTATTGAAACAAGTGATGCATGCGATGCCCACATGGAAAAATACCCTTCTACAACATTGATGAGGGACCAAAAACATGCATATTTACAGTATAGGACATCCCCCAAATCAGTATGCAAACTTGCTAAAAATGTCATGCAAGAATGAAGCCAACAAAGGCTAGAACATGAGGTATGCCGTACATTCATCAAACAGCCTTGGACCCTTAACAAAACATGACTAGAATGCCAAAATATGGATATTTTCAGTACTGCTCATGGCTGAAAACAGAAGCTAGATAGGCCTAAAAAGCATGCAAAAATGGGGGCCAGAGAGAGATATAAAGACAAGCACAACATGGAGACCCCCAACAAGGTTGATCCCTTATACAATGTTGTAGAGGGACATAAAATAAGCTTACTCACAGTCATTACATGCTCCAAAACTGTCACGACCCCAAACCGCCCCTAGTAGTTTGGTGCCATGATGGCCAGTAATTCGAGATTACCAAAGGCCTCTTACAAAAGATCACACACAATCAGAGTATACATATGGGGCTAACCTGTGCGGAAGCAATGTTTTCATCTAAATAGTCCATAAGAGCTGTGCATAGATCCAATGAAATGGCATACATCTTTAATTAAAGTCTTACAACTTGGTTACAACATAAATCAAATACATACGTTACATCTTAACAAAAGGCTTCTCAGCCGACATAATCAAATACATGAATTACAAGGTCAAAACATAATCTTCAAGGTTGCCGACATCCTCAATGCCGACCTAACATGCATACAAAACATCGGCACAAAACACACATCTCGGCGTAGCCGACTTCTTGCTTGGAACCTACATATATATATAGAGAGGGTGAGTCTGGAAACTCAGTGAATGGTACAAGTAATAAAGGGGTTTACATGAATGATTGCCGAGATTCTTATCAAAACAATACATATAACATAACTTGTATCAAAACATATACTTGGGGTCGTCACCCTCCAAACAGAACATATCCATCCGTTCCCAGACCGTCGATGGCAAATCCACTCGTTCCTAGACCGTCAGTGGGGACTATCCGTTCATAGACCGTCGATAGTAACAAGACATATCTACCCGTTCATAGACCGTCGGTAGTCGAGATCTTAACAAAACATACATAACATAACTTGTACAAAGCATTCTTGGCATAACGTATACAAAACAGGGATCAATCATTCATGCTTAACAAATACTTTTCTAAAACAAGCAAAGCTTTAACAAATCTTTAGAACATAACTTTATTAAGAATACCACTCACCTAGTCCTTAGAACACAGATCTACCGGTTGGATCTCAAGGAATCAAGCTTGGAAGTCCACTCTCTCTCTAAAACGCCTCTCCCTCCCTTAGAGCTTCTCTCTCTACTCTTCAAAATATAAACATAACAAATGATGCATTTCTCACTCTGTACCGATATAACACTTTCCTCGGACATGGCAAAGAATCGTTGGTTCTCCTCAAAAAGGTGACTGATTGATAAGACAAGGTTCTGACAAAGCGTATCTAACAAGCTACACAGCAGACACTCCGGCCAGGAATGACATCGGCAAACAAAGGACAATGACCTCGGCTAAGGACACACCCTGGCTAAGGGCAAGACTTCGGCAACTAAGGTAACAATGATCTCGGCTAGGAGGACAACACTCGACTAAGCTGTGCCACATCTCAGCCTAGATGTGCCACACCTCGGTCTAGGTCATACCACTCCAGGACAAGATCACCTCGGTACAAAGATGACATCTCGGCCTAGATAATACACATCTCGGCCTCGGCGATACACCTCGGCCAGATGATAATCATCTCGGCCAATATGCCAGGACAAAGGTGGAGGTCGGGCAAAGTAGTTCTAGGCTTAGAATGACCTCGGCTTGGAAATGATCTAGGCTTAACATAACTTAGGCTTGACACAGCAAGGGAGGAACAAAGCATACATACACACTTAGGCAAATCATATACATACAAAACAAGGCAAGATTCTTACATGTTAACTTAACAAGACAAAAACATGCGAATGCACATGATCATGACTAAGCCATAAATGTGGGTCCTTACAAAAACAGACTACATGCAGGTCAAACAAATCATGCAAATTTACGGTAAATATGAGAGATTATGAAGCAAGTTCATAATAGAGAGGCCAAACAGGGTTGAGCCCTTCTTCAATGTTGAAGAGGAGCTCAAAATAGGCCCACTCACAGTTTACATTATGCTCGAAAAAAAATCACTCATAGGCTAGAAATAGCATGCAAAATATTGACATACAAGATGATATTGAAGCAAGTGCAAGATGGAGGGCTCAAACAGGGTTGAGCCCTTGAACAAACATGGAGAATATCTCAAAATAGACCTAGTTTCAGTTTAGGTCAGAGCCCAAAACAGTGAGAAAATAGGCTTGAGAAATGAAGCAAGAAAATGCTACAAAAGAGGGAAATGGAGACTTACCCTTGAAGACAAGTCTTGGTTGCCTTTTGCTTGAAGAATGGGAGCCTCTTAGCTGCTAGAAAGCTCTCCTAGCTTCTGGAATGGAGTTGTGATGGTAGAGCTTGAAGATGACGAAGAAATGGCACCAAAACTTGAGAATTTGAGAGAGATGGAGAGAGATATGCTTGAACCAATTTTTCTAACCCTAGGGACAGAGCTGTGAGGCTCCTTATATGGGCAAAAGAAGGGGTGTAAAAGTGGAGGGAAATGCACCCAAGCTTTCCCTCCCAAAATATCCCAGGATCTGATATTTTCGGGGAAACAATTATACAAATTGTAAAGTATGCACTGAGGGGAGCATGGTCGGCTAGCTACTTTTACTGGAGGTGGCCGGCCGGCCACCCCCCATGGCTGGCCGGCCAAGGGCAAAAATGGAAAGTGAGAATTTCTGGCCGGCCACCAAAGGTTGGTGTCCTCCCATATGTGTACAACAAGACCCTGTGGTTGGAATCTGGCAACTCTGAAACAAGAGAGACAACAAGCCACCTTTAGGAGAGGTTCAAAAATGAAAGGTTGAATCACTGGTCGAGCTCTATTTTTTAGGGCCCTCCCATGTGTGTACAACACAAATATGTGGTTTCGGCTCAAAGAAAATGGCCCTAGGGTGTTCAACATTAGCCCGGAAGTGAGAAAAACGGGCCCCGGGGGGGCGCCGGAGGAGCATAACTGGTTGCTGGGACAATTGCTGGCCTCCCACCCTCCAGTGACCTTCCTTATGATAAAACAGAGGTACCTGCCAAAAATGAACAAAAACCGATGCAAAACGAATGCTCGGGTCCCGAAAACCCGGTAGTTAAGCACCGAAAGTGGTGTTTGGCAAAAGTGGGTATCTAAGACCCCAAGTGTCCTCGAAGGAGTAAATGAGATGCATGCCAGAAATCGGAGGAATCGGAGATGGTTGGGTGGTCCCAACCGAGGCACACGGCCGACGGCTCAAAAACCGAACCGGTTCGAAATGGGCAAAATGGCCTACGGGCATGAAATGTAGCCCACGGCCACTGAGAGATGGTCTACGGGACCTCTCCCTCCCTTCAAGAAAAGAAACAGAGAAAACCGAGTCTGGTTCGCAAACCGAGACAAGGCACAAAAGAGAGTTCGGGAGTCCGGAGGCAGGGCGCACGGCCGCGACTCTAAGACTTCTAAATGAGCACAGTATGCAACATCACCGAGCGCTCAATCGGTGACGTTTGAGTCTTAAGGTTGGTCAAAAATGGGGTGTCTACATACCCCGAAGTAGATTTCCTAAAATCAACATCACCAGCCATGTCAGAATCTGTAAACCCATCAAGCATCGGCTTACCATCTCCAAAACACAAACACACCTTTGAAGTCCCTCGAAGATACCTTAGAATCCATTTTACCGCTGTCCAATGTTCTTTACCCGGATTAGATAGAAACCGACTCACTACACCGACGACGTGAGCAATATCCGGCCTTGTACAAACCATGGCGTACATCAAAGAACCAACTGCTGAAGCATAAGGAACTTTCAACATCTCTTCTTTGTCTTTCTCACTTGTAGGACATTGATTCGAACTAAGCTTGAAGTGACCTGCAAGTGAACAACCAACCGGCTTTGCTTTATCCATGTTGAACCTCTCAAGAACTTTCTCAATGTCGCTCTCTTGAGACAACCAAATCAGCCCCTTTTTGCGATCACGAATAATTTTCATACCAAGTATTTGCTTTGCCGATCCCAAATCTTTCATAGCAAAAGACTTGCTCAACTCCAATTTCAACCTGTTAATCATGGTAGAATCTTGACCCACAATTAACATGTCATCAACATAAAGCAAAAGAATAATAAATTTGCCATCCGGGAAATTTTTTACAAACACACAATGGTCCAAAGTAGTTTTAGAAAAACCATTATTCATCATGAAAGAGTCAAATTTTTTGTACCATTGCCGTGGAGCTTGCTTGAGGCCATACAAACTTTTCTTCAATTTGCAAACAAATTTCTCTTTCCCTTTCTCTACAAAACCTTCCGGTTGCTCTATGTAAATTTCTTCTTCAAGATCACCATGAAGAAATGCGGTCTTCACATCAAGTTGCTCAACTTCAAGGTTCATACTTGTAGACATGCCAAGTACAACCCGAATAGAAGACATCTTTACAACCGGTGAGAAAATCTCGTCAAAGTCAATACCTTTCTTTTGCCCAAAGCCTTTCACAACAAGACGTGCTTTGTACCTCAGATTCTTCCTATCATTCTTCAATTTGAAAACCCACTTATTTTTCAAAATTTTCCTCCCCTTAGGCAACTTCACTAAGTCATAGGTGTGATTTTCAAGTAAGGAGTTCATCTCCTCTTCTATGGCCTTTTTCCAATCACCTTTCTTTGCATGCTCAATTGCTTCTTAGTAGCTCTCCGGCTCCCCTTGATCAGAAATCAACACAAATTCATTGGGAGGATACTTTCTTGAAGATTGTCGGTCCCTTGTAGATTTCCTCAACTCAAGTTGTGGTGACGGTTCTTGAGTTGGATGCTCTTCCTCAATTTCTGGCTCAACTTCATTAGGATTAGCATCATCTTCTACATCTTCAATGGGTGGCTGCACATCTCCCCCATTTTCATCATCAACTGAAGATGAAGGAGATGGATCCATGTCAATGAGATCATTAGTTTTTGGCTCCGGTTGATCACCTTTACCAAAGTCTTCAATTGTTTGGTCTTCAAGAAACACAACATTACGGCTTCGAATGACTTTCTTGTCGACCGAATCCCATAATCTATACCTGAACTCATCACGCCTATAGCCAAGAAAAATACATTGTCTTGACTTACTATCAAGCTTGGACCTTTCATCCTTTGGAATGTGAACAAAAGCTCGGCAACCAAACACTCTCAAGTGCTCATAAGACACATCTTTGCCAGTCCAAACTCTTTCAGGAACATCACCATTCAAAGGATAGCAAGGAGATAAATTGATCACATCAACCGCTGTACTCATTGCCTCACCCCAAAAGGATCTTGGCAATTTAGCTTGTGAAAGCAAACATTTTGTTTTTTCCACAATGGTACGGTTCATCCTCTCGGCAACTCCATTTTGTTGAGGAGTCTTCTTAACTGTCTTTTGATGCCAAATACCTTGGCTGCAACAATACTCATCAAATGGCCCAATGTATTCACCACCATTGTCTGATCGGATGCACTTCAATTTCTGCCCTATTTCTCTTTCAACCATGGCCTGAAATTGTTTAAGTACTTCTAGAACTTGATCTTTAGTTTTTAGTAGATAAGCCCAAACTTTCCTTGAATAATCATCAATGAAAGTAACAAAATAAAGTGCACCACCATGTGTTCTAACTTTTAAAGGACCACAAACATCCGAATGAATCAACTCCAACACATTTTCTTTTCTAGAAGCAACATTTTTATGAAAAGAAACTCTATGTTGTTTACCCACCAAACAATGAACACAAGTTTTAAGATGTGTACCTTTCAAACCGGGTAGAAGCTCTTTCTTGAACAAAACTTGCAGCCCCTTTTCACTCATATGGCCAAGCCGCTTGTGCCATAATTCGGTAGAAGTATCATCTTCAAGTGCATTGACAACACCTTTACAAATTTTCCCTTGCATTGAATAAAGTGTATGAGTCTTCTTGCACTTAGCCACCACCAAAGAACCCTTTGTGAGCTTCCATATTCCATCACCAAATTTGTTGTTGAAGCCTTCATCATCTAGCTTCCCAGTAGAGATCAAATTGAGGCGAATGTCGGGAACATGCCTCACATCTTTAAGCAATAACTTGCAGCCCAAATTTGTTTCCAAGCAAACATCACCCATACCAATAATCTTGGACAAACCTTCATTACCCATTCGAACAGAACCATAATCTCCTGCAGTGTAGGTAGTGAAGAAATCAACTCGAGAAGTCACATGAAAAAAACACCAGAATCAATCACCCAACTGCTCTATTGGCCCACAAAATTGATACAATCATCTTCACAAACGACCATGAGATCATCGGTAGTAACTACCATTGTGCCTTCTTGCTTCTTATCCACACTTTTGTCACGCATTTTCTCCTTGTTCTTGAGCTTTCGACATTCTCGCTTCATGTGCCCTTTCTCATGGAAATAATAACACTCAATGTCTTTCTTTGAAAAAGAACCATCTTTTGATTTGTCACTATCACCCTCAATAGGCCCATATAAATCTTTACAAAATAATAGGTCCTCCATTTTAGTTTTCCAAGTTACCCAATTGCTTCCATTGAAGCTAGACATACGACCCACATTTCTCTCAATTGATTTACACAAATAAATAAATCCTAATAAACCGTAAGCTCTGATACCAGTTGTTAGGGAAAATCGATGTGATTCCCTACAAGTAAATCAATCAATGGGAATAAAAACTAATGCGGAAAAATTAAATCAAAGGCAACCCAAGAATTTTTACGTGGTTCCCTCAATGTGAGGTACGTCCACGGGATCGAAATCCGATTCCACTATCAACCAAATAGGTTTCCAAACGATTACAAACGAGACACTAATGGTCTCACAAACCACCCTTAGGTGAATTCCGAATAATCACAAATAAACAAAGATGAAAGATCTCACAAAAATCTTCAGAATCAGAGTTGAAGAAAACCCAAAATAACGAACCAAATCTACATCAAACACCGAATCAGCCGCTTCAAAACTGAGCAACAAACAAAGACCCCAATTCTTGGTTGACAAAGTCAAACCCACTAAATCATAATCAAAAGGTGTGCTACTATTCCAGAGTTATACGGCTGCCTCCTTTTTTGTTTTTGGGAAAAAACAATACCAATCATATATTGTGCATCTAGGGTTTTTTTTATCAAACCCTAATTGTATCCAAATTGAATTGGGCCTCCACAAATATAATATATAAAAATATATTATACCTAAACCAAGCCAAATTAAAACTTTTTTTCCAAAACCAATTGGGTCCCACACTTCAATAAGGAGGTATACCCAACATTTTATTCATTCTACCTGTGAGGATATGGAAGGTTTAATCATATCATTTTCTAGAAAGCCACAATGCTTTGGCATTTCTGGGCTCTTTGAAGAAAACTAGATTCAATATTCTTTTTATTTTATTTTATTTTATTATCAGATATCATAGTTTGAGAAGGAGAATTGAACTTTTGACCTTCTAATAAGGTGTAAGAATTTTGATCAAGTAAAGAGCTTTAAAAATTTTGTATATAAGTTATCCATGTGCCACATTTGGAGAAAATAAATAATGGAGTATATCCTAAAAGGGAGGCTTGACCCACTAGTAAGGCCTGCCAATTAGCATCTATGGGGTAAGATTACGTACAACTTGTACATCTCTGACACTGCTTTGGTAGGAACCTCTCGTATTTTTCACACAGTCACTGTTCTAGTATTTAGCCCCATAAATTCCAGAAGTATTTTTATCAAATTTAATTTCTCGTTTTGTGAATATGAAAATCTAAAATTAAACCCACACACCCGCTAGAGCATGAGCTCATTTTTTAGCCTTTTTTTATTATAATAATAACCTCAAAAGAAATAACTAAAAAGGACATAAAAAATTTTGGACATTCTATCTCACAATTAAGCCCACACACCCGCGATATCATGAGTTAGGATTTATGAGACCACCAACCATCCATCATCTCCAAATCCCACCTTCAAAACCTACCCACTCTCAAAACCTTGAAAACCCTTTGGCGGCAATATTCATGTAGCAACAGTGGCAACCATTTAATTACATATACTCCTCAGACAATGACAATGAGTGGAAGTTTTTCCGGCAACTACAACTCCATGAGATAAGAGTACAACAATAAAAGCTCAAAAGAGGTTCATAACTTTGATGATAATCTTAGCTCAAAGGAGATTGGCCTTATAAGGGTAAGTTTTTTGAAAAAAAATGGCAAAAATAATAAAAATTGTTCGTCATTTTTTCGAGACTGAACTCTCGAACATGTGATCGAAATTCAGAAACACAAGTTCGAACATTGTTTATCTGTTCAGGAACAGGTAACCAAACATTTTTTATTTGCTCGAGAACAAATAATCGAAGCAGTAGTAGAAGCAGAAGCAGACAGACAATGGATGTCGGACCACCCTTCAGTGATAGATTGGCTGGTTGACCAGGGGGCGATCAGAGAGTGAAATGCTATCCAGTTTTGCTCACACAGAGAGCAAACAAGTATAGTAAAGCCATGGATGAATCATAGAAAATCAATCAGAGAATCATGAAAGTGGATTGTGTTTTGTGTGTAAAAAGATGTAATAAAAAAAAAATCATACAAATTGACAAACATCGTAATGAAGCAGAGAAAAAATTTCTTAATCACTACACATTTTTTTCACTGGTTTTGGGAGGTTCCACTATCATAAGTTTTGTTAGGATTTTGGAAGAAAGATTTTTTGGGATGTAAAGGTGTGCATTTGAATGGGTAGACTACTTTTACAATGATAATTTTGGTATTATTTAGAGAGAGAAATTTTTTTTTTAAGGGTTTTAGAATTTATAAGTAAAAATCTAAGGAAATGAAAAAAAATCTAAAATAATTAATGAATTGCTAATAGCAGCACTCTAGTTAATACATTCTAATTTGAATTAAAAGGATTAGATTTAATTGGTTCAAAATAGCCCAGTCCAAAAGAAATGACCCATTGAAAGGTCAACTGTTTTGGGCTTGAGATTTCAGCTTGGGCTTCTATTTGAGCTGAATCAGATTTCCTTTAACACGGCCTAATAGTCTAACTTTGATTTGTTTTATTATTATGGCCTAGTACAAAAGATATGGCCCGTTTTTGACACACATGCTTGGGCTTTATCTTGGGCTGAATCAGATTTCTGTTAAAATGATTGTCTATAATTTAATTAGTTTGGTTATCCTAAATTATAACCAATGGGAAAGGTTATGGTACATGCCCTCAAATGGTGTGTACCATATGCACCTTATAATCATAGAAGAAAATAGTATAATTTCTGTTGGCTACATATTTTGTAAAAGCCAAATCACAGTTTGACACGTGGCAGAATAAGGGTATTATGGGAAGATAATTCAAGTCTTCGATCCTGATCGAACACGTGGCAATGAACATTGGTTCTCACGTGATCTGAGTAGCACTAGATCAGTAAAAGAGATACAAAGTGATGTGGCTTCAGCGGTTACTCATATTCAAATTCAAATACAGGAGGGAAGCTCAACTGCAAGAGATGGCGTAGTGGGACTACTTCTAAGGCAGCATGATCAGCGATCATGGAGGAGTAGTTCGACGGTTTGAAGTGCAGTTCGAAGGTCATCTTTGACAAGTATAAATAGCATGGAAGCCCTCAGAAAAGACCCCCAGACTCAGATTATACAAACCAGTCTTTACTTCATATTTTCTTTCCCAGTTTTACATTTCCTGTACTTTAAATACCTGCACTTTAAATACCCGCACTGCACTTCGATTCATAGGAGTAGTTTCAAGTAGATTCAAGTAGACTGTCGTTGTAAACCTCTTCGAGGCTGAGTTTGGACTATTGTAAGTGTTCATTTTAATGAAATACTTCGATTGTTCTTCATATTAACTGTTATTTCTCTTAATTTCTCCTAAGTCAAGCCACTAGTAAAAGTCCTCTTCATTGAGGCTGAAAGAACTAAAACACAATCGTCTAATAAATTGGTTGGCAATTATAATTTCTATAAGGACTGATTGATCCTTGCTGGCACGCTCGCATTTACAAAAATACCCTTCGAAAAGCCAAAAAGCTAACAATTTCATATTTTCTGAGTTATAACTAAAAAAAAACAAAGAAGTCAAAACCAAACACGAAAATGTCATAACTAAATATATCAAAATAATGTCATAACTAAAGAAGAAAATTGATCGAGAAGAAAATGTTGTTACTAAGGGTGCATATGGTATGGAATGTGTACAATAAAAGGGATTTTTGGTGAAACCCCCATTTTGGGGCCTTTTTTTAGGGTAAATGACAACTCAATGAATTTTCCTTCAAAAAGTCTCTGAGTAGGAGACGCGTGGCTCAATAAGGACATTGTATAATTTGTCCTTTTTTTGACAATATTGCCCTTCCATATATATATATATATATATAATATTTGAAAATCTAAGCTCATGTATACACGGATCTTGTATATTTGAATCAGTGAAGATAATCTACGAAATCCGCGAAGACGATATATGAAATCCATGAAGACGATATCAAAATCTGAAGATCTCGGCGCTGACGATCTCGGCCTTGGCCAACAATAGACAATCTTGCCGTCAACGATCAACACTCTCAATTAAATGAGAGATTACATTTCAAATCTATACAAATTTGTATTAGATTTTGAGAGTTTCATTGAGATTTGTGAGTGTTAATCGAGTTATAGAGGTTTTGCTTCAATCACGTGTTTGATTATTGTTCGAGTTCAATTAGGTATGTTGATTTGTTGATTAGTTTTTTTTTTTTTTTTTTTTGTGTATGATCTGATTTTGTTTGACAAAATGAGAGTAAAATTTTACTCTGGTACTATGTACTTTGGTGTTATCTGTTCTATTTTTATTTTTTGATTCAATGACAATAAAATTTTACTATGGTACTGTGTACTTTTGTTATTTATTTTTGGACTTGTTGTGTCAGCAAAATTTTACTTTGATTGACAGTAAATTTTTACTGTCAATTGATTACAGATTTGAAAAATGGTTCCACATCTTATGTTGTTATGCAAGTATGGTGATCGTACCATTGTGTTCAAGGTTGTGTCAAACTGCACGTTAAAGGACTTAACTGATTTCTTAAGTTGTAAATTGAAGAAGTTTGACAGTAGTGGTTGCATACTATTATCGTACTGTTTACCTGAACATTCGCAATGCATGATTGATGATGATTCTGATTTTTAGAATATGTTGTTGCTTGTTTATCCCCTTGGTGTTGACTGGGTTGATGTGACTATTATTGAAATGGGCATTTCAAATGAAACATGGAGTTAGAGAATTAGGTGAGGCTAGTGGATCCAATGTTACTGATAATGAAATGGATTTACTCCCTATGTTTTGTCAACATGAAAAATGGAATTTGTTGCCTTCTGGATGGGTGAATGGATTTACTCATGTAGGTCAAAGATTTATTGGAGGTGCAAAGGATTTCCAGACTACATTATGTAAATATGCCATTGAGAAAGGATTTGAGTTTGTGTGTGTGAAGAATGAGAAGTGTCGGGGTCACTGTTGTATGTTCAATGCGGGAGTCCAAAAGTTGTTTATGGCGAGTACATGCATCTCTAGAGAGTGTTAATAATTTTTTCTCTACATTAGGACTCTACATGATGAGCATAAATGTGGAGCTGCAGTTCGTACTTCTAAAAACTCAAGGATGAGCTCGAATTTGGTTGCAAGTTTAATTATTAATGAAGTTCGTGTGAATCCCCAAACTCATCCAATTAATGTTGTGTGTCAATTTACAGATCAATATGGGCTCACCATTACGTACAATCATGCTCGGCTGGGAGTTGAGAAAGCTAGGACTACTACTTTTGGGGATTTCTCTATGTCTTATGACAAGATTCGATGGTATATGAATATTGTGATGAGCACAAATCCTAGTAGTTATTTGCAGCTTGTATATAACCATTAAAGTGGATGGTTCAAGAGGTTTTTTGTTGTATTTAATGCTTCCATTCAAGGGTTTAGGCATTGTCTTCCTCTATTGTTTATCGATGGTCCTTTTCTGAAAGGCACCTTATTAACAGTTACAACGAAAGATTGGGATCAAGGTAAATATTACTATCACAGTAACATGTTACTTTTATTTAGAGTAAAATTTGTTGTATTTGTTCTTTTTGTTTAATATACTTACAAATTGTAAAATGTTATTTTTTAGGTTTTTTTCCTCTTGCAGTGGCAATTGTCGATACAGAGACTACAGACAGTTGGGAATGGTTTCTTATATATTTGTCAACTACATTGTTGGATGAAAGACCAATTACCTTTATATCTGATCAGAACGCTGGACTTTTGGAGGCTTTACCCAAGGTTTTACCTACTGCTTACCACTGTTTTTTCTCCAACACTTGAAGGCCAATTTGAGGGATAGGTTCTCCGGTCCAAGTTTTAGCAACACTTTCAAGAGTAGAATAGTTTTTTTTTTTTTTTGTTTTCTTCATGTGCTTATGCTCTGACAGTGGGATATTAATCAATGTTTGAAAGAATTACAAGATGAGGAAAAGGGATCATTTGTAGGTTTCTATCCAATTTGCCTTATGACAAGTAGACTAATGCATATTTTAAAGGACAAAGATACGGTGAAATGCACTCAAATGTGGCGGAGTCTTTCAATTCATGGATCCTTCAAGCTCAGCATTTGCCCACTGCGAAGATGATTGATTCAATTAGGTTGAAGATCATGGCTTTGATGTTAAGAAGAAGAGAACAAGCTAAGAAATGGAATGCTTTTCTTTGTCCAGTGATGGATTCAACATTAGTAAAGGCTCTTAAAAGTGAAAGAACTTGGTTGGTTAGTCATTCAAATGATCATGTTTTTGAGGTTCAATCCCGGCCCTCAGTTATTGTTGACCTCTTGAGTAGAACTTGCTCGTGTTACCAATGGAAATTGAATGGCTCTCTCTTGTGCTCACGTGGCGACCGCTATCCAAAAGAGCAGAGGTGATTTGTATGCACACGCGGAACCATTTTAGTACACTAGCAAGTTTAAAACTTGCTATGAGTCCGTTTATCCACTACTCACTATTGAGAAACCTCTGGTAGTTATGGATGATCTTGTTGTCCTTCCTCCAATTTTTAAGAAGCCACCCGATAGGCCAAGAAAGAATTGGATTCCATCTAAGGGTGAGAAGATAAGACGAGTACAATGTGGTAGATGTGAGAAGTACGGTCATAATAGGAAGACTTGTAAGGAGACATTTCCATGAAAGACATTATTGCTTTGTAATAAAAGTATGAAAATAATGCAGTTCTTCTGCAATAAATAGTTCATAACAATAATAGTCTAGTTTGTTAGACTAAACTTGTAAAGAGACATTGCAATAAAAGACATTTTTACTATGTTCTTAAATGGTTGTCTATCCAAGTTTCTGATTTGCTTTGTGGTTGAATTTGGCATTTTAATATATTTTTTTAATGTGGTTGAATAAGTTTCATGTAAAGAAACTTATAATGGAGTTTGTTCAGTAGGTGTGAAGGATTGAAGTAAAATTCTAGTCTAAAAGAAAGTAAACATGAAATTAAAACTTTACTACCTTTTAGAGTAAAATTTTACTATCTTTTAGAGAAATGTACTTTGAAATGAAAGCAAAAGTTTATTAGGTTGTTGAATGGTTGTCTATGGCTATGCTCAGCTTATGCTTTCAGAGTAAAATTTTACTGTATTTCAGAGTAAACTTCTACTTTATTACAAAGTAAAATTTCAAAATTTTCAAAGTAAGGCATTAGCTTCATTCATATGAAAGTAAAACTTTACTGCTTTTCAGAGTAAAATTTTACTATCTTTTAGAGAAATTTACTCTAAAATGGAAGTAAAATTTTACTATGTTGTTGAATAGTTGTCTATGGTTGTACTGAGCCTGTGGTTTCAGAGTAAAATTTTATTGTCAAACAGTATGTGTGTCCCATTGAAAAACATTTCCAACATGTACCAAAATTTGCCACAATATACAAACTCCCCTTATGCTCATCATGCAATCTTTGTGCAAAAATAATCTAACAACACAACTGCATATATTATCAAGACACAAAAGTATAACTTGTATTTTATCCATAACAATGTTCATTCCTTGTCAAAACAATATCCTGCTATAATAATGTATTAATCACCAAACCACAGTAAAATTTACTAGAACAATAAACATAGCATGTACTATCTATTACTCTTTTAGCATTCTTTTACTTACAATTACTTTTTCAGCGTTCTTTCATTTACAAAAATCAAAATTACATACATCATTCACAAATACAAAAAAGTAGTTCCCAAAAGTTGTCCACATCGTCGTCCTCGAGGTCTTATCTCTTGGGTATTTTTCTTTTGAGGTTGAATTGTTCCTCACTCCAAGCTTTTGGATAATCATTCAAAAATTGATGCACTATTGATGCTTGGAAATTGTTAATTTCCTCATCTTCCATAGACTTTGCAATAGGCTCATCTCTTATGATTTAATGCATGATATAACATATAATAATTCCAGAATCAACACTGTTAATAAAAATTAAGATCTTGTTGGATTCACTCAAATTTGAAAACTACCAATTCAAACATGTAGTAGTAGCATGAAATATTTACGAAGTTGGGCGTTGTTGTGGACTATCTTTCGCCGAAACCAAGTTTGCAAACTTTCTTGTACCTCTCTTCCTTTTGTTGCCCAACTTGTTCTCCATATATGTTATCTAACATTATTATAGAATTGTTTGGTCATGATTAAATACAATAATAAAACACAGTAAAAATTTACTGTTAATATGATGCAAAGCACTTACCATCTGTTTTGCATCCTTAAGGTAAGAATCTTCTTTGTTGTCCCTTGGCCTTAAAGAATTGTAATGCCTTCACTCATCATATTCAATGTCCAATACAAGCAGCGTCCAGTGATGGATTTTTCTCCCTTCTTGATCCCATTGGAGTTCATGCAAAAGTGAAGGAATTTGTATACACTCAAATTTTGCTCCAGCACTTCGTCAATTAAATGATTTCTCAAATCTCCATAACCCTATTTCACTAGTGGCTGCATTTAATCATATAAAAGTGTCATGTGTCAAGTTGTGTTGGTGACACACTGTATGAATTGTCAATCTTTGGCAAACCAAATAGTAAAAATTAATTCTAAAATATAGTACAATGTTATACCAAACCACAGTAAAAGTTTATCAATTCAAACTAAACACAAATTGATGGCTTACCTAACGAAGGCTTGAGAAAAAGACTGACTTATTCTTTTTTGGCTTCTTTGCTTGTTGCTCAATTTGAAAGATTTCTACAAAGCTATTAATGACCTACAAAAACAAAAATAAATTAAATATACGTTAATAAAATGAATTATTTTTAGTTATTGAAGTGAGCACTAGTCATTGAAAATTATATGGACACTTACATTATTTGCAGTATTACCATCTCTCACAATTGCATCCACATCATGCAATGTAACATATACTCCATTTCTTGTACCAAACCATATGATTGCACTAGTCATAAGGTAAAAAAAAAAAGTTGATTAACACGTTGCAGTTTAATAACAGTAAAAATTTGTTGTTTAAGAAAATTAAAATAGTCTTACTCTGTGATTTCCAAATTGTAAATCTTGCTCAATAGACGCTTATCATTCTTATCAAGCAATTTGTATATTGCAGCCTTATCTGGATACAAAGCCCTTTCAATTGGTTTTGGTTGGCTTAGAGGCAAGTTGTCAGCATAAATCATTTCTTTTTATATCACTTTAATTGCTTGTTTTGTGGTCTTTTTTTTTCTCTGCCTCTCTTGTCTCATATTCAAAATTAGACATCTCTTTGTTCTTCATCACCTTCATTTTGATTTTCTTGACTATGAATGTTTGCAATGGCTCTATGACTACAGGTGTTTCTTTCAATGTAGCCTGAATCTCAAAGTTTTGCTCTTGTTGTACCCCTTTAGCATGTGACATTTCTATAGAAGCAAAAGCTTAGGTAGTCGCATGAACTGTATTTTCTTTAATGTGTCCAACCAACTCTTTATTTTCAAATTTGAGTACTTCAAACTCCTTTCTTAGTTTCTCTATTTCTTTCTCTGTGTTGCTCATCTTTCCTATCATTTCTTTTGTTTTCGCCTCTTAATCCTCCTAGATTTTTTGCATTGTTTCCCTCATTTTCTTTAGTTCTTCAACCAATGCCGTATTCTCACTTTTCAGCCTCTTTTTTTCTTTTTGAACTCGTTCTAATCTCCCAAGATCAATTAAGTCCTTCAAAGGTTGATCATCTCCTATAGCTTCAACTACATGATCTTCATCTTCTTTAGTCTCCAAATTTTCCTCTATGCCCATTGCATGTTCTTCCTCATGATTGCGAATGAGATTTATTTTTTCTCTAGAAATAAGGTTCAATTGATTGTGATTCACCTGTATTTGAAAATTAGAAGGAGGAAAAAAAAATAAGTTAACAATGAAGCAAACTTTAACCAACAGAGTAAAATTTTACTCTGTTTGAAAGTAAAAGTTTACTATGATTGTAAGTAAAATTTTACTCTAATTTTAAGTAAAATTTTACTCTATTCAAGAGTAACATTTTATTATGTAACTATAATTTTACGCAAAGTGAACCAGTAAGGCTAAGATTGAAAATATGATACCTCTTCAGGTTTTAGTTTTTGCAATGACCTCTTCATCAGCTTTTTCCTCAACTTTGATAAGTCCTATCGAAAGACCCTTGGGCACAAATTTTTGCCTTCAGGTTGAATGAGGGTAGTGTACCTGCATAACCAGTACTGTAAAATAAAAAACCAAAATTTGCTAATTCTCTAAAGATAGATTGTGTAATATTTCAAATAGTTCAATTTACTTACCAAAAGAAGAAGTACACATCTAGTTACATTTTCAAGACTTCCAAATGAAGACTGGATTGAAGTAGTCAATGTGAATGCAACTACAGTCGACCATACATATGAATTCATCATTTCCAAATCTTCTACAAGGGTGACAAAAGCCCATCCAACTGTTAGACCGGTTGTTGGGAATAGCAAACTTGTCACAACAAATATATACATTATTTGTGCAACATCCTCAACATCAACTATCGTTGTGCCTTCCAATGCATCTCCTAACACCTCTCGCAAAATCTTTACAAATATTCTTGACATATTATGAAACCTTCTATGCACAAAAGGTGCTTCTTGTTTCTTTCCATATGGGACATCTACTTTTTCGTTCTCGATTTCATCCCAAAAATCAAAGTAACATCACTGTCCCATATGTCACACATTTTGCCCCCAAGCTTGAATTTCTTTGCATGAAAATCATAAGACTTGATCACAGCCATGACATTATCGTCAACTTTCTTGAACTTTTTCAACACCACATCTTCTTTCTTCCAAAAAGATTTGAATAACATCCCAAAAAATGTTCTCTCGAGGGCAGCAATGTACCTTTTAGTGAACTTTGTATCTCACATTAGGTTTATCAATGAAATAGCATTTGACCTACATTATTTCACGCAGTTCTCCCTCTCCCGTACTCTACGTACAATATTCAACTTTGAAGGTTTTGCTGTTAAAGGCATTAGATTGCTTTCATGAAAACCTTCATCATCACTAGGGGAGCCCTTTTTCAGTCTCATTGATGAAAGCACAAAATCATCATCAAATGCATTATCCATATTGCTCATGGATTTTTTAGTACTTTTGCTATGTTTTTCAGGGAGTTTCTTCTTTTGTACAACCGTAGGTGGAACTTCAAAATCATCATCATCACTATCTCCACATTTGCTTCTAGTAATAATCATTTTAGAACACTAAAAAGTTTCCTTGTATCAACAGTGTAACATTTTGCTTTAAACAACAAAGTAACAAAACAATAAGCACTAAAGAAAATTAAGAATAAAGCAAAAATAAAAAAAAAATAAATCAGTGCGCGAAGGTGAAGCATAAAAATACACAAACATTGTAATGAAACAGCAAAGTTTTACTATGAAAGTAAAATTTTACTCTGATTGGAAGTATAATTTTACTCTGAACAATACATCCTAGGAAATAAAGAAAAACACCTACAAAAGTTCTAGAACCAATAATATTGACAAAGCTTCATCGCCATATTCAAGAAATGATGGTGAAGAAATAGAGATACTTCTAGTGATGTATAGAAATTACATATAAAGGCCACAAAAACATATATTGACAATATCAGACTGAAAATTTGCTACAAAGATCAAGAACATTGACCTAAATTTAGGAAAATTCCAAGAAAACCTCGTCTCAATTGTGATTATACGCAACACAGTTCTAAAACTAACATGAACAATTCAAAATTCAAACCAAAATCAGAGAAATGACAAAACATACATAAATAGATACATATATATACACGAATAATGCTATATGTACCAATTATTATACTAACTACTAATTGGTGCATGTAGCACCATCGTATATACACATATTGTCACGACCCTAACCCGCCCCCATGGGTTAAGGACGTAACTGGCCAATAATCAGGAGATTACCTACGGCCTCCAACGGATCCAAACGTATTTTAACAGAGTTAATGGAGGCCAAACGAAAGCAAATCAAAACTTTGTCCATAGAGCCGTGCTTACATGGCACATCAAAACGATTATATACATAGACATTAATAACTCACAACAGTAAAATAGTAGCATGAGTTCTACATAAACAGGATCATATAAGTCCAAGTCAACCCATCAAAACTATATACAAAGTTACACAAAGTCTTCGCCATTATGACCACACAAAGTAGATAACAAAAAGGCGAAGACGGGTCTCATGCGTGAGACACGAGGGCTGACTCTCCAAAATCTTGGGTTGTTCTACACAGGCTTCACTGAGGCTGGGTCTGGACTTCTCTTGGCTCACCTACAAAGACATGAATGAGCGTGAGCGATAGCCCAGTGAATAATATCAATTATAGAATTTATGCAACAAGATGTAGAACAACATTTTCCAAACGACCTCGGGCCCAATTCCTATCTGTAGTTAACGTATATAAGGGTAGTTTAAATCAAGTAACCATAGTTCCGTACATACTGGCCTTTGGCCCATTCAGATTTTACGTTTATAACGAAACGGCCTCTGGCCCATTCGATTATGTCAAAACAGCCTTTGGCCCAATCATGAACGTCAAAGCGGCCTTTGGCCCACTCATTCATTCCAAAACGGCCTTTGGCCCACTCATTCATTTCAAAACGGCCTTTGGCCCACTCATTCATTTCAAAACGACCTTTGGCCCACTCATTCATTTCAAAACGGCCTTCGGCCCATACATTCGTGTCAGAACGACCTTAGTCCATTCATGTTCATCTAAACGACCTTTGGTCCATTCATGTTTAACGAAACGACCTTGGGTCCATTTATGCTTAACAAAACGACCTTGGGTCCATTTATGCTTATCATATCAGACTTACGTCCACAATCCTAGTTAGCAATTCATAAAGCTTTAAAGGGAGTAAACAATTGGACATTCAAAAGCATTCAAATGTCGATATTACTCACAGTGATCGGCTTGTGGATTTGCCCTGGAGCTTGACCCTACACATTTCATGAACACAAAAGGGTCATTAACAGTTCAATTCATTCTTTAATTCACATATTCCTCTTTAGGCCTTATTATTATCTCATTAACTCATTTACAATGCTTAACATATGCCTAAGAGTGCTTGCAAGTGAAAGAGAACGGAAAATAGAACACGAAATGCAAAAAAAAAACAAGATTTCAGCAAATAGGGTCCTCGCTCGAGCGTGAACTTCCCCGCTTGAGCGGACCCTTAGGTTTGCAAAAGTACTGGTTGCCTTCAATTCCCGCTGGCCTTGAACTTCGGCGCTCGGCGGACTTCTCTACATAGCTCCCGTTCGAAAGGTTAACTTCGGCGAAGGAACTAGGTCTGCAGAAATCTTTGGGAGCTCGATTTATCCGCCGGCGCACTTCGCTTCGGCGAAGTCAAAATTCTGGAAATTCCAGGTTGTGTTCTTGAGCTTCAATTCAATTTCCCAACTACCATTCTTGCATGCAAAGGCTCAAATCTCAAATATAATCATACTAACACGGTTCTCTTGCAAGATTATGGCATTATGAAGTTCAATTTCTTGATTTACCTACATGCATGTCCCAAAACATGACAAACTCATCACCAATATAGCAAATTCATGCATTCAAGCTCACATCTTTAATTATTCAAACATGCAAGGCCATCTTGACTTAATTTCCATTTCAAAGATGCAAATGGTGCCAAAACTCAACAAAACCAAGCTTGCATGCATGATCAAACTTAAATTTTTGCTTAATTGACATGATACGTGCTATTTCAACACAATTTCATACATGCATGCTTATATCAAGCTTTAATTCCAACAAAACTAACTTAACTCATGCTCTTGAGTACACACAACCCTTGAACACACAAGATCACACATTACTTCCATGAATTCAAGAGTCAAGGGCTTACCTAGAAGCTCAATTCCTTCAATCTATGGTCCAATTTAGAGATGGACTTCAATTTCTCCAAACTTGAGTCAAAATAGCACAATTCTCTCCTTCTCTCTCACAATTGTCTCTTCAGATTTTTGAGCTCAAATGAGCTAAGGGAGTGTATATGGCCATAAATAAAAGTCCCACTAATGCCCATTTTAATAATATTAAATAGTTTGGCACTAATTCACCAATTTAATCGATTTAATCCGACCCGAATCAATTTTCAATTAAACTTCACCGTAGGCTCTAAAAATTACGCTAATCACAATGGCGTAGTCAATTCTGGGTTCTGCAACCGATAAGGCCCTCAATTTAATTTCCAAAGCAGATTATTCAAACAGACATTCCTACGGTGAACAGATAGAATTCCAAAATCACATATATCCATATAATGGCACGCAAAATCATATCAAAACATATAACCACATACGTATTAGGAACCAATTAACATAATACAGAACAGGGGCATCACATATATATTCATATACAAATTGATATACACATTTATATAATGAGCAAAGGTTAGAGAACACATACAACAAGAAATCAAGAGGCATTGATGAAAGCATAAAAATGCACAAACATTGTAATGAAACAGTAAAGTAGTAAAATTTTACTCTAAACAATATACACTAGAAAATAAACCCCCAAAAAAAGCATATATTGACAATATCAAACTGAAAATTTGTTGCAAGATCAAGAACATTGGCCTAAATTCAGGAAAATTCCTAGAAAATCGAAATCAGATACACATATTACACATTTATGTAATGAGCAAAGGTTACAAAACACATACAACAACAAATCAAGAGGCATTGATGAAAGCTCCTTAATGTCGATGGCATCGTCGCTAACGGCGGTGATAGAAAAAAAGGTTTCAAATGCTCACGGCGGTGGTGGAATGAGGGTTTTGGATACTACTGTAGTGGTGGAAGAAGGGTTTCAAATGCTCATGGCGGTAGTGGAAGGAGGATTTTGGATGCTACGGCGGTGGTGGAAGGAGGGTTTCGGATGCTAGGGTTTCCAAATGATGGTTTTCAGAGCAAGGTTTTCAAGTGATGAAACAGAGTAAGGAGAGACAGAAACGGTTCCATCGTTTAATATTTGCCCATTTACATGGAAGGGTATTTCAGTCTTTTCATCATATTTTTTCATTTGAGGGACTTTTGAAACTATTATTTTATTTTGTGGGCTTCACACAAAAAAGGCCCAATGGGAAGGGCTTTTCACCAAAAATCTCATAATAAAATTCTGTTGAGGAATTTTCAAAATGGTTTTTAAAATTTATAGTTTAATTTTTGAGTGTTTTCAAAACCTTCCTTGTTTTTCTTTGGAAAGCATTAATTAAGCTTGGGGACTTTGTCCCACATCAGAAAGAGAGGAAAACATGGAGCACTTAATAAAGTGATACATGGAATATTCCTTTTAATATGGAATTGTGGGATGAAAGCTAGTTTGCATGCACCCACACCATAAGGATGGTGCTTCGCACACCATCCGCACATGCACACGCACACGCTCATGCATACGCATGCTTGCGCGCACGTGATGTGGGCATTGGGCTGTGTGGCGTTTGATAGTGCACTTTGCACTTAGCATGGATGCATCGGACAAGTTAGAGTGATGACGTGGATCCGACGTGGCATGGGTGACATGGAATACAGTTAGCTCCACATAGCAGTGACGTGTCATCCGTTGCCGATGAGTCAACCAACTGATCAAAAGGTTATGTGTCTGATCTAGAGCGGGTTGATCATAACTGTTGATTGGAGATGCGCACGATCATACGGATGAAATGGCACCCGATCATGATCAGGTGTGATTAGTCAAGGCATCTATTCGGTGTCAGAATGATCTGCACCATAGATCGTCAATCCAACGGTCGGATGCGATCAAAGGACATGACCATTCGATCAGACCCATCAAGGCCTATAAATAGGCTAGGAATTCAGCCATTTCATTCAATTCATAATTCATTCTTGCAATTCTCTCTCTCACTCTCTCTCCCTCTTGATTTTGAATTTTCAATCAAGAGTTTCTTAAGCAAATTTCTATTTTTCTTATTGATAATCAAGTTCTGCAGATTTGATTATCAGTGTCTTGGTTTCTTGATTATATCAAAAGTGTTCTGATCTATTGTCGTCAGTGCAGACGCCAATAGACTAGATCTTTAGATTAGGTTTCATTGTATCCTAGAGGCAAATTTTTTGTAACCCCCTGCACACTTTTTGGTGGGTACAAATATTGTCTTTAGGAAAGCGACTTAGTAACGCGACTTGAAGCACTAATTTTCTGTTCTATATAGATAAGATCATTGCCAAATTTTGAAGACCCGAAGACCACCATTTGAAGAATTCAAGGCCCTTTGTTCCAACAAATTCTCCATTACCAATATATTAAAACACGTACAACAAATCCCCCAAAAAAACATTTATTTTATATTTATTGAAATATAATGCTCTAGATAAAAAATATATATATCAATAAAATTGTAATTATATAATATTCTATGTAAAAACCGAAATAAGGGGTACGGAATCTAGAGCGAAAGGCAGGGCGGAGAAGAGATGGACAAGGGGAAAACATTATACCATGGATACTTTATGCAAGAGCCATCAATAAAATGGTAACTACAAAGGTACCCAATTTAGAACGAAAGTCAATAAAATTGTAATTACAAAGGTACCCAATCTAGAACGGAAGGTGGAAGGTAGATAAGAGGAAACATTATATAATGATTTCTACAAATTTCTAAATTTTTGTACAGTTTAGTAAATTGTCGTGTGGACTAGCACAAAATATTACTTTGTATAACTGCAATGTGTTTTGAGTGTCAAAATACTTTTGTAACTTTTTCCATTATTTGGATGGTAAAACCCAAATAATCTATGGGGGTAGTGAATGTACAGCTGCTATAAGTTTGCCACTCATGATCCCATAATGACCTATCTTGGCCCGATTGATGTTAATTTGACCAAAACCAAGATAATTTGTTAGTGAGTTCTCCTTACAGTTAAAAAAAATTTAAATTACCATTAGTATAATGATTTCCCCATCAAAAAGTGAAGGAAGAAACTCCATCAAAGGTTGATAAAAATAAAAATAAAAAAATATCAATAACAGACCTATTATTCAAAGGCTTATGTTACGACCTTGGATTTTGTCAGCCTTTCTCACTCGACCACACTAACTAGCACACAAAGTATAGGTCACTAAGTAGCACACAAAGTATAGGGTTCACTCTTGGCACTCACTCTAGAGCTCTCTTCGATTTCCTCTTAAATGATCCTTACAAATAAGGCCTCTCTCCTTATATAGCCATCCACCTCCTCCTCAATGGATAGCTAGGATCTTTTTGATCCAAGAGCTACAAACTCTTCTCTAGAACATTTTATAGAAATATCTAGGACAACTACCCTTCTACTACATTTTAGAATTCTTAGTGTAGTACATGGTAGGCTTCTCCACAATATTTTGGGATATTTCAGACTCCCCCAGACTCCTCTGGATCCTTCAAGGTTCTCTCATCACGTTTTGAAATCTTCTAGGCCACTCCAAATCCTTTCTTCTTTTTTTTTCTTTTTTTTTCTTTTTGATTGGCAAAGAAGGCTCTACCACGTTCTAGAGCCTTCTAGCATACTCTAGCACATTCTCGAAACCTTATAGCACCTGCCATAAAGCTCAAACGCTGCTTCATGTGTCATAGAAATTCTCAGAATGTAACACTCTCCCCCATCCAATCTCGTGACGTCCTTATCACATAGAAGCATACCGAGTCACCATGTCTCAGTATGATCTCTGTCTTCCGTTGCTGCTGATGTTTTCCACCTTGTAGCAATCAACTTCTCCTCCTCTTTGAGTAGCTAACTCCTTGCCACCAAAGGGACCTCACATGGTCAATCACCTGCAAACAACAACATGGTTGCTGTGTGCCGGACTGACATCACATTGTTCTTCCTCATGAAATCCATCCCTGGATCATGGGGTGGTCATCCATCTTAATGACCGAGAACTCCACTTATCCTATCCAACTCCCAAGTTCACTACACCTTGGATTGGCTTCGTCTTCGTGTATATATATATATATATGTATGTATATATATTTTCCGAAATGAAAAGTTGAAGTTTCCTTGAAAATCAAAGTTTTATTATACCTTATCTACAAATATAATTGTGGCCTATATCCATACCTATTTTTGTTGTATAGTCAACCAATAAATAAATAAATTAATGGATGATTTGGTTTTGAGAAGCTTATTTTATTTTTATTTTTTTAAAATTAAAAATTAATTTTGTGAAAGAAATAAAAAAAATAATTAAAAATACTTATCATTTTTATATAATTTTATCTTTGGAGAATTTAGAAATAATTTTTAAAAATTTTAAAATATCTTTTTGATATTTATTTTTATCAAATTAGTTTCTTTTTCTTAAAAAAAAAAAGAAAAAAAAAGAACATGCTGAATAATTTCTTAGATATTTTTGGGTTATTTACTTGTAATCAAGTAGGATGAATCCACATAAATCGGTGTAAATAACCAGGTAAAGAGACCGGTGCATGTGATTTGCAGCACATTGATTTGCCTTGTTTGTTTGTTATACTTTTAATAAATTGATTATAATTTATTTTAATTTAGGAGTTTATAAACTTTTGATGTAACTTTTTTTTTCTAATAACTTAACTAAAGTGAGAAAAAACTGATTATCTACAAATTCTGAAAGATGTGTTTTTAATTTTTATTTTTTAAATATCAACTTTTAACTTATAATAAATTGTACCGAAAAGGTCCAATGAAAGACCAGACACTAACCACAGATTCCGTAAAAAAAGGCCATGGGTGGAGCATCTAAGAGCATCTCCAATGCACTAGACATATAATACTTGCTAGTTAAAATGCCTAGTGTGATTCACTTTTTTCAATTCCAATGCACTAGGCATATGATTAGGCATTTTGGTTCAACTCATATTCACTAGCTACATGTAGCTAGCCTTCAATGCTAGGTAAAATATATTCAATCATTCGGATCATTTCCCTCCATTTTTGTTGTTGACGTGGCATTCTATAAAATTAATAGTATTTGAATAAATAGCTAAAATAAAGAGTATGGTTGGAGTAAAAACATAAAACAGTTGATAAGAAAAATAAAATATATACTTTATAGTAATATTTAGATAGGTAAAATGTCTCATACCGTTGGAGATGCTCTAAGCACTTTCGTAACCAGAGAACTTGTTGCCCAAACAACTTGACGAAAAAAAAGGTGACCTCTCTTCTTTTGCTTTCGAAAACAACAAAAACAATAACAAAAACAATAAAAACATAAACAAACCTTAAGACAAGTCGACATTACGCAATTGATGAACCGTGTGTCTTCCGTTTGAAGGCTGGAGTTGTGGGCTCACTACTGATCCAGATAAATTTATTGTAAAAAATAATATGTAATTTGTATTTAATTCTTCTATGATGATACTCTACATTTATTTCCCTTGGGTAAGTGCTAGATGTACGGAATTAGAAATAAAATATATACAGAATGGTGCGTTTTAGATTTATTTTCAACATAGAATATTTCTGCCACATAATATATGTTAAGATAAATTACACTTGTCTCCCTTAAAATTTGAAAAAAAATATAATTAGTCTCATATTTTTTATATAATTACACTAGATTCTCTTGAGATTTTAATTTACGTAATATTTAAAAAAAATTATCGTAATTCGTGAGACATATAGATGAAAGAATAATATTATCATCTCTTTTACGCTAAAATATTTATTTATTTCAGTTTAGAAAATGTTTGAAGCCCACAAAAATTTATCACAATTTGACCTACAATGATGTGGTATAATAGATGTTAACTTTCGATTTGTTACATACCCAATGATATAAGACCAAATTCTCTTGCCACATCACTGTGGATGAATTTGGAAGTCTAAAAGTGTGGGTCTAGCATTTATCTTTCAATTTCTATCACCATTTGCATTAGTTTTAACTATTTTAACTTTACTAAAAGAGAAATTAATATAATTATGTAAAACTTTTAGGGCTAACCGTGATTTTTTTTCCAACCTCATGGGAGGTAAGTGTAATTTACCCTACAATTTATTTGCACCAAGTATTATTCACACTATGGACTTTTAACACCAATCGACATTGCGCACCACCGAGTATTTGTTTAAGTGAACTACCCAAGAACTAACTACCAACACGGTATGCAACGGATATAAATATAGGCTCCAAGGGAATGACAATTGCCTACACCACTATTAATTATAGTATTATTTTTCTTTCGATACAAAAATCTCCATTTTTTGTGTTATCAAAGCATGCTTTCAATATTTCAATCTAGATTGACTGGTTTAGACTTTGTACTCAGTTTACAAACCACTTGCCTTAGCAACAAAAACAAACAGAGATGGCATATGGCTTTTGCTACTATCTATTGTTCCAGGGCCTTCTCCGCTTGCTTGGAAGCCAACAAAAAGAAAAAGGTATCCCCTATTCTTCCTTCTAACCCAGTCGTTGTCATCGATGTTTTTGAACCTCCACACCCCTGTTTCAGCAACATTGATAAGTCAAGCCTCACCCAACTTGTCAACAAGAAAAATCTAACCCAGCTTGTTGAAAAATATGATGGAGTTGAAGGTTTAGCTTCTGCCCTCAAAACCAATTTGGTGCATGGAATAAATGGAGGCAATGAAGTAGATATTTCGCACAGGCACGAAGCTTTTGGCACTTACACATATCAAAGGCCTCCCACGAAAGGTTTCTATCGTTTCGTGTGGGAGGCTTTGAAAGATCCTACTATTATAATCCCTTTAGTATGTGCAGCACTTTCACTTGGATTTGGCATAAAAGAAAATGGGCTGAAAGAAGGGTGGTATGATGGAGGAAGCATATTTGTTGCTGTCTTTCTAGTCATAGCAGTCTCAGCAGGAAGTAATTTCAAGCAGAATAGGCAATTTCTCAACTTATCTAAAGTTAGCAACAATATCCTAATTGACGTTGTGAGAAATGGCAGGTGGCAACAAGTTTCGATTTTTGAAATTGTTGTTGGAGATGTTGTTTGCTTGAAGATTGGAGACCAGGTTCCAGCTGATGGGTTGTTCATAGATGGTCACTCGCTACAAGTTGATGAATCAAGCATGACAGGCGAAAGTGAAAATGTAGAGGTAAATTTCACTCAAAATCCATTCTTGTTTTCCGGTACCAAGGTGGCTGATGGGTTTGGCCGAATGCTTGTCACATCGGTTGGCATGAACACAACATGGGGTGAGATGATGAGCACAATCAGCAGCGACACCAGTGAGCAGACGCCTTTACAAGCCCGTCTCAACAAGCTAACCTCGGCCATAGGTAAGGTTGGTTTGGTTGTTGCTTTCCTAGTTCTTGTAGTGTTGTTGGTTCGCTACTTCACAGGGAATACAAAAGATACGAATGGAAATACAGAGTTCAACGGAAGCAAGACAGAAGTTGATGATATTATCAATTCTGTTGTGGGGATTGTAGCTGCTGCAGTAACTATTGTCGTTGTTGCGATTCCTGAAGGCTTGCCATTGGCTGTCACACTTACTTTGGCTTATTCCATGAAGAGAATGATGGCTGATCAGGCAATGGTACGAAAGCTCTCTGCTTGTGAAACAATGGGTTCTGCCACTGTCATATGTACTGACAAAACGGGGACCCTCACACTCAACCAGATGAAGGTGACAAAGTTCTGGCTCGGCCAAGAATCTATGGAGGAAAGAGGTTCAACTTCACTTTCAGACAATGTTCTTGAATTGCTCCACCAAGGTGTCAGTTTCAATACCACAGGCTCTGTTTACAAGTCCACTTCAGGATCTGAGTTTGAGTTCTCTGGCAGCCCCACCGAAAAGGCTATTCTTTCTTGGGTTGTCTTGGAACTAAACATGGATATGGAGAAACTGAAGCAGAGTTGTACAATTCTCCATGTTGAAGCCTACAATTCTCCATGTTGAAGCCTTCAATTCAACAAAGAAAAGAAGTGCCGTTTCAATGAGGAAGAAGGATGACAATACAATCAACGTGCATTGGAAAGGGGCTGCAGAGATGGTACTCGCAATGTGTTGCCATTACTATGATTTCTCTGGGAAAATTAAGGTCTTGGATGATGTTGAAAGGAAGAAATTTGATCAAATGATTCAAGGTATGGCGGCAAGCAGCCTTCGATGCATCGCTTTTGCTCATAAACAAGTTCAAGAAGAAGAGAATGAAGGTGAAAAAGTGAACAAAATTTTGAAGGACAACAACTTGACCCTTTTGGGATTGGTAGGTGTAAAGGATCCATGTCGACCTGATGTGAAGAAAGCTGTGGAAGCTTGTCAATATGCTGGAGTGAACATCAAAATGATCACCGGCGACAATGTTTTCACTGCTAGAGCTCTAGCCACTAAATGCGGGATACTTGAGCCTAATCAAGACATAAATAGTGGAGCAGTGGTAGAAGGTGAGGAATTTCGCAATTACACGCCAGAGGAGCGATTGGAGAAAGTTGATAAAATCTGTGTGATGGCAAGATCTTCCCCATTCGATAAACTTCTTATGGTGCAATGCCTGAAACAGAAAGGCCATGTTGTGGCAGTTACTGGAGATGGCACAAATGATGCACCAGCATTGAAGGAAGCTGATATTGGTCTTTCTATGGGAATTCAAGGGACTGAGGTGGCTAAAGAGAGCTCAGACATTGTCATTTTAGACAATAACTTTGGTTCTGTAGTCACGGTCTTGAAGTGGGGAAGATGTGTTTACAACAACATCCAAAAATTCATCCGATTCCAGCTCACTGTGAACGTTGCTGCCCTTGTCATCAACTTTGTCGCAGCAGTTTCAGCTGGTCAAGTCCCACTTACAGCGGTCCAGTTCTTGTGGGTGAACTTGATCATGGACACCTTGGGTGCATTAGCTCTAGCCACAGAGAAGCCCTCCAAGGAGCTCATGGAAAAACCACCTGTAGGTCGGACTAAGCCACTCATCACCAACATTATGTGGAGGAACTTGCTAGCTCAAGCATTCTACCAGGTAGCCGTGCTATTGACCTTATAATTCAGAGGCGAATCAATTTTTGGGGTGAAAACAAATGTCAACGACACACTGATCTTCAATACTTTCGTGCTTTGCCAAGTTTTCAATGAATTCAAAGCAAGGAAGCTCGAGAAGAAGAATGTTTTCAAGGGAATACACAGGAGCAAGTTGTTTTTGGCAATCATTGGGATAACCATTGTTCTTCAAGTGGTTATGGTGGAATTCTTGAAGAAATTTGCGAGCACAGAGAGGTTGAATTGGAGGCAATGGGCAGTATGTATTGGATTTGCTGCAGTATCTTGGCCGATTGGTTGGCTTGTGAAGTGCATACCTGTTCCAGAGAAACCATTTGTCAGCAACCTCAAATGGAGCTATACAAAAAACCTGTAAATATGAATATTTGATATGTCATTGGTGTTGCTACTGTTATCATTATGTATATTCAATTATTGTATTGTAAGTGTTGGTTTAATATGTACGGAAATAATAAAACTTGTACTTTTTTCTTAGACATACCAGAAGATTCTTTCAAATTATTGTTCTTTATCCATCCTACCCGTTGAGGTGCTTAAGGACATAGAAGGTTCGATCAGATCATATATATAAACCAGAGCTGATTTGAAGCAATCTGGTGCTAAAAGCAGTTTGAAAACTGTTTGTACTCCTAAATGGCATACTGGTCTGGGGATTAGACCTCTAAAACAATGTAACAAATAATTGTCTCATAGCAGAAAATCAGATTCAATAATCTTTTTCTTTTTTTTCTTTTCTTTTCTTTTCTTTTCTTGTAATTGGAGGTTGTAGCCTAAGATATGTCATAGGTATAACTAATTTTATCATTATGTTTGTTCATACTATATTGTAGTATTGGTTTTTTGCATAAGGAATGGTAAAAGCTGTATTTTTTTATTTTTTTATTTTTTTTCCTTAGTAAATTTCATACAAAGTAGTTTATGGAACGGTTTTAGCTTGTTCATTTATCACAGGGACGCTAAACAATTAATAAAATCACAATGCTGGGTCACCCTTTTAGTATTCACTCAAATAAGGAGAGATGCTGCAAAAAATATTCAAGATGATTGAAGAAGATACGAGGGCAAAGATCAGTCCTGAAGCTATAGCTGGAAGTCATAATCTATTTGGTTCCTTGACATTGTCAAAGCTTTTTTAAGTTGATATTGTTTTTTCTTTAAGGAGAGCTTAGTCTAGAGACAGGTCAATGGCTTTGTTAGTTTTAATATTGTTTTGTACAAGGGGAATGTGTATGCCCCTTCTTTTTAGCATTGTATACACAGTTTTCACTATCATTGAATTATCAATTACCTATCAATTTTATTATTATTATTTTATTATTTTAAAATGCAGAGCAATTTTGTGACAGTAATGGTTTTCTATTTAAATTCTTCATGGAACTTGCAAGACTAAGACAGTAGTAAGATAGCCCTATTTTTTTTTATCAAGAAGGGAAACCAAGTAGAATTTGAAGAGGCATTAAAGAAAGAGAGAACTTACAGACTATATTGCACACCATTTGATCTCAAAATTTCACTATGATCTGGTGAAAGAAATCCATTCATCATTTCTGACAAATTTAGTTGAAGATTCTGATACTTATTGAGGAGTTCCCAGCAGCTCAAGAACTTCAAGGAGGCCAATTGTTGCAATACATGTCTGGAAATGTCACCGAAACTTACATTTAGCATTAATAGATCATTGAATTTGGTAATTTTTATGTTCTACTAGAATTAGGGGGGTAAATTTGTCCTGGCCCGACCCGGCCCACCCATGGCAGGCCTTGCAAGCTTCAGTCAAAATTCGGGTCGGTCGGGTCAGCTCACTGGTTAGAAAATTATGCCCATACTCAGGGGTATTCGGGCCTTGGGTGGGCTTGGGTCTGGACTCGGGCTTAGGCAAGTCTAAACAAATTTTTTTTGCTTTTTTTTATTTTTTCTATTAAAATTTTATTATTTTCTACTAAAAAAAGATACTGAACCTCAAGCTGGGCCTTGAGTGGGCTTTAAGCGGGCCGATGGGTCAGGCCGGGCTTCAAAATGATAGCACAGGCCCAGGCCCTGGCCCAGTGTCTCGAGCTGGGTCAGGCCCGGACCTAAACAGGCTAGGCTCGGGGCCCAAGTCGGGGACAGACTTTGGGCCGCCCACAGGTCGCGGACCATTTTTTCACTCCTAACTAGAATCATCTTTAAAGTGTTTTTAAATGCAATCGAATAAATGTTTAGAACTAGCATTTGCAAATTCAGAGTGCATCAATTAAGCCACAAAAAAAGTGAATAAATAAAAAAGGAAAAGAATTCTTCACCATATTAGTTCGACAAGAAAAGCTGGAACTTGGCATTTAGGAAGGAAAGGGAAAAAAAATGGGGGCTTATTTGTAGGTTCTAATAGGTCGATTTATTGTCCAATAGGTCTTATGATAATTAATAATATTTTTCATTAAACACTATCAAAAAAACGTCACTAATTGTTAATTTCAACGACAATTTGAAAATTGTCACAAAAAATGTCATTAGTTATAAGTTTTAGCAAGAGTTTAAAAAAATATTCACAAAATACGTCACTAATTTTTAAAACTTTCAGCTACAGTTTGAAGAATTTGTCACAGAAAAATGTCACTAATTGTAAGTTTTAACGACAATTTATGAAAACCGTGACAAAAAAGCCACTAATTATCAATTTTTAACAACATATACAAAAAATGGTCACAAAAAATTATTTTTATTACGATTTTACTAGAACTTTTCAATAAGACTTTATGGTCATGTTTGATTCGCAAGACTAATAGTAAAGTATTAATAATCTTATTAAATTAGTGTGGTATTCACTATCCAATTGGATTAACATCCATTGCATTAATAATCCCACCCTTACCCCATTACTAATAATCCTACAAATTTGTTGGATTAATTATCCATTGGATTAATAATCCTAAACCAAAATGTTAAAACAAACATAGAATAATTGAGCCCACGGATTAATAATTATAATTCCATGCTCTAATACACCCAATCAAACATGCCCTATGGAAATTAATTCTAACTATTAAGACTTATCGGTAGTTTATCCCAAAAAAAAAATTCTGTACATAAACCTATATTTTGCAACATAACATTGCTGAGTGATAAAGGTTGACCTCGCTTTGTTATGAAAAAAGGGCAAAAATAGCAGAGGAATATAATTGAAAAGGAAATCAAGCCTTTAATGTATTCTCTGAATCTTGGTGCACTACTATTTTTTTTTTTTTATTTACTTTTTTTCCTTTCTTTGAACAAAAGGTTGTGTTACGCTCTCAAGACTTGATTTCTTTGACTTTGACTCTTGACCAGAACAATATGAACCGTGAAAGAATGACATAACCAAAACAGGACTTCAAGGCAAACACGAAAGTATATTAGTCAATAGCAGCAGGTTAAAATTTGAGATCATGTACAGAGAAAATAGATAGAATACAGAAACCAATTGCAAACATGGTAAACAAACAGAACTTGAATTAAATAACATCAAAGAAAATCCATGTAGTAACACTACTGCAACTATGTCTGAAACAAAAATCCACATATACATCCAAACATCTAGTAATATTCGCACACAATTCATGCAGAGTACACATCATCCAAGTAGCAAGTTGAGGCAAGAGTGTGTTGCATCTACATGGACAATTTACTTCAATTGAATATAAAGGAAGACACAGAAAATTTATGACCTGTTTAGAGGTAGGATATGGAGATTCCAAAAAATGCCCGTAACTTTGCTTCCTCCAGGACTTCTTCCCTACAATTGCATCATGTACGTCTATTGTGAGATACCATCAAATTAACAGAGAGAGAGAGAGAGAGATACAAAAAAAAAAAAAAAAATCAAAAATCAAAAAATAATAATGATGCAATTACCTGAAATTTGGGGTCTAAGTTTCTGTAGTTTAGAATTCATTGTAAACATAACTTCCCTACATCAAGACCGTGGCTGCAAAACCAAAGTTATCATCTAAAATGAAAATGTCTGAGCTCTCTCTAGCCACCTCAGTCCCAAGAATTCCCATAGAAAGACCAATATCTGCTTCCTTCAATGTCAGTGCATTATTTGTGCCATCACCAGTAACCGCCACAACATGGCCTTTCTGTTTCAAGCATTGCACCATGAGAAGTTTATCAAAAGGGGAAGATCTTGCCATCACACAGATTTTATCAACTTTCTCCAATCGCACCTCTGGCGTGTAATTGCCAAATTCGTCACCATCTACCGCTGCTTCACTATTCATCTCTTGATTAGGCTTAAGTATCCCGCATTCAATGGCTATAGCTCTAGCTGTGAAAACATTGTCACGAGTGATACCATCTCTGCAGCTTCTTTCCAGTGCATGTTGATCATATTGTCATCCTTCTTCCTCATTGAAATGCCGCTTCTTTTCTTTGTTGAATTGAAGGCTTCAACATGGAGAATTCAGAAACTCTGCTTCAGCTTCTTAATATCCCTATTTAGTTCCCAAGACAGCCCAAGATAGAAACCTTTTCAGTAGGCTGCCGAAGAACTCGATCTCGGATCCTGAAGTGGACTTGTAAACAGAACCTGTGGTATTCAAACAGACTCCTTGGTGCAGCAATTCAAGAATATTGTCTGAAATTGAAGTTGAACTCCTTTCCTGCATAGATTTTCGGCCGAGCCAGAACTTTGTCCCCTGCATCTGGTTGAGTGTGAGGGTGCCCATTTTGACAGTACATATGTCGGTGGCTGAACCCATTGTTTCATAAGCAGAGAGCTTCCGTACCATTGCTCGATCAGCCATCATTCTCTTCATGGAATAAGCCAAAGTAAGTGTGACAGCCAATGGCAAGACTTCAGGAATCACAACCACTACAGTAGTTACTGCAGCAGCTACAATTCCCACCACAGAAATGATAATGTCATCGACCTTCCTATTTCCGTTCTCATCTTTTGTATTCCCTGTGAAATTCCGAAAAATCTTACCAATAGCCGAGGTTAGCTTGTTGAGCCAGCCTTGTAAAGGCGTTTGCTCATTGGATTCACGGCTAATGGTGCTCATGCCAACCGATGTGACAGGCAGCAACCTTGGTACCCGAAAACAAGAATGGATTTCAGTTGAGATTTACTTCTACATGTTCACTTTCGCCTGTCATGCTGGATTCATCAACTTGTAGCGAGTGCCCATCTATGAACAACTCATAAGCTGGAACCAGGTCTCCAATCTTCAAGCAAACAACATCCCCAACAACAATTTCGAAAATCAAAACTTGTTTTCGCCTTCCATTTCTCACAACATCAATTTGGATATTGTTGCTAACTTTACATAAGTTGAGAAATTGCCTGTTCTGCTTGAAATTACTTCCTGCTGAGACTGCTATGACAAGAAAGACAGCAACAGATATGCTTCCTCCCTCATACCACCCTTCTTTCAGCCCATTTTCTTTGATGCCAAAGCCAAGTGAAAGAGCTGCACATACTAAAAGGATTAGAATAGTAGGATCTTTCAAAGCCTCCCACACAAAACGATAGAAACATTTTGTGGGAGGCCTTGGATATGTGTTGGTGCCAAAAGCTTCGTGTCTGCGCAAAATATCTTCTTTGTCGTCCCAATTTATTCCATGCTCCAAATTGGTTTTGAGATCAGAAGCTAGACATTGAACTCCATCATGTTTTTCAACAAGCTGGTTCAGATTTTTTTTTCTCAACAAGTTGGGTGAGGCTTGAGTGAATAATGTTGGAGAAACAGGGAAGAGAATAAAGATTCAAAACCATGGGATGTCTATCTCAACCCATTTTTGAAATGGAGGTTTTTTTAGGGTAGGAAAGTTTGGTTGATGATGGTGACAGAGAATTTGTATATCTCAATTTAACCCATTTTAATTCCAATGTTTTTTTCAAACTCACAAACAAAAACAGCTGTGAAGCAAAATGGGATGTCTTACGAGTCTATTTATAGTCCAATTTTGAACCCCGCATAATGAACCCCGCATAAGCGGCCAAGTCTTTCAGCAACTAACAAAATGAAAGAGAATGAAAATTTGGTGGTTATAAATCCCTTCATTTGTCTTTTTTCTTTTAATGAAAATAATCAGAACAAATAGAGCTAATTTATTGGAAAGAACTATTGCACCTCACTAGACATGGGTTTGAATTTTTCCATTTGCTTGTAGATCTTATTTGTGTATGGACGATGATATACAAGTTTATTTTTTGGATTTAATTTATAGGGCCTGGCTTTGGTCCAGTCCTTAATCGGATTGGACGGTGCTGTTGGGCCCGTGGGGGCCCACCATGGGTTCTGTTTTGAAAATCTGAACCGTTTAATGTGTAGAACTCGTCGAGTACTATATGTTTGTAAAAAATCACGTTGATCGGATATCGATAGCTATGTGATCAAATCAGTTTTGTATAAAAAAAAGTAGACGGTGAATAAATTAACGGTTGATAAAAAACTGTTTGATCACATAGCTATCGATATTCGATCAACGTGATTTTTCATAGGCATATAGTACTCGACGAGTTCTACATATTGAATGGTTCAGATTTTCAAAACAGGACTCGTGGTGGGCCCCCACGGGCCCAACAGCACCGTCCAGTCCGATTACAGACTGGACCAAAGCCAGAGCCTAATTTATAAATCTAACGATAGATAAGTGAGATAATTGGTGAATAATTAGAAAAGATATAAAAAAGAAAATTATCTTATATACTTAAATAGACTATCACATCATTGGATTTAAAAAGAATATATAATTTTTTGGGCCTAAGTAGCACCACTTTGTGTATTTGTTTGGAGATTTTCTTCCAATTTGAAAGTTTTATTGTGATTGTAATTCATTGGGTAAATACATCGACCATTTTTTAAATTTTGAAAAAAATATAATAAGTCTTACAAATTTTATATAATTATACTAATCTTTCCTTCGTAAGGCTAGAGAGACTAAAATTAATGCAGATGCGGAAAGGAGACAAGAACAAACAAGTCAAAATGTAGGTTTTAATGTAAAAAGAGAACAATATCATTTTTTCATTCACATAACTAACGAATTAAATATTATGTAAGTTAAAACCTTAAAGATGTTAATATAATTATATCAAACCTGTGAAATTTATTATATTTCTCTAAATTTCAAAAAAAATGTCAATATAATTTACCTTAATTTATAATAAAAAAATTGTAAATTTTATTTATTTAGTCATTTAAATTTCGTTTTGCTCTTAATGGTTTGAGTAAATTTTAAATGAAATGGAGGTATTAAAAATATTTTTACAATAGTTTAGGAATAAGTTTTTTGGGTTAATTTTGATTCTCAAAGTATGAGATTTGTGTCATAAAATAAAAAATAAAAACATAACAAAATAAATTTTTAAAAAAAAACTATTTCAATTTAATTTCTCAACCAAATTCCATATGCATATAAAATTAAGAATAAAATGTGAAAACTTACTTAAAAAATTACACTTTTATTTTAGACTAAAAAACATGTCATGTATGTTGATAATGTGGAAATTCAACTTAAATCCTCCAAAATATGTGATATGTGTTATTTTGATCTCTAAAATTACAAGTTTATCATTGATTTTAACAACATTTATTACTGAAATTTGATTAGAAAATCAAATTAAAATACTTTTTATATGTTTTAAACCAAAATAATAAAAGTCTTAACTTATTGAAGACCAAAAATGTACTTAACCCAAGTTTTTGGGTATAATATTTGTTTTATTTTGAATTAAAAAAATGGTAAAGGGGTCAAATGGCCTGTTATCCATGTTTGGGTGCAGAAGTCTTGTACTTAGACCCAGTAAAAGGTTGCTGGAACGTTGACATGAAGACTAAGTAAACGAACCCCAATTAAAAGGCAGAGTGTGGTCCAAATAAAAAATAAAAGTAGAAGAAGACGAGGTCTAGATTCAACAGGTAGAATATACAGAAGCCCTAAAATGCAATTCAAAATGTTATTAGACACTTCATATTTTGAATTTTTTTTTTTTTCTTTTTAATATTATTATACTTTGAAGTCACCCTAAAACCTATTTCTCTCTTCAACAACTTCAGCTACTACTTTTCCCCTTTTCAGCCACTATCGCCACCGCCACTGACAACCACACGGCCACCAACCACCTTTCCTATATACCCTCCATAGCCAAGCCCTTATCCCCTCGTATTCTCTCTTATAGTGACTTTTTCTGTAATGATTTTTTTTAAATGTTGTTAAAATTTATAATTAATGACTTTTTTTGCGATAAAATTTTTAAACTGTCGCTGAAAATTAATAATTACTAACTTTTTTTACTAGTATTTAATGAAAAATATCATTAATTCTCATAAAACCTATCAAACAATAAGTTCACATATTAAAACCTACACATACTCCTTAATAAAGTCCTATTGGGCAGGCCTAGCATACTCATTATAATTTTGAATTGGCTTGAACAGGATAAATTTTCTAAAACCGATGTTATGATTTAATGAAAAGGCCTAAATATTATTTTAATAATAGAGGCCCAAATATTATTGTGTCAAATAATCCATATAATGGGTTTAAAGAATAAATCCCAAGGTTAGAACATAAATTCCTTGTCTTTGATTTAAGAAAAATGGGCCCAACCTATTAAGACTTTGAAGAATATTCTCAAGGATTAATTTTGCAAATTAACAAGTTCATGAGTTTGGGGTAGTGACTTCTTGAATTTTTAAAATTGTGCTATTGTGGATCTCATTCTTATATATCATATCTATATCTCATTCTGTAAAGTTCTTATGTATGTGCACTCAAACTTACTTATTTTAAGATTTTATTTTACTGTTTGGAAACGTATTTAATTTGTGCAAGTATATTAGAGATGCAACAAAAGTTGCAAAATGCTTACTCATGGTATGATTTAATACAAGTACCAAAACAAAGAAAGCATGAAATTTTATGATCTTATGATCTTAGACCAAGCATGATGATGTTGTTAAATAAGGGGAGATTTGGTGATAGATTCCTCACTGTCTAATTTATCTTTCAAAATGACAAGAATTATATAGGTACTTTCAAAACCCTCTAATATTTTAAAACTTATTTCTTTTACTATATTATCCTCATATCTATTAGCTCTCCTATTAAGTCATCCTCACAGTATATTCAAAGTAAAATTTTACTTTAAATCATAGTAAACTTTACGCTAATTCAGAATAAAGTTTTATTCTGAAAATACAATTTTACTCTGAATTATAATAAAGTTTACTATAATTCAAAGTATAATTTTATATCGTTAAGCAAATCAACATGTTTTAACAAGAATAAAATTTTACTATTACAAAAAATAAAATACATACTAAATAAACGAACCAGAGTCAAATTTTATTCTTAGATCTATTAACAAAAAAAAAAAAAAAGTCAATTGGAAACAACAATCAATCTCTCTCTCTCTCTCTCTCTCTCTCTCTCTCTCTCTCTGTGGAAGAGTGGCCGCCTGAGCTCCATGCCTGCTTGAGCTTTCTCTTTCGACCTCTGTTTCCGACATCTTCTTCTGTGCGTCCGTGTATCTCAGATCAGCGCTGTCATCTAGCTCAGATCGACGTCGTCATCTATCTCAAATCTTCGATGATCTCAATCGGGTTTTTAGAAAACATGGATGCAACCGACATTAATGTCAGAGTCCGGCCAACTCTTTGGGGTTTCAGCTGTCAGAATCTGAGTTTGAAACTGGAGAGACAACAATGTCGGTAGAGAGAGAATTTCGGCGAAGATGGTGACAGAGATGAGGGACATAGAGAGGCTGTGGAGGGCCTACGGGAAAGGGATGATGGCTGCTGCAGAGGAGAAAAGAGAGGTGGAGCTGAAGGAAGAGAGAGAAAGTGATGTAGAATGAGATGATGGGAAGATTTAGTTGAGGGTAAAATAGTTCGATAAAATATTTAAATAATAAATTTTGTCCTTTATATAAGACTTTATAATTATGAAGGGGTTTTAAAAGTATAATTTTTTTTCTTAGTTCTTTTAACAATAAAAGAAAGGTAAGAGGGATTTATAACTAAATTTTCCTTAAATTTAATGTTTTTTTTTTTTTTTTCTTTATATAGTTAACTTGCTTATATTTGACTAATCTAATAGTGTATGTGACGGGAAATATTGAATGAAGTTGATATTGTCTCAAGTATAAATAAATACAGCAGGTTGTGCTCGAAATTTACAGTTACATAGGGTCATGAAAAAATAATGGACAATATTGGTCATCGATGAAAAAATTCAAATCGAACAATTGTAACCAAATGATCATATGACATTTGGTATAAAAATAAGGATAAATTACCAATAGTTGTTAATAGTTAGACTTAATTTTCATTAACTCTCATTCTTTTCTTTTTTTTTGGATTAACAAAGAAAAATTTTATTAACAACGTGAAATTAAGAGTACAGAAAAATGACATGTATCGACAGAGATTCGGAAAGTAAACATTACCTCTACTATTGTTACTTACATCTATACAACCAATTCCTCAGTCTCAAATTTATTTATTTTTTAAACAAAAATAAAAGACAAACCAAGAAAACAAAAAAAATTAAAAAGGACTAAACTCAACAAATAAAATCCATGAATCCCCACAAATCATCCCACACAACCCAAGGCAAAAGCACCCATGCTGCTACTGCACTCTTCTTTTCCACACAAACCAAAACAAAAACACCCAAACTATGCACTCTTGATTTTTCTGTTCTTTTCCATGGCCTTTTCACCCATTGATCCATAGCATCAGAACACACCATACATGAAAATGGTTTTCATATATGGTATATAAAAAAATATAAATTATTAGATTTAGATAAGATAAATGCTACTCGTTGGATGAATTAAAAGTAAAATTAGATAGAAAAAGTAAGGCTTTTTAAAAAGTAAAGTAGTTTTAGTTATTTTTGAAGTAAAAAAATGATGCTAACTTACCATTTATTACAAACATACTTACTATTAGGTATTTAGTCACTTACTATTTAAAATAGCACTCGTTAAATAGGTCACCTTCAATTCTTAAAAATTGTGCCCCCTTTTATATTATAAATTAATTTTAAATACATAAAACTAATGACATACCATATTTAATTATTTTCCCTCTATATTTTGTCTTGTTATGATTTGTAAAAAATAAAATATGATATGTAAATATTAATTTATTAAAATTTGTTAAAATTTACTAATTTTTAAAAATAGTCATTATTGTACAAAATTAATTTTCGATATAATATTAAAAATAGATAAATAATAAAAAAAATTGTAAATAAAATATTTTTAAATTATAAGTTATTTAAACTTAATTTTAAAAACATTAATTTAAAATAGTTATTATTATTATTATTATTATTATTATTATTATTATTATTACCTACAACACCTCAAAATAGTAATCACTATTTAAGGGCCTGTTTAGTAACGTTTATATTTATTGTTTTCTATTTAAGTATAATTTTATTGACTATTAACTTCAGTCTATTGAAGTTATTGATTGATAAGTCATGTTTAATTAAGCAATAAATATATTTTGATTGAGTAGTAAGTGAAAACTCAATAAATAATAACTAAGTGAAATCTCCTTAAATAGTAAGTGCGGTTTAACTGAGTAGTTAGTCAAATTTAATGAAATAGTAAGTGGAATGTCATTCAGTAATAAATGAGATCATACTATGACACTCTCTAAAGTTAGTTAGATTTCTAAATTTGTTTATTACTCGCTATGAATTATCTTACCATTTGTTTTTAAACAGCTTATCACTTAGTGTGACACTCTCTAAATGGGATTTTATTTAATAGTAAGTCGAATTTGATGAAGTAGAAAGCCGAGTACCAAACATTTGATTTAGTAGTCTAATGGAGTAGTAAGTAGAGTAAGTGGAGTATCATTGACTGGTAAACGATATTTGATTGAATAGTAAGTCAAGTTTGATGGAGTAGTAATTAAGTGAAGTCTCATTGAGTGCTAAATGAAGTTTCATTAAGTAATATGTCGAGTCTAATAGAGTAGTAAGTGGAGTCTCACCAACTGGCGCTTGGTGCTTTTCTTAGCGTCAAGCTCCTCTTTATTGATGTATTCTCTCATACTTTGTCTGTTTCATCAATAAAGATTTTCTTTGCCGATCGAAAAAAAAAAAAAAAAAAAAAAAAGTGGAGTCTCATTGAATGGTAAATAAAATTTCTTTGAGTAATAAGTTGAGTCTAATGGAGTAGCAAGTGGAGTATCATTAAATGGTAAGTGAAATTTCATTGAATAATAAATCGAGGCTGATGGAGTAATAAGTGTGGTTTAATATGAGGAGTAATTCAAGTTTAATGGGATAGTAAATCGAATATCATTGAGTAGGATATATTTAATGAAGTAGTGTCTTATTGAGAAAGTCATGTTTGAGTAATGAATGAATTTAATTGAGTAGTTAGTAAAGTAAGTGTCAGTGAGTAGTAAGCATGGTTTAATTGAACAACAGGTCAAGTCTTATTGAGTAATAAATAGAGTTTAATTGAGTAGTAAACAAAGTCTAATAAAATAGTAAGTAGAGTTTCATTGAATAGTAAGTAAGATTTAATTAAGTAGTAAGTCAAGTCCAATTAAGTAGTATCTTATTGAATAGCAAGCCATATTTAATTGAGTAGTAAGTGGAGTCTCTCATTGATTAATAAGTGGCATTTAATATTATACAACTAAGTGGGATTTAAATGAGTAGTAAATCAAATCCAATTGAGTGATATATTTTTAAGTAGTAGTGAAGTGGAGTGTGATTGTTTAGTAAGTTGAGTCTCGTTGAGTAATAAGTAGTGTTTCATTGGATAGTAAGTCAAGTTTGATAGAGTAGTAAGTAAATAATTAACAAGTAATAAGTGGAGTCTCATTAAGTAGTAAGTAGGGTTTACTTTAGTAGTAAGTAGAGTTAAGTCAACTATAATGAAATGATAGCACATTGCAATGTTAGAGTAAGTTATGAGTAATATTTTACGATTATGTTATAAAATTACTTCTTTAGTTTGATTTGGTTTTAAGATTTTTACAATTTCATTCTAAATTTTAAAAATTTGTAAGTAATCATTTGGTCATTAGTTTATTCCTAAACAAACTAAATTAAATTATGCTCACCCCTAATAAAGAAGTTTACTAATATGACTCTAATTACCATTTGCTTCGAGTTAATTTACTACTAAATACAATTAATCTTATAAGTTTGATATAATTATACTCATAATTAATAACATAATGAGTTATAATCAAAGATCACAAAGTTTATAACTATACATGTAGTACATATCAAAAAAAGAATGTGTATTATAAATTTTTCCTATAAACACAAGAATAAATGCAAATGTACTGTATATATTCTAATATTAAATAAATAACATCATTTTTTATATTCATGTAACTGACAAAATACTATTGAGAAATTAACTAAATTTTATTTAAATTAATAAAATTTCAAGAAAGTTCAATATAATTATGTTAAATTTTATGGTACTTAATATATTTTTTAAATTTTAAGAAAGATTAGTCTAATTTTTTTTATATAAATAAAGTAATGTGAAACATTGTATAAATGTCGTACTATTGAAAAATTATTCCTTGATCTAGGGGCGCAACGTAGTCATACCCCTTATCAATCACAAACCACCATGTCCCTGTTATTTTCCAATCACCCAATATAAAATTATAGACCCCACCTCCTCCACTAATCACAATACATTTGGGGCATCACGTAACCATGCCCCATGACTACCAAATAACTTCTCCATATAGTTCCAAAAAAAAATTTAGAAAAAAAGGTCAAGTCACATCACATCACCAATAAAACCGGTGACTCCCGATAACAAACCCCTTTTTTATTAGAATATCACGTTTTTGTATGGTACAAGAAAACTTTTTTTAGGTACTGTAGTTGGACCCATCAGAACATACAAACTCAAAGCATGCACTCTTGATACTTTATCCTTTTTCATAGCTTTTTCATCCACTGATCTGTATCTCCCACATCAACCCCTTTCACTGGCCGTATCTACCATGACCGAAGAAGCACCCATGGCCGAAGCTACCTTGGCAGAAGCCGGACACACCCATGGACGATCAAGACCGGTTGCCATCTCCACGTTCATGGTCAGAACACCTCTTCTTTTTCAACCCAAATACTGAACACACCCACTATTGAAGCTCTTATGTTGTCAACCCAAACACCGAACAACCACCGAGACACCTCCATACATCTGGACGGAGTTCACCCCTCAAACTCTCACTCGCATTGGAGAGCTCAAATAAAGTCCTAAACAAATCTGAAACGACTTCGACACCCATGTTTCCCTTCGAACAAAGCACCAAAACATCTCTATAGATTTGAACTGAGTTCACCCCTCAAACTCCCACGCGCAATGGAGCGCCTGAAGGAAGATCCTAACCAAATCTGGAACATCCTCTTTGTTGACCCGACATCGACCTCCTCCTTTTCTACTTTTGTAAGATAAAATAATAATGGAAATGATTGATGATCCCGTGAAGGTGTTTATTACACAAGAAAGTCGTCAATCCGAGAACAAAGCAAATAAGAAAGTTTTGTAATATTGAAGTGAATTTCAACTGCACTGCTGTGGTATTTATATACACCGTGGCAACCTTTGGTAATGGTCACACCTGTTGAGATTGATCTATAATATCAACAAGTACCATGTTTCACTACAACCTTTTACCAATGGTTGTGTCACTTGGTGTTTCAAATTCAAACATTCAACTTTCAGATTATTCTCGATTTCTTACGGGAAGGTATATCACCACCTATGGAAAACATTTGGATGCAGTGAGTCACACCGAATTATGGAGTGATCACTTTTATTCCATTATCTCCCACTTGATCACAACATTATGAGATGACAAACTTGAGTTGAGCATATTTACCTTGTTACCAAAATTTTGCCTTATGTCAACTTTCATTTATGAAATTACCTCATAGATCGACGTCCGATTGTGACTTGGCCATACGTATACACATTTTTGACACCAATCTGACCGCACCTATACAAATGTGTTCTCCCACTAACAACACACTCTAGATGACTTCAATTCACTATATTTCAAGTGAACGATATCAATTTCCAGAGCTAGATTCATAATCCATACCCAATCACCATTGATAACTTCAGTCGCACACATTCCTCATGTGTCGACCTGCACCGAAATTATCGTTAACTACTTTCTCTAAGGCTCATTCCTGAAGGTTTTCCTTAACACGCCTTATCAGTGACTTTTTACTGATCAAGCAGACAACATCACCTAGTCAACATGTTGCATATCATGGATTTTATATCTCATGCTAACTATGATGTCTGTACCTTGTTAGATTCTCTATCTTATTAGCTGACCAAACACATGTTTCCATGCAAGATAGAATCGCATAACATCGATTATTCAGGCGTCCCCAGAGTCATCCGACTATGCTCTTATATATAGGAATGGCAGGCGGGCGGGCCAGGACCACCCTCCCATCCCAATCCCGGCTACCAAATTCGATCCCCGCCGATGCAGGACGGAACCCTCACCTCCCCACCGTCCCCTAACGGGGATCGGGTTTCGCCGACCCCGAAACATCCCCGGCAGATTTGTTCAACACAACCAAAAAACAAAAAAATCAGAGAATGAGGCTTCATGGTTCATGATCCGTTCTTCAACACACAACAATCATCAACAACAACAGCAAATATATAGAACTTCCAAAAAGAAATAAAATTCTTCAACAACAAATATATATATATATATATAGAGAGAGAGAGAAAGAGTGCAACAGAGGAGGAGGCCGATCTGTGAACCCCGATCGAGAGAGAAAGAGAGCAACAAATTCTGTGAACAACACTGTGAACCCTGATCGCGACGCCGACAAAGGGCGATGAGCAGCGGAGGAGGCCGATCTGTGGAGCAACGACGGAGGCAGCGGAGGAGGCCGATCTGGCGTGAGCAGCGGAGACAGCGGAGGAGGCGATTAGGCTGTGAACAACGGAGAGGAGGAGAGGCGAATGGCAGCCGACAAATGGCGATGATCGGCGTCGTGAAGCAGCCAAAGGAGTGAGAGAACAGAGGGGGTAGAGAGAGAGACGGAAGACAACTGAGGATGAGGAGGGAGGGGCGCCGTGTGGTGTGGTGTGAGTGAGCTGTGTGTGTTTGTGTCTCTATGTGTGAAAGAAACCCTAAACAAATATATATATCCAGGGCAGAACTGTAATTTCATCTCGGGGATTGAGCGGGGCGGGGCCGGGGTCGGGGATCGGGCCGGGGCGGGGCTTGAACACTGATCACCGTCCCCGGCCCCGAACAGATCGGGGATTGATTTTCAAATACCGTCCCCTCCCCGTCGGGGGTATTTTTCGGGGAAAAACCGCTTAAATCGGGGTCGGGATCGGGGATCCCCGTCGGGTCGGTTTCAAATTGCCATCCCTACTTATATAAGTAACCAAACCACCTTACTAGGCATTTTCAATCGCATATTGGCTATATGTTCTCTAAATTTTTCCAAACAACCCTTTGGTAATAGGGTCGGCCACCATCTCTTCCGAGAGTATATAATCGACTTTAATTTCTTCCCTTTCCACTATATCCTGAATATAATGATAACTTAAATCAATATGTTTTCCCTTAGAGCCATTCGCTCCACTTTTTATTAATGAGATGGTGGACTGATTGTCACAAAACATATTGACCAATCTAGCAGGTATACCTAATTGTAAACTGTCAACAAATTGCTTTATCCAAACAGCATTACTAACTGTTATGCTGCAAGCTATATACTCAACTTCCATAATATACTTTGCAACACAACTTTGCTTCTTACTTAACCAAGAAGTTGTTATTCCACCAAATAGGAATACATGACTATTAGTAGGTTTTCTATCATCTACATCTCCTACAAAATCCGCGTCAGTATATCCTTTTATTCTAGATCACACAAATCAAAACACAATTTTAAACCCTTGGTACCTTTTAAATATCTGAATATTCTTTTAACTGCTTGCCAACGTTCCTTACCTGGATTGGATTAAAACCTCCTTACCAATCCTACCATATGACAGATATCAGTCATTGTGCTTGTCATCGCATACATTAGGCTACCTATTGACTAAGCATATGGGACATCTCTCATTTTCTCAATTTCAGACTTATTTTGAGGATTCATACTTTTACTTAGACGTTATCCCTTGCAAATAGGTGTGCCCAAAGGATTGCAATTATCCATATTAAACCTTTCGAGCACTTTTTCCAAATATTTCTTTTGATCTAGATACAATAACTTTGAATTTCTATCTCTTGAAATTCTAATTCCCGGAACATAGGTTATAGGACCCATGTCTTTCATTTCAAATCTAGATGCCAAGAAAGTTTTGATTTTCTTAATCATATCTGGACAATTTCTTGCTAATAATATGTCATCCACATACAAAGACAATATTACTAACTTGTCATCATTTTTCCAGATATAAACACAATGATCTAATGGACTCACAACATAGCCCATTTCTAAAATAGCTTGGTAGAATTTCAAGTACCATTGTCTTGAAGATTGTGTGAGTCCATACAGGGATCTTTTCAACTTATAGACTTTATCTACGTTACCTTGGATTTGGAAACCATCGAGTTGCATCATATAAATTTTCTCTTTTAATTCTAAATTGAGAAAAGTTATTTTAATATCAAATTGATGCAATTCCATATCCATCCTGGCTACAATAGCCATTAGAATCTTTATTGAGGCAAATTTTGCAATAGGAGAATAAGTATCCACGAAGTCTACTCCAGGTTGTTGTGTGAATCCCTTGGCTACTAGCCTTGCCTTGTATTTCTCCAAACTTCTATCTACTTTGAATTTCTTTCTAAGAACTCATTTGCAACCAATGGCTTTTCTTCTATTCGAGAGATCGGTTAATTCCTAAACATCATTTTTCTTGATTGAGTCAAGTTCTTCATTCATTGTCTCAAGCCATTATGTAGCATCACTGCTACTCATTGCTTCATTATAACTAGTAGGATCATCTACTAAGTCATTGAGTTCTTCAACTTGAAAAACAAAATGGTCTTTTAAAACTATAGATGGACATCTTGCTCTTTTACTCCCACTTATCTCAAGATTCGAATCAGGTAATACAACATCATTTTGTTTTATTTTCCTCCCATTATTAGGTTGATCTGTGAGAACTTGTGGTTCTTATGACAAATAAGAAAGGAGAAGAATCCTGAGATACCTTGGAAAGCATTTCAATTTGATGAATTGGAATAACAAGATCAATGGATTCAAGAAAAATAGCATCTCTACTTTCTATTAATCCACGTTCAGGATGGTAAAAACGATAATCACTCCCATTTTCGACATAGGCAATAAACTTGCATTCGCAAGTTTTACTTCCCAATTTATCCTTTAAAGGTTTAGGAATAAGTACATGTACTTTGCATCCCCAAACTTTGAGATTTAGAACATTAGGTTCAGTACCATTCCAATGTTCATAAGGAGTTAAAGGTTTGTCTTTTATTTCGACTCTATTTAATATGTATGCAGCGGTTGACAAGGCTTTTCCCAAAAAATGAATGGGAAGATTAGCATGTGTCATCATAGAGCTTGTCATTTCCATTGAGTATGATTTCATCTTTTTGCAAGCCCATTTTGTTGTAGAGTGTATGGCATTGTAAGCAAATGTTTTATGTCATTTCCTTAGAGAAAGAATCCATAACTTCATATTCGCTTTCTCTATCATTATTCAAGTTTTTAATGGACTGACCAAGTTATTTTTCTACCTCTAATTTATATTCTTTAAACTTTTCAACTGCCTCTGATTTGTGTTTAAGAAGGTAGATGTGTCTATATCTTGAATAATCAGCAGTAAAAGTAACAAAGTATTCCATGTCTTGATGAATCTTAATTCTTAAAGGGTCACAAATGTTAGAATGAATTACTTCAAGTAATTCCGATGATTTTTAATGTTTTGAAAATGGCTTGCTAGTCATTTTTCCTTTGATACATGGTTCACATGTATCAAAATCGTCAGAATACACTTGAGGCAATAGTCCACTTTTACACATTCTAGACATTTTATTTTTATTAATGTGACTTAATCTTAAATGCTATAAATAAGAACTATTACTAGTAGAGACATGCAAATAATCATAAATACATATTTTATTATAATCAATAGGAAAAGAGTACATGTCATTCACTCTTACACCTTTCACTAATACACTTCCTTTCTTGATCAACACTGTGTCAAGCCTGAAATTAATCTCAAAACCTTTTTGGGCTAAGACTGGAACTGAAATTAAATTTCTTCGGATGCTGGGTATATAAAGCACATCATGAAGTACGATAGAAGTTCCATTAACAGAGAATTTACAACTGCCAACGCCCAAAGCATCACTGCAAGAGTTGTTGCCTATATAGATTCTGTGTTCACCAATCTTCTTTTTAGTGAAATCCATGAACATTTCTTTGTTGTGCACTATGTGTCTCGTTGCTGCAGAATCAATCCACCATAAATTTGATGAAGGTTTAATTATCATTGCTTCAGAAACCATCATGGCAATGGGGTTACGATCTTTTCTCTGTTTACTCTTACGGCATGTGGTTTTGATATGACCTTTCTGACTACAATTGGTTCTTGTTCTTGTTGTTTAGTTCATGGACCTAACTGGTTCTTGTTGTTTTGTTGTTTTTGCCACCCTTGCTATTTATGCCACCCTTTCTGGAATCCTTTCTTTCATCTTTTCTTGAAATGAATATTCTTTCTCTTGTTGAATGGCTTATGAGAATTATTCTGTAGGTATGTCGAAGATTGTGCCATCAACAAGTTAAAAGACAATCCTTCTTGGCGCCTTCGCTTCATTCTTTCTTCTTCCAAAACTAAGAGTACGGGCAAAGTTACCATTGAAATCTCTCCTCCGCTATGAGTTAGAGATGTGACAACATGATCCCAAGACAAATGAAAGACTATTAAGTGTGGTAGTTACTTGCATCTTGTTCAATAAAGGATGATCAACGTTGGATAATTCTTTAGCAATTAATTCCATTTGATTAACATGATCACCAGCACTGTCATTGTCACTCATACGAGTGTTATTATATTTGTCCAAGAGCAATTGTATTTAAGTGTCTGATCGAACTTCATACTTACTTTCTAGTGCTTTTATCAATTGTTTTACAGTTTCACAGTATTCAAATAATGGAGTAATATTATCTTTCATATTGTGTAACATAGTAGCATTTGCCATTGCATCATCCTCTATCCACTTGTTTTCAGTCCAATTAGAATCATCATTTGGTTTATAAGTGGATAACGTGTACAAAGTTTTCTCATGTATAAGAAGATAAAAAATAGGGCGTTTCTATAACACCTTGAATAATACTATTTATGAAAATCGTACTATTATCTATTTTTGAATGCCTTAAGCCAAATTAGTTTTCTTATTATATAAAATAGTTAATTTAACGCTTGAAAAAGATCATAGTTAAACAAGTTTTGGGGACAAACTTCTATTTAGAATGAGAGAAATGTAATATCTCAAATATTTAATTAATTTTAATACCGTGTTAATATCAACTAACCGTCAAAAAAAAGGAGGCATTGGGTAGGTGATTGTGTAATTGTTTAACTGATGTGTTAAAGTGTAATTAGGGAGAAATGTGGCAATGGCTGGAGTTATCTAAATAAGCCACCTATGCAATTCATGATTACAGTGAAGATGAGCACAAGCAAGGACGGTGAGTCATCACATGTGCTCATGTATATAAGAGAGTTGATGTAGCAAACAAAGGCAACAAAAATAACAAAATCAAAGAGTGTAGCGAAGAAAGGAGCCTCGGAGAGAATCGGAGAAAATATATAGTAAGTATCGACATTAAGGTAACTTATATTATACTTTGAGTAATTATGAATTGTTTTATTGTTTTATGAATTATTTTATGTAAATTATGTTAACATTTCAACTATATTATTTATTTTATGAACCCTATTTTTTTTAAAATGAAAACCCATGAATATAACTATTTATTAAATGTGTTTTTGAACAATTATTTTATAAGTACCATTATAGAAGTCTCATGCCTTGGATGACCTAAATAACTATTAACCCTCTGAATTGTCACTTTTGTAACAACACCATCACGTATAATGATTAGTACTCGATTAATTAAGAGGATTTGAGATTTAATTGCCGAGTATTATAATTTATTTGGGATTTATGAGAATTGTGAAATCTGACTCGTATATGATTTGATTGAAGGTTTATTTTGGAATTAGAAATTAAGGATCCAAATGGCTTAAGGAAGTGAAGTTAGGAAGTTGAATCAATTTAATCTTAATTACGGGCCCATTTGGGAGTTTAATTAAATATTCGATTCAGTTTAGTAAAATTGAGATTCGATTAATTAGGTCCCAATTGGAGTTGATTAAGTCATGAGGATTGAGAATTGTGGTTATTATAAATTAAATTTAATTATAATGTGCCCAATGTGAATATGTAATTTATGGACGAAGATTTGGTGTCTGATAAAAAATTGAAGGCCTAAATGATTTGGGAAATCAAAATTAATGATGGCAATAAGTTCGATTTATTAATTGGAGCCTTTTGGGAGTTTAATTAAAATTCTGATTCAGACCGATAAATTTAAATATAATTAATTGGGCATTATGGAAGTCAAATTAGACTAATTAAATCATGTAGGAATTGTAATTAGTTATGATTAATTAACTTGTGTGCTAATTATGACTAATCAAGAATAAATGACGTTTAATTAAATTAAAGTGTGATTAGTGTGCTAAGTAAAGGAAACATGGCTTCATACTATGTAAACAAGTGTCCCACTACCTAATATAATAATAATAATAAAGGAGGTGATTGAAGTCAAGAACGGAGAAGTGGTATGTATTGTTTAGTTTAGTTCATCAATTTGCACGGCTAGAGACAAAACCGAGAGAGGGAGAAAAGAGCCGAGAGAGAGGAAGAGAAAACCTCTCTTTTTTTGTGTGTGTGCTGGAACAAAAGGAAGAAATTAGGAGCAAAGAGGAATGTAAAGAGTAGTCAAGGGAGGCCCAAGAATTCATCTTGGAAGAACAATAGGTAATAATTTCTACCTTAATTCCTGTAAATAATTTCCCTAACATCTAGAATCAAAATGAAATTGGGTTCAATTGCATGTAAATAAAAAGGAATTAGTAAAAGGATGGTGAAATTAAATTAGATTCATGATCATGGAAATTAATTTAGAAAGTAATTATTTTGGGATTGATTTTTATAATCTTGCATGTTAAATCAAGTTGGGTTGAAAGACATGAGTTATGATCCTTTTAATTTGTTAAATTTGAGTTCCATTTTATATAATTGGGATGAAATTAGAAAATAAAGATTATTATGGAAACTAATTTGAATTTGGGATCTAAACATGAAATGGGTTGCATGCATGTGGATGATTATGGAATAAATTTAGGAACTTATTTTCTATGGATTTGATATGGAGATTTTGCATGAAAATGTTACATGCATGAGCAAATTAATACTCTAATTATAATATATTTCATGAATTATGAAAAATCTAAATTTATTCAAGTTCATATTTTGAAGAGAAAAAGGGAATGTTTTATAAACATCAAGTTATGAAAATTTAGAATTAATTCTAATGTTAGGTAAATTGTTGATGTTATAATTAGATCTTAATCCATACTTGTAATTTGAGATTTTATTTAAATTAAACATATTTTGGGACATCTATGGTTATGAATTAAATTGAGGTTATGAATTAAGTTAAGTTCAAGATTATGGAAACTAGTTGGAAAATTTATAAGAATATAGAACTAGTAATTTTGATGTCAACTTCATGCACATGAATAATTTTCTAAGGAATTTATGACTTTAATTTCATGCTTGAAAGGAAAGTAGAAATAGCTTGAAATCAATTTTATGTAACTAAAAAGAAAATGAGAGTTTGGAGCCATGTTCAATTTATGGAGATTAAGTTAGAAGTTAACCATTTTGAGTTGGGATTTGGCTTGATATGGAGAAAATGATTTCAAACTAAATTTGGCAATTGGGGCATGATTTTGAATAAATGATTTAGCAATTTATGACTTTAATAAATAGTTTTCCATGTTTGTATACTAAAGTACATGTTTTGAGGCTTTGAATACCGAATTTGAACTTCAATTTCAATTTTGGAATTTCAGAATTTATGTTATCCGCTCGAGCGAGGAAAGTCTCGCTCGAGCGTGAAAATCAAACTCCCAGTAGTTTTTCAAATTTTACAGTTCGCTCGAGCGACCAAAGTGGCGCTCGAGCGAAGACCCCATTTTCAGCACATTTTGAAAAGTTGCATTTAGTTCACATTTTTATTCTCATCTCTTTCCAATGCATTCTAGACATGATTTATGACTCAATAAAGAATAGTAAGCTACTAATCAACATACATTAGTTAGTTAAAGAATAAATCATTGATCTTGAGGTAATTGTTTAAAAAGCCGAGTAAAGGATCAACCTATTTGGAAAAGAAGGACCTAGTAACGAAAGAATATGTGAAATAAGAACCCGATTTATTTAAATGAGAAAGAATAAACGTAATAGAACTTCGGACTATAAAGACTAAAAAGGACAAGTTTAATCAAGGGAGTAATGTTGTATTTCAATGTGTATATGTGATATGCTTGTGTAGGTCACGCGCCATTGTCTGCCTGATTTATCTAATATGTCCAGTCTGTCTGATTTGCTTCTGCAGCCATCGGTGAGTAATAACTTAGTAAAGTTATGTTCAAGTTAAATTATTTTCAGTATATGAAATATGATCTGTTAAATGGAATATTATGTTTTTACTATGAATGATTGTCCAACATAACAGGCGTTTATGACATTATGCTATGATTTCAGTATGTTACAAGTTCTCGGTTCGGAGGTTCCTCATGGAACTAACAAGCTATATGTACCCGGCTGGAGGTTCCTTATGGAACTGATAACTTTACAAGTTCCCAGTCCGGAGGTTTCTTTAAGAAACTGACAAGTTATATGTACTCGGCTGGAGATTCCTTATGGAACTGACAAGTTATGCTATACCCAGTCCGGAGGTTCCTTTATGGAACTGATAAGTTATATGTGCCCGGCTGGAGGTTCCGTTACAGAACTGACAAGTTATGCTATACCCAGTCCAGAGGTTTCTTTATGAAACTGACAAGTTATATGTGCCCGGCCGGAGGTTCCTTTATGGAACTGACAAGTTTACCATTTAATGCTTTACACTGAGTTGTAGCGCTAACGGTTGAACTGTGTATATTCTGACATGACTTATGTATTCAGTATATAGTTGAGCAATTATGAACATGCTATGTGTTGCATCATGATTCTAAATTTGTATGGACTTATTCACTAAAACCCTTTACTCTGTTATTAGTCACTGGGTTTTAGCTTACTGTATTATTTATGTATGTAGGTGATCAGGCGCGTGACCAGGCTTAGAGGCATCTGTCTAGAATTTGTTCTGTCAGCCAACCTATGTGCCTCTCGTGGAGGTTCCGGATATATTAAGTGTTATCGTTATGAGATTTAAAGTTTAAGTCATGTTTTCTTGTTTGGTTCTTCAAGTCATGTGTATTATAGAAAAAGGGGGACTAAGTCCCTTTCTGCCTAATCTGTATATATATTATGACTTAAAGATGATGTATATATATGTATATAAAAAGTTTAAAATTTTTCTGTCTCATAGAAGTCTGCACAGCTCAATGGACGTTGTATATTGTTATTTGCTTCCGCAGCCCCTTACTATTTGTTAATCTGTTCAGAGGCCGTAGGTAATCCTCGGATTACTGGCTGGTTACGGTGCCAAACCTATAGGGGCGAGTTTGGGTCGTGACAACTTTAGTGACCCTCTGACGGTCCCATGTTTTGAGAGACTTAAATAACCATTGGCCCTTTGATTAGTCACTTTATGACCCTCTGTTTGTCATAAATCCACTGACCCTCTGTTCTGTTATGTTCTATTATCACTTTAGTGACCCTCTGAAGGTCCCACGCTTGGGAACTTAAATATCTGGCCCTCTGAAAGTCCCATGCCTAGGCACTTAAATATTTGGTAGGTCCCATGTTTGGGGACTTAAATATCTATTCACCCTATATTCTGTTCTGTACTATGGTTATAATTATTTTGCTTATATGATTTCTATTATGAATGAGTTGATGAGAAATATTCAAGATGACATGTCATGCTGTATGCTTTTTGCAGACGATATCGTGCTAGTGGATGAGACTAGAGAAGAAGTTAACACAAAGTTGGAAATTTGGAGAAAAACTCTTGAATCTAAAGGATTCCGGATAGGCAGAACTAAGACAGAGTACATGGAGTGTAAATTTAATAACAGTAACAATGAAAGCAGAGGAGAAGTGAAGATTGAGAACCAAGAACTACCTAAGAGTGAACATTTTCATTATTTAGGATCAATTATCACAACAGTGGGCAAGATTAATGCGGATGTGGCCCATAGGATTAAGGCGAAATTGTGTAAGTGGAGAAATGCGTCTAAGGTACTGTGCAATAAACGAATACCCACTAGACTAAAAGGTTAGTTCCATAGAAGAGCTATTAGACCAGCGATGTTGTATGGGACGGAGTGTTGGGCAACCAAGAAACAACATGTAGATAAGATGAGTGTGACTGAGATGAGGATGCTAAGGTGGATGTGTGGCAAGACTAGACAAAACAAAACAAAACAAAATTAGGAATGAGTGTATTCGGGAATAGGTAGGAGTAGCACCGATAAAAGATAAGTTGAAAGAGAATCGATTGAGATGGTTTGGTCATATTCAACGGAGACCAACAGAGGCAATAGTAAAAAGATGCGATACTGTAACGGTAGATCGAAGTGTTAGGGAACGGGGTAGACCTAGATTAACGTTGGCTAGCGTTGTAAATAGAGATATGGGTCTACTTAATTTGACTAATGAAATGGCATTTGATAAAACCGCTTGAAGAAGAAGAATTCATGTAACCGACTCCATATGATGGGACTTAAGGCTTGGTTTGGTTTGGTTTGGTTTGGTTTGGTTATATGATTTCTGTATTATATGTCTGTTATTTAAAATGATTTATTCGAATCAAACTATTCTCTGTTTAACCTAAATAATTATCCATGGTGATTTTTATACCCTTATGCTCTCAGTATAATATTTCTCACTTTGTCATGTGCTTATAAAATACTTTCAAGTGATAAGGCTTAGAGAAGGGTGTTAATTCATTGTTCATAAGTTGGAAGTAGATGGACCAATGCGTGGAGTAGACACGAGGCATTTTGTAATTATAATCTAGCTCTGACAATGTAAATAAATAAAAGCTCCAATGCGTATGTTTAATTAAATAAATATTTGGATACCATTTTATTTTACTCCATTGTATTATTAATTTCTTATGACCTCAGTTTTGACTTGTCGCGACATCTAACCCTTGGGTATCGAGTTTGGGTCGTGACAGTTTTTATACTCTAAAATTATTTTTCATTAAGCATCTCAATTTTTGAAGCATCAATAGCACTTTTGATTGCCATTACAAAAATGTGTACTATTAAATAATATTAAACATTAATAAACAATTGTGGATACAAAAGTTTTTTTTTTTAATTTAAAGATTTTGTAGTTCCTTACTAAATTCTAAAAAATTGTTTTTGAACAACTCAGTTTGACTTTGAAATAGATAAGAACGGGTCAAAATACCAATCTAAAATAATAATAATAATGATAAATATCTTTTTGATTTGGACTTATATTTGTGCCCGTGGGAAGCTTGATTATTTGGGTCTCTTTTTTTCTTTTGTTATATCTGGCCCAAAAACTTAAAAATAGAAGGGGAAATTACCCACAGGTTCTATTTGAAATATGTGTACACTATTTAATCTAACAACTTTTTGAGTTGATCCAAAAGTCCTACTCTCTCTCTCTCTCTCTCTCTCTCTGCTTTTTGTCTCACTCTTTACGTTTTCCTCTCTCTATTTTTTTCTGCATTTTCCTCTAATCTTCTTTGTCATGGATGATTGCTTCTTCTCTTTCTCTTTCCGATATATAGTCACCGGCGACCAGCGACCGACTACTACCATCGATTAGGATTCACCGGCAACCACCGACCGCCGACTCCTTACTTCACCCTCACCGACGGTAAAGAACATATGTTTCCGACAAAGAAAATAAGTAGATCTATATCAGATTTGGCTAGATCTAAACAAAAAATAGTTGCCGGAGTACAATCCTCTCTTTATATCCGTCTTTCTCCTTCAATTTCTTATTTTTTTTCTACATTTTATCTGCTATACACTTCTCTTTTTCTGTTCTAATGGAGAAAATTTTCAAGTTCTGAACAAGTTGTTTTCAAGTTTTAGTTACAAGTGGTGAAAACTGTAAAATTTTGCAATTTCAAATTTTTTTGGTGCTAGAATGAATCATGGTATAAAACTGTAAAATTTTACAGTTTCATAACATTCTTTAGAACTATAAAATTTTACAGCTTCATAACTTGTTTTTCAGTTTGATTAATAAGGATAAATGCTTAATAGATTTTTTCTTTGAAACTGTAATATTTTACAGTTTCAAAACTTACTTTTCAGTTTGATCAATATTAGAGATTATTTGCTTAAACCTTACAAAAATTGAAAAATAATATATGTTTTTCCCATTGTTGTTTTTTGTCGTTTCATTTTTTTTCTTTTAGTTTATCAATATTTAGCACATTTTGCTATGTTTTTTCGCTCTAATTTCTCAATTTATTCCTCTCTTTTTTTCCCGACAATATTCTAGACATTCCGGTGAGTCTCTAGTGATGTTCTTAACGTCCAGTGAACGTTCTGAATATTTCGGCGACTTCCATTAACGTTCTTAACACTCCGGCGATACTTTGACGACTTTCCGGCGATACTCTGGCAACTTCCCAGTGATGCTGAACATTCCGACGAGTCTCCGGTGATCGTTTGACGAAAGTCCGACAGTAATAAGATGTAACAGTGCCTATAAATTTTTTTTTTTTTTTTTTTTTTTAAAAAAAGGATTTTTTGATAACAATTAAAAATGTATAGGACTAATTGGTGCAAGTGTTTTGTTTGAGGATTAGATGGATCTTAAACTTTGTATATGGGACTTATTGGTAAGTTCCCAAAATAGAACTTTGCAGTAGCAGCAGCAACAGCAACAATGATATTATTACGGTTGCCTTCTTCTCCGGCAACAAGTTGGATGATTAAAAAAACTGGTTTTGAAGGAACAAAATTTCAATCATTTTTCACAAGAAAATTAGCGTCTCTACTGAAATTTTGAAATGAACAAGATGAAGGAGATGGAGACGCGTTTTCGCAACCGAAAAAAAAAATTTTGAGTGAAACTTCTTCTACCCAACGGTGTTCGAACTTGAGTTCGGCAATTGATCTTCTGTCGTTCCAAACCACAATAACTTCCTTTGGATGCACTGTTAGGTTGTTTATGCGCTGGTAGTGATCGAACAACCAAATGGAAGTCACCAAAGCAAAACACAGCTTGTCAATTGTTCACTGAATTTTGAACAAAATAAATTCTGGAAATTCACTCTTCTCGGGACTGTAATTCGACTTTTGCACACTCAATTAAACCTCGCTCTGATACCTCTATAAGATAAATTAACAATGGAAATGATTGATGATCCCGTGAGGGTGTTTATCACGCAATAATGCGTGAACAAAGCAAATGAGAAAGTTTTGTAATATTGAAGTGAATTTCAACTTCACTGCCATGGGTATTTATACACACCATGGCAACATTTGGTAATGGTCACACCTGTTGAGATTGATCCATAATATCAATAGGTACCATGTTTCGCTACAACCTTTCACCAATGGTTGTCACTAGGTGTTTCAAATTCAAACATTCAACTTTCAGATTATTTTCGATTTCTTGCGAGAAGGTCTATCACCACTTATGGAAAATGTTTGGATGTAGTGAGTCACACTATATCACCACCTATGGAAAATGTTTGGATATCACGCCAAATTATGACGTGTTCACTTTTATTCCATCAACTTTGACCCCTGGTCCAAACACCCCCAATTGATAACAAACACCACTGCTACATCAAGCCTCCATCAACCCTCATTGTCGCAAGCATCACAAATACAGTGATAAATTTGAGATGGAAACTCCCGAAATTGGTAGATCTGATATGAATAACCCCAATGAACATCCATAGCGTGCACCGAAACACCAAAAAATTAAAGAACAACAGAAACAAACAAAGCACATCTAGGTGGGAAAATAGTGGGGGATTCAAGTTTATTAAAAGCAAACGCCAATGCACAAATATAGGAGAGATCTGGACCAGCCGATCGTCATAGCCAAAGACGGCGGCCAGCCGGCCAAGAGTAAGGCCTGGGGTGGAGGTTTTAGAGAGAGAGAGAGAGAGTTAGTCTAATCAAAAGTTAGTCCTAGTAAATCGTTGTTAAAAATAATTTTTTGTGACATCTTTTATGTCACTAATAATTAATAATTACTGATTTTTTTGTCATTACATTTATAAATTGTCGCTAAAACTTACAATTAGTGACTTTTTCTATGACAATTTTTAAACTACCGCTAATAGTTAAAAATTAGTGACATTTTTTTTGTAATGATTTTTTTAAATTGTTACTAAAACTTATAATTAGTGACAAATTTTTTAACTATTGCTAAAGATTAGCAACTAGCAACATTTTTTAATAATGTTTGATAAAACAAAAAAGAAGTCATTAATTATCACAGAACATATTGAACAATAAATTCACTTATTAGGACCTATACGTAAATCCTCTAAAAATAATGAACAAATACAATTTTAAGAATAGATCATCTAACCACGTGTACAATTGTTCGATCTATTTAATTTTTTGGTGTTCAATTATTATTATTATTTTTTAAATATGACATTTGACTAGGCTCTTCCATGGAAAACAGAGTGGATTTTGGCAATAAGAGAATATGGGTTGGATTATTGCCAGTGATCAAAATATCTTCAGTATGGATGAGCAAAGAGGTAGGCCCGTTTGTTTTGGTGTATAGAACGAGGAGTGGGATTAAACTAGATATGAGATTTATTTAATATTGTGTTTGTTTGTAGATTTGCAGAAGGGATTGAGATGGAAGAGGAGATTAGGTTGGGTCTTGGAAGGGGGATTGGGATGGAAGAGGTAGAGATAGAGGTAGTATTAGAAAAATAGTCCGCCGGATTAGAAAGTTTTTATTTTTTTATTTATTTTTTACATGTTGGTAATTTTTATTTTATTTTTTTGAACATTAATATTTAATTTTTTGTATTTTTTGTTAAGTAAAAATTATTGTTTTATTTGTTTTTTTTTTTTTTTTGAAATTTTTTTAATTTTTTACATGTTGGGCATATATTTTTTTTTTTGAACATTAATGTTTAGGGGGATGCACCAATAAATCCCAAATTAATAACTTATGCACTGTTTAGTCCTAAAATTTTTCTTATAGACTGAAAGGTCCCATTACAATGTTAATAACATCAGATACAATGTTAATAACATCAGAGTCATGTTACAAACATTAGATTTCAAACATTTAATGTTCATCAAATTTCAATAATGTTTGAAAATATAAGATGAAAAACATCTAATGTTCATCAGATTTCAATAAATTTTGAAATTATAGAATGAAACATCAGATCATGTTGATGAAAAAATGGGACTAAATGGAGCATAAGAAAACTTTTATGACTAAATGGTTCAACGCTTCAAAAACTAGGACTTATGGATAAATTTTCCTAATGTGTAATATTTTTTTATTTTTTTATATAAAAATAATTTAACAATCCTTATACTAACAACTATCATCAAAATAAATACAATTTTACTTAATCCGCTCACTAACAATCCCCTCACTATTAATCTCCTTCATTCTACCTCTAAAAACAAACGGGCCTAATAGATATGAATCTCAAGAACAAAAAAGGAAGAATCACATAATGGCTGCTTTTTAATCCATTAGAGAGAAAAAAGGAAGAAAATCTATTCAAAAAATTCTACAACATAAATAATTTGAATCATCGAAATAAATATAGTGGACATACGAAAACCCAACATACTTTCAAGTGGCAAATCCAACCAGAGAGAAGCATGTCCCTGTGCCAATGTATAAAAGGACAATGCCAAATTAGATATTTGTCGACAAGACATTAGTAATCTTTATTTTATCTTGGTCTTCAACTAGACATTGGTCAACTGGGCAAGTCCCAGGAGTCTTTCCATACTTACGAAGCTGCCTAACCAAACATGCAAAGCAACTTCAACACATCTTCTAGGATGCTACACATCATTGTTTGAATTCACTTTATGATCAACAGAGAGAGAGAAAGTTGAAATCCCATCAAATTTGATATCAAAGTTGTATTTTTCTTCCTGTTATTTTATTTTTTTAGCATCAATATCAATTTTCAATTTATCAACAATAAATTTGATACTATTTTCATTTTATGTTTAATATATATATATGACAAGAAGAGGCTCTTTACATCCAAAAATAATCAAATAATATGATAGAAAAATATTTATAATATGGAGAGCTTATACCGTATGCACTCTTAGAAAGGTGCATACTATCACAATATATATAAGATTTCAGTGGTAGCTCAGAAATTGTACAAAGCAGGACTAAAGTAAAATTATTGAAGTTTTAATGAAATTGAAGTAAAATTATATAGATTTTGGAGATCAAAATAAATACTCAAAATTACATGATAGTAATAAAATTTTTCAAAAATTTGGGATGGGCAAAAATAACTAATTCATTTTATAATTACTAAAACTTGCATGAAAATAACAAAAAAAATTAAAATTCTAGGCAGAAAAAGTAAAATTATTTGATTTTGAAGGGGCTGGAGTAAATTTATATAAATTTTGAAGGGGCCAAAATGCGCAAGTCTTTTATAAATATTCAAAAAATATTTGATGCAATTTTATCAAGTTAAGAGTAGATAAAACACATTCTCCGACTTTCTGATAATCAAATTTTTTTTTTTTTTTTTTTTAACTTATTTAAGTTATTTTTTTTGTCATAAGTTATACACAAAAACTGCATCAACATTGACATAGATTTCAGCTCAAAAAAACTACACCAAACAGGGCCAATTTCCATTACTAATATCAGATTAAAGCTCATCATCAAAGTACTACAATTAGTACAATAATGCGAAATACCTCAAATATGGTGGACCTGGAGTCAAGTCAAGAGTAAGTCATTTTCTTAGATTCTTCATATTATTTGGTGATGATGTAGAGGAACCTTCTTGTCATGTACAACAAAATCAACCACGCAAGACACACGGAGTCCCCTGCAGTATAAGAAATTTCCATTCTCAAATCACCATCTTCACAGCAATCATTCCATTCCATGCTTCCAATCATTCATTAGTATCTCCAGCTTACTATCTCACACAATACTGTTCAGTCATCTTATGTCAACAACACCCATGTCTGGTGTCTTGGAAGCAAGCTTTGATGGTGTAGGGTCGTCCTCAGTGCCCATTTTGAGCACCAAAGCCCAGAAGAGGTGGCGCCTGGCTTATAACACACTCTATAGTACCCGGGCTTGGCTTTCTCTGGGAAAACTACTTCTAAACAAGAAGTTCTTGCGCGCGGCATCTTATACTGCGATTGATGTGGAGCCGGAGCACTTCCCTAGCATTGACCGGTCGAGCCTCAACGTGCTCGTTAAGGAGAATAACACTGTTCAGCTTCTTCAATTTGGAGGGGTTGAGGGTGTAGTCACAAAGCTTGAAACCAATAGAGAGAACGGGATCAAAGGCGATGCTATTGACATTGCATCTCGACACAACATCTTTGGCTCCAACTCCTATCGGAAGCCACCTGCAAAGACATTCGACGTTGTGGTGGACATTATTGTGGAGGCGTTTAAAGATCCCATTATACTCATCCTACTTGTTTGTGCTGCTCTTTCTCTTGCTTTCGGAGTTCACAAGAATGGGCTGACAGGATGCTCTGATGGTGGAAGCATATTTGTTGCTGTCTTCCTAGTCATTGTTCTCTCTGCTTTAAGTAACTTCTGGCCCAAAAAAGAATTCGGCAAGTTAAGTCAAGCCAACGACAATATCCAGGTCAATGTCACAAGAAATGGGCAGCACAAGCAGATATCAATATTTGATGTCGTTGTTGGAGATGTTGTTTTGTTGAAGGCCGGAGATCAAGTTCCTGCTGATGGACTGTTCTTAGATGGACCCTCATTGCAGGTGGATGAATCAACCATAACAGCAGATAGTGACCCTGTCAAAGTCGACCACAGCAATCCATTCTTGGTTTCTGGCACCAAGGTGGTTGATGGGGATGCTCGGATGCTTGTCACTTCAGTAGGCAAGAACACAGATTGGGGCCAGATAATGAGCAAAATAAGCTGTGATTTTGATGAGAAGACACCATTACAAGTTAAGCTCAAAAATCACACCTTGTTTATAGGAAAGGTTGGCGTGCTAGTTGCTTTCCTGGTTCTAGTAATATTGTTGATTCGCTACTTCACGGGAAACATGTACCATGATGATGGAAGTAGGGAGTTCATTGGTGGCAAGACAAATATCCATGAAGTTTTCAATGCTGTAGTGGGAATTCTAGCCACCCCAGTTGCTATTGCAGCAGCTGCCATTCCAGAAGGTTTGTTGTTGGCTGTTAAGCTTACTTTCGCTTATTCAACCATGAGAATGCTAGCCAACCAGATTCTTGTGAGAAAACTTTCAGCCTATGAAGCAATGGGCTCCGTCACCGTGATCTGTACAGACAAAAGCGGCATTCTAACCATGAACCATATGAAGGTAACTGAGGTTTGGCTAGGCCAAAATTATATTGAAGAAAGTGCTTCATCTTGTTCTCCTGGAGTACTTGAACTGCTCCACCAAGCAGTTGGTCTGAATGAAACTCAACATCCCTCAAGGTCTCTGTCTGAACTCACCGAAAAAGCAATTCATGAATGGGGTGTCAAAGAAATGTGCATGAATATTGAGGAACTGAGGAAGAGCTGTGACATTCTCCAAACAGAAGCCTTCAATTCAGAGAAGAAACGAAGCGGTGTTTTGATCAAGAAGAAGGTTGATGAAACAATCCACGTGCACCACAAAGGAGCACCAGAGGTAATATTAGCCATGTGTGAACAGTATCAAGATGCTACTGGAAACATCTTCGTCATTAGCAATCGTGTAAGGGAAAAATTGCGGCAAGTAATTCAACGCACGGCAATTAATGGCCTTCAGTGCATTGCTTTTGCACATAAGCAAATGTCACAAGGTGATTATGATGGAAAATCCCCCCCAAAGCTAGAAGAAGATCGTTTGATCTTTTTAGGGCTTGTGGTCCTACAAAACCCAAGTCGACAAGCTGTAATAGATTGCCAAAGAGCCGGAGTGAATGTCAAAATGATCACAGGAGACGACACGTCCACTGCAGAAGTTGCAGCCACTGAATGTGGTATAATTGAGGAAAATCAGGGTATTATCACAGGAGAAGTAGTTGATGGAGCGGTATTTAGAAACTGGACAGATGAGGAGAGAATGGAGAAAGTCGATAAAATTTGTGTGATGACGAGAGCCTCTCCATTCCACAAGCTTCTTATGGTAAAATACTTGAAACTTAAAGGCCATGTGGTTGCAGTAACTGGACATAGCACAAGCGATGCAGTGGCATTTAGAGCAGCTGATGTAGGACTCTCTATGGGGATTCAAAGCACTGATATGGTCAAGGAGAGCTCGGATGTTGTCATCCAGGACAATGATTTTGTTTCTGTAGTCAAAGTTCTGAAGTGGGGTAGAGGCATATACATCAACATCCAGACATTCACTCAGTTCCAGCTTACTGTCAGCATCGCTTCACTGGTGATTGATTGCGTAACTGCAATTACAGCTAGTGAACCTCCTACCATCAACATAGTGGCAGCTATCTCAGCTGGTAAAGTTCCATATGCAACGCTTCAACTACTATGGGTAAAGCTGATCGTGGGTACATTGGCTGCTTTGGCTCTCACTATAGAGCAGCCCACCGAGGAGGTCATGCAGAAGCAACCAATCAGCCACGGGAACCCATTCATCACCAACATTATGTGGAGGGACATGCTGACTCAGGCTTTGTATCAAATTGCCATCCTGCTAATCATACAGTTCCAGGGTGAATCAATTTTTAAAGTAAATTCCAAGGTAAAAGACACACTGATCTTCAATACTTTTGTTCTCTTTCAAATCTTTACAAAATTCAATGCGAAGAAGTTCGAAAGGAATGTTTTCAAGGGAATACAGAGGAAAAAGTTGTTTTGGGGGATCATTGGAATAATCATTGTTCTTCAGGTGGCAATGGTGGAATTGTTGAAAACATTTGCAGATACAGAGAGGTTGTCCTGGGGGCAATGGGGTATATGTTTTGGGATTGCGGCTATATCATGGCTTATTGGTTGGTTTGTCGAGTAATACCAGTTCCTGAAAAACCATTTTTCAGAAATCTTACCTGGCAGAACTTAAATTACAGACGCATATGATCAGCCATTGACTCTTCGATTTTTCAGAAGCCATGCTAGTCTTTTATGACATTTCATTTTCAGGATTATATACGCATATTTCTATTGACATAAATAGATTTGGATTACTTTTTCTTTCTGTAGACAAGCTAAATTTAGCATCACATATTGCCACATATTTATCGGAAAATTAAATAACAGAAATCGCAAGTAAAATTTAGCTAATTTATTGGCCAATTAAATATTTCAATGTGTATGGTGGGTCACAACTAAAAGTGCACAATTGGGCAAAGTTATGCTTGGCCCTATGTTACTTACAACTATATAGTTTTTAAGTGAATCTTAGAGTAACCATATTAAGCCCCTTGTCAAATGGACCTACACGAGGCAAATAAATATTTATTCCAACAAAATTGATTGCGTCCTCCAAGTAATTATTGATCTTTCTCTAAAATAAACAAATAATGAAGTGATGATTATTTTTAAATTATTTCTGTTATGATTTTCTAGAACTCACACTTACAAGGGTGACCACCAATACATAAAGCACAAGAGAAAGTTCTCCAAAACCTTGAAGAATATTTTAAAGTCTTTGATCTTTATTAATAATGAAACTAAGTCGATCTCCTCTACGCTTGAATCTTCGAGATTCTGTTTCACTACGATTGTGGAAACAGTTTGAACAAATCTAGTGCGGGCTTTGAAACATGAAATCAGTTTATAAAATTGGTCAAACCTGAGACAAGGTCTTTTATTCTCTCCACATCGTATGCACTCGTCATATGGAGTTGAGAAGCTTGTTGTACGAGAGTAGGGATTTGGCCATCATATAGACAATCCTTATGAGCTTTACCCATCAAGAAGAAGATAGCCCTTATCACCTAACACCCTCCCTATTTTACTTAGAATGTGGATCAATCTGATACATGAAATGGGAATGGTAATTGTGGGCCTGTTTGATTGGGCAGATTATAGCATAGGATTAGGATTATTAATTCATGAGACTCACATTCTAGCGTTTGGTTGCAGTTTTGTTATTCCAATGGACATTCTATCAAACAAAATTGACAATTTTTTTAATCCTACAACTAATAATGCAAAACAAATGTATAATTGCGATTGCATATTGCCATATCCATTGCAAGACAAATGTGGACAAGACTGGATTATTTATCCCACTAATAAAAACTCATTGCCATGAGCATTATGCCTCATCTTTTGACGTTTTCTCATGCCAAAACTTCACTCACATTAGATTTTAGTTCATTATATTTACCTTCTTTTTTTTTTTTTTTTTACTCCTAAGAAAACCTTAAGGAAATATATTGGAAAAGACTTGTGGGATTGCCTTGGATTGCTAAATTTATCTTTTCGGAATGAAAGTGTAACCATGTTTCGGAACGCGTTCCAAAACATAATTCACTAGGATATATACGTTTTCTGGTATCAATGCTCCATCCTTATCTTACACTCAAACTACAGTGTTATGCGGATAAACCTTAATCCCAAGAAAACCAATCACTAATAATTAGATAGGATCACCAGTATGGCTTACAAGATCAAGCAACAATTAATCCAATTTTTCACAAACTAAAATAATCAGCACATTTGGCCCACAACAAGGAAACTTTTAACAAATTGAAATTTGAGCTCATTGTGAATGCCCATATATCTATTATCATATATATACAAAATTGAAGAAGATCATTCAATTTGATTGGAAAATAAGTTGTTAAGTTCTCTAGTCAATACACTATAAATTCATCATCTTTTTTCAAGCACATTAAAAAATATATCATCATTCAATTTGGGAACCAAGGGCTGAGCCAACAATGTTAAAGAAAAGAATCAGATAATTGTTTTATAAGAAAAATGTTAGAAATGATAGAAATCAGTTTCATTATCGAAGAAAGAATAAACATGTAAGAAATTGAGCACATAAAAGAAACCCAAAGCAATATTAAAGAAAAGAATCAGAGAATTGTTTTTATAAGAAAAATGTCAGAAATGATAGAAATCAGTTTTATTATTGAAGAAAGAATAAACATGTAAGAAATTGAGCATATAGAAGAAACCCAAAACTGACAAAGACTGGAAAAGTGTGAATTTGATAGGTATAGAAAGAAAGAATATACCTTTACCTTCTCATAGAAAACCTAAAGCCGACTCTGATTGAGCAATTCTGGAAGCAAGAAGAACAATACACCCCAGATGTGGCAGATACATATGAAAGCACCCAAAACCATTCATGGCTCATCTGGATGCATATGAAAGCACCTAAAGGGCTAGTATATGTGAGACACATTTTTTAATAGTACTAATTTATTTCATACTATTTCTCACAAAAAAGGCTACACAAACTAATAAATTTTACAAACTTGCCATACTAACTGATGAGTTATGTAATAATAAATTTTGGAATCTAAAACATGCTCCACTTTAATAATGTGATAGGTGTCACACTAATAACTAATTTTTTTATAAAAGTTGTTAATTGGTATAACATTACTTTATATATATATATATATATATCTGGGTGGATATCTAAAAACATTTTCTTTTGATAAATCACAGTAGATGCGCAAGTCAATATATATAGACTAAATTAATTACGGCAAAACCACTCTATATATAATACTTTAAATAAAAAATTAAATTTATCATAACAAAACCACTTTATTTTTATGTTAATATATATATCAACATTATTGTTTAAGTCGTTCAATAATGACAAAAACAAATACATACATATATATTTCACCCAAAAAAAAAAATTTTAAAAAATAAAGAAAATCGTATGCTTGGGTGAGAAGGAAGGAAAGGTGGCAGATAGATACTTCTTGTTGAATATTGGATCAATCCTGAGAGAAGTATCCAATTGAAGTGAAGGAAGGTAAGGTACTCTGCTTTAATCTGGAGATTCCACAGTTGTGTAGTATCCATTTCAACAACTCAAATTGGATAAGCTCCATCACTTAATCATAGCTATATATAATTTCATCCCATTTGTTTTGAGAAATTAAAAATTAAAAATTAAATGACAAGTAAGATTTTAAAATACACTTTGCAAATCATCTCCTCTCAAATATGTAACAAAGTGAATCAGCATTATCTCACCCATAAACTTTTCCGCTACACCATTAGTTGAGAACAGTGAACAATGTCAAATGATACTCCAAGAACTACTGAATATTAGGTCCTCCAACTGAGTTTCCAAAGTTAGTTATTAATTAGCACTTGGTGGCTTCTCGATCTTCCATTTTCCATTAACTAAAATCAAAAGCTCATCATCATGGTTCAATTAGCTCCAAAAATGAGGGAATTGAGTCAGCTGACCCTAAAGTCAGTCATTTTCTTAAAGAGTTTCTGAGAACCATATAGGCAATTTCCCAGAAAAAATGAGGGAATTGAGTCAGTTGACCCTAAAGTCAGTCCTTTTCTAAAAGAGTTTCTGAGAACCATACAGGCAATTTCCAAGAAAAAAATGAGGTAATTGAGTCAGTTGACCCTAAATTTCAGTCATTTTCTTGAAGAGTTTCTGAGAACCATACAGGCAATTTCCCAGAAATCTAGGAAAGTTCTTCCAATCAAACCTTCTACCTAAGAACACTCAAGGCATCCCCTTATAGAGAGCAAACCCTTCATCATCACCAAACACTCATAAAACTTTCTAACAGTTTAATCATGCTGATGCTTAATTGGTACCCAATATCAACCAACGAACCAATCCAACCTTGGTATCTCCAAATTCCATAGCTTCCAACCTGTTCGATCCTTTTTTCCATGGACAATTGCTTCAGAGCAAGATTTAATGGCAGAAAGTTGGGGCCAATTTCTAGCAGCAAAGCCCAGAAGAGGTGGCACCTGGCTTATACTATAGTTTATTGTACCCGAGCTTGGCTGTCTCTGGGTCTGTGCAAAGCGAATATAAACCAGAAGTTTTTCTTGCGCATGCCATCTTATGTTATGGTTGATGTGGAGCCGGACAACTTCCATAGTATCGATCAGTGCCTCAGCAAGCTCGTTAGGAAGAGAAACAGCAAATGGCTTGCACGGCTTGGAGGGGTTGAGGGTCTAGTCGCAAAGCTCCAAACCAATGCAGAGAATGGGATTAAAGGGGATGTTGATGACATTGCCTCTCGACGCAACATCTATGGCTCCAACTCCTATAGGAAGCCACCTGCAAAGACATTCCACGTTGTGATGGATGCTATTGCGGAGGCATTTAAAGATCCAATTATTCTCATCCTACTTGTTTGTGCTGCTCTTTCTCTTGGTTTCGGAGTTCACAAGGATGGGTTCAAAGGATGCTCTGATGGTGCAAGCACATTTGTTGCGGTCTTCCTAGTCATTGCTGTCTCTGCCTCGATTAATTACCGGCTCAAAAAACAATTCAACAAGTTATCCCAAGGCAGCAGCGACATCTGGGTTGATGTCACGAGAAATGGACAGCAACAGCAGATTCCAATTTTTGATGTTGTTGTTGGAGATGTTGTTTCATTGAAGATCGGAGATCAAGTTCCTGCTGATGGGTTGTTCTTAGATGGACACTCATTAAAGGTAGATGAATCAAGCATGACAGCGAAAAGTTATCCTCTCGAAGAAGTCGACCACATCTTTAATCCATTCTTGCTTTCTGGCACCAAGGTCATTGATGGGGATGCTCGGATGCTTGTGACTTCAGTTGGCATGAACACAGAATGGGGCCAGATAATGAGCAAAATAAACTATGATTTTGATGAGAAGACGCCTTTACAAGCTAAGCTCAAAAATCTCGCCTTGTTTATAGGAATGGTCGGCATGCTAGCTGCTTTCCTGGTTCTTGTAATATTGTTGATTCACTACTTCACTGGAAATATGCATGGCGATAATGGAAGTTGGGAGTTCACTGGTGGCAAGAAAAATATACATTACTTGTTCAAAGCTGTAGTGGGAATCCTAGCAACCCCAGTTGCCATTGCAGCAACTGCCTTTCCAGAAGGTTTTTTGTTTGCTGTCAAGGTTACTTTTGCTGATTCAACCCAGAGAATGCTAGCCAACCAGGCTCTTGTAAGAAATCTTTCAGCCTCTGAAGCAATGGGCTCCATCACTGCGATCTGTACAGACAAAAGAGGCACCCTAACCATGAACCAAATGAAGGTAACCATGTTTTGGGTAGGCCCAAAATATATTGGAGATAGTGCTTCATCTTCAATTTCACCAAGTGTTCGAGAATTGCTCTGCCAAGGAGTTGGTTTGAATGAAACACAATATCCCTCAGGGTCTCCGTCTGAACTCACCGAGAAAGCAATTCATGAATGGGGTGTCAAAAGAATATGCATGAATATTGAGGAACTGAGGAAGAGCTGTGACATTCTCCATGTTGAAGCCCTCAATTTCGAGAAGAAACGAAGTGTTTTGATCAGGAAGAAGGCTGACCAAACAATCCACATGCACCACAAAGGATCACCAGAGGTACTATTAGCTGTGTGTTCACACTATTATGATGCCACTGGGAACATTTTAGTAATTAGCAATCGAGCAAGGGAAAAATTGTGGCAAGTAATTCATCGCATGCTAACTAATGGCTTCCAGTGCATTGCTTTTGTGCATAAACAACTCTCACAAGTCTCACAAGAAGATTATTTTCACCAAAATGCTAGAAGAGGATTGTTTGAACTTATTAGGGCTTGTGGGCCTAAAGGACCCATGTCGACCTAGGGCAAGACAAGCTGTAATAGATTGCCAAAGTCTTGGAGTGAATATCAAAATGATCACAGCAGACGACATGTCCACTGCAGAAGCTATGGCCATTGAATGTGGTATAATTGACCTAAGTCAAGGTATTGCCACCGGAGAAGTAGTTGATGGAGAGGAATTTAGGAACTGGACAGACGATGAGAGAACAGAGAAAGTCAATAAAATTCGTGTGATAGCAAGAGCCTCTCATCTCCATAAGCTTCTTATGGTACAATGCTTGAAACATAAAGGCCATGAGGTTGCAGTTACTGGAGATAGCACAAAGGATGCAACGGCATTTAGAGAAGCCAGCGTAGGAATCTCTATGGGCATTCAGAGTGCTGATATGGCCAAGATGAGCTCGGATGTTGTCATCCTGGACAAGGATTTTGTTTCTGTAGTCAAAGTTCTGAGGTGCGGGAGAGGCATATTCATCAACTTCCAGACATTCACTCAGTTCCAGCTTACTGTCAGCATCGTTTTACTGGTAATTGACTTTGTGACTGCAATTTCAGCTGGTGAACCCCCTACAATCAACATAGTGGCAGCCACCTCAACTGGTAAAGTATCGTATGCATCGCTTCAACTACTATGGGTAAAGTTGGTCATGGGTACATTGGCTGCTCTGGCTACAACTATAGAGCAGCCCACCACGAGCGTCATGCAAAAGCCACTTATCAATCGCACCGAGCCATTCATCACCAACATTATGTGGAGGGACATACTGACTCAAGCTTTGTATCAAATAACCATCCTGCTAACCATACAGTTCCAGGGTGAATCAATTTTCAGCGTAAACACCAAGGTGAAAGACACACTGGCCTTCAATACACTAGTTCTCTTCCAAATCTTTACGATATTCAATGCAAGGAAGTTCGAAAGGAATATTGTTGAGGGAATACAGAGGAAAAAGTTGTTTTGGGGGATCATCGGAATAATCATTGTTCTTCAGGTGGCAATGGTGGAATTGTTGAAAACATTCGCACATTTAGAGAGGTTGTCTTGGGGGCAATGGGGTACATGCATTGGGATCGCAGCTGTACCTTGGTTTATTGGTTGGCTATCAAGTACATACCAGTTCCTCAAAAAGCATTTTAGCTATATGCATAGTGGGAAAAAAATACCATAAATATGCACATAAAAATCAATGTGTGGCCATATTCATTTTTGGTGTGATCCTCCCCACCGCACTTAAAATAAATCTAAGCCACAATAACATGTCTCTGTACATAGCATCATTTTATGGTCAACTACCGAATCTTTGATTCTTCAAAGACCAGGTTAGTCTTTGATGGCATTTCATTTTTAGGATTACATATCCATATTTTTCTACTGTCAGAAACAAAATTTGTTACCCTTTCTTACTGTAGACAAGTTAAATTTTGCTAATCACATATCGCCACATATTTATTGGCAAATTCAATATTGCCTCGTGTATGGGGGGTAGGTGACAATTGAAAGTGCACAATTGGGCAAGTCACACATGACCTAAGAAGTACCGACAAAAAAGTAACATGACACAACACATGTTGAACACTTCCCAACTCTTACATACACAAAACATATTACCAAGTTTGAGTAAAATAACTTGGTATCTAATGATAAAACTAAAACAATGTAAATTTATATCTAGTATCCTCCTTTAAATTTAAAAAATTATTATATTTAACTTAAATATTCATATATATGACATAATAAATAAAAAATAACTATTTACACGTGTATGGGTACTAGGACGGTACGGGTATGTCAATGTGGTAAAATCTAGAAAAAATAAGGTACGTGTATGGCTGGGTCTATTCATAAAAAGATATTTATTTTTAATTTGGACAAATGAAAAAATTAGTTGAATGGTTTAATTGGTTAAGGAAGGACAAACCCACATTTTAATACTAGAAGTAAGATACAAAGCAAAGCCTAATTTTCAAATCATGCCAAGCATAGAAAAAAGTCTTATGAAACTAACTTTACTTCTATATAAAATAAAATAAAATAATTATTTCGGCTTGGGTACGTGTTTTATGTACCCGGTATACATATAGAGGTATTATGCAAAATACCAGTACCCAGATATACCAGGCACAGATTCGGCATGCTTTGCAAAGTAACCATGCTTCATAGGTCTACTTCAAGATACACTGTCAATTCTTAACCACAGTTTTCAGTTTCAAGACACAAAAAGTACCCACATAGGCTCTGATCATGATGAAGATTAAGAGATTCATAGATTTTGTGGGAAGTTTCATTAGTTGCCAAGCCAATATTGTTAAGGTAGTCCATTTCCCCAAGATAGTTCCAATATCCTTAGCTTCATAAGTTAAATTCTCAGTAAACCACAAACTATTTTAATTTATATTTGTAAAGACTCAGTGGAAGATTGACAAAAAAAATAATAATAAATAAATAATAATAATAATATAATTATTATTATTATAATAACTTTGCTTATGTGGAAGTATGGGTCCAAAAGAGAACCTTTCCTCATAAATCAGCTTACTACAAAATACATATCATAAATTGGTTAATGTTGAACTCTGAAACCCCAATCCCTAACCCCTCCAACAATAGTTTCCAGTCACTTGCCAAACGAAAAATTCATTATATGATGTAATTTGGCTCTCTTGAGACTTTCTTCAAACAATGACATGGAAGAAAGAAAAAAGAAATGAAAATAGGAGAGGAAAGGCACATAGCGTCTTCCAAGCCTCTAATTCACAAGCAAAAAACAGGAATATCAAAAAATTTAGAAGAAAATATATACAGAGAAAGACTGAGGCAAAGAAGAAGAAAAAGAAGAAAAAGAAGAAAAGAGAGAGAGCTCTTCTAAATATTTTCTTAAACATTATTCATCATCTAGGTCTAATCTCTCTTTACAACTTTGAGGCTTATTTATAAGCTTCATAAAACCCAAAAAAGCATGTAAAAATCACCTTAAAGCATGTACAAATTTTGATATTTGGCACCAAACCAAATCTTCCCTCAACACATAGTTTACCTACATTTTTACAAATCCAAAAAAAAATTCAACTTCATCAATTATTTGCCAGAGTGGGCCAACTTGTCTCTGGTTTTCCAAATTATTCATCCAAATTTGTAACCAATATCAACCCAAAATGCCAATTTTTCTCATCTAGTAACAATTTGGAACCATCTGTATCATATGCCAATAAATCAAACACCAACAAAACATTTTGAAAAATTAAATAAATAACTAAAAGAATTCAGAGTCAGACTGAAATGGAAATGTACATCATTTGAACAGAATTGCATTGTATAATCTAATATACTGACACCTCAAGTAATTAATGATAGAAATTAGTTTCATCATTGAAGAAAGAATAAAGATACAAAAAATTGAGGCAATAAAAGAAACCCAAAACTGAGAAAGACTGGAAAACTGTGAAATTGATAGGTATGGAAAGAATGTACCTTTAGCTTCTTATGGAGAAGATAAAAATCAGACTCTGATTGAGGAAATCTGGAAGAAGAAGAGGAACAATACAATACAATACAATACAACCCAGATAGATGGATAGGATATGCAGATGAATGAATGTTAAAGCACCCAAAACCATACATACATGGCTCCATTGGTGGTGAAGACGGGGCGGATAGATAAAGAGTGCGCTGTTGTTGATAATTACAGCAAATATTGCCCAGCGAGTTTTTCTGAAGTTTTTTTTTTTTTAATTGCGTCTTTTTTTTTTTCTTTTTTTTTTTTCTAAGGTCTAGTTTGGCATAACTTAAATAATACAAAAAGTTAAAAAGTCACTATCCTATTTAAGTCACATCATTTTATTTAAATCACATCACCTCTCTAACACATCATATCAAACCCAACCCAACCCAAACTCAACCCAAATAAGCTAATAAGCGAAAAAATTACACTTTTTTAAAACAGTCCAAACCAATCCTAAGTCGATTTAATGAAGAAAGATCTGAAAAAGTTTTTTAAAAAAAAGGCCAAAGTATTAAAATAAAATAATAAATTACTTCTTTTGGAATCTTTAGTAAAAAAAATTTTAAAAAAAAATTACTTTTTTAATCCTTTGTAAAACTAGGTTGAAATTTTTTAAATTAAAAAATATATATTTCAAAATGAGAAAATTTGTTATAAATCTAATCTAAGGAGTGTATGAGGCATGAAGTCTAATAGATTTTTTTTTTTTTTTGTTAGTGAGAGGTTCACCATATGTTAAATAATTTTGTAAGAAGTCCTTTCATTACTTTAAGAGGACATTTTGGTTTCAATTTTATCCCTTAATTTATCTATTGACTTTTTTTTTACATGTTGACTTTTCGTTAACTATGTGTTCAAATTTATAATTATCTATTCAAATTTTTTAACTATATGTTCAATTTTTTTGCCCTTATTAGTTCAAAATTTTGCTATTTGTTGCAATTTACCACTTGAATTTTTACACCTCTCTTTTCTTTCTCTCTCTATCTGTTGAAATTTACTATCTGTTGAAATTTCGTTATCAGTTGAATTTATCTGTCACGACAAGCCTATTTTTTCCTATCTATTTCATCATCTTCATCAACAACAATAAATCATTATCAACAACAACAACAACAACAACAACAAATCATCATCAACAATAACAAGAGATCTAAACTTACATTAATATATATATATATATAGATTCGAGATATGCAATTCTTGTTCATTCACTTTGATTGCAAGACCAGATATGGCTACCAGAATTCAAAACCAAAACTCAAAATCAAATCTAAGCAGCAATTTCGCTCAAAATAAATAATCAAAAAAAATCCCAATAGAAATATGCAATTTGAACCTAAAGAAGACAAATTTAGGTCAAAACCAAAGCTGTAATATCCTTGTTCTATAGTATGCTAATTGGTCCTTAACATGAATATGATTATGTGTTTGATATGATTTTGTGTGTCATTATGTGAAAATATGTGGTTTTGAATTTCTATATGTTCACTGTAGGAATATCTGTTTGATTGTCTGCTTTGGAAATTAAATTGAAGGCTTTATCGGCCACCGAAACCGAAATTGGTCGCGCCATTGTGATTGACATAATTTTTAGAGCCTACGGTGAAGTTTAATTGAAAAATTGATTCGGACCAGATTAAATTGATTAAATTGATGAATTAGTACCCAATTATTTATTATTATTAAGTTGGAATTAGTGGGATTTGTTGTAATAAGACACTACACCCTCAAATTCCCTCTTTAGCTTCATTTTGGTTGATTCTAACCTTAAGAGAGAAGAGAGGGCCGGCTAGAGAGAGAGAGGGTTGAAGTTGATCATTGAAGCTTGAATATTTGAAGGCAAACTCTAGATTTGACCATAGATTGGAAGAATTAAGCCTCTAGGTAAGTGAATTCATGAGTTTAATGTTGTAAATTGTGAATTCAAGTTTGATTAATGGTTAAGAACATGAATTAGTTTGATTATAAGGAAATTGAGTTGTATTTGTTGAATTTAAAGTCAATAGATGCATGCATGTAGGAAATTACTATGAATTTCCATATTTGAGCACAATGTGTATGATCCATGTTGAATTCTTGGTTTAAGTCTATATATTTGATCACCTCTTCACCAATTAAGTTGAGGATATTATGTATATTCCACATGCAAGTGCAAATCATGGAAGTGTGAACCTTGAATGTTTGAATTTAGTGTGTTGGTGATAAGTTTGAGTCAATTTGGGACATGCATGTGTTTAATTCATGAAATTGAGCTTCATTGGATTGTAATTTGGGGTTTATACCATGTTAGTACAAGTGTATTTGAAGTTTGAGCTATTGCATGCAAGAAATGTTGGATGGAATGTCAAGTTGAAACTCAAGAACATGTTCTGGAAAACCCAGAAAATTTGATGTCCGCTCAAGCGGGAAAACCGCCGCTTGAGCGTGAATTTCGTGCTCCCAGTATTTTTGCAGACTTGGATGTCCGCTCGAGTAGGGAGCTATGTAGACAGACCTTCAGCTTGAGTGCCAGACTTCGCGCTCGAGCGTAATTGTGATACATCCAGCACTTTTGCAAACCTCATGGGTCCGCTCGAGCGGGGACCCTGTTTTCTGAAATTTTAAAAAGGCATTCTGAGTTTCGTTTTCCGTCCTCTTTCACTTCTAAGTACTCTTAGGCATGCATTAAGCATTGTAATTGAGTTAAAGAGATAAGAATGAAGCCTAAAGAGGAAAATGTGAATTTAGAACGGATTGAATTGTTTGTGACCTTTTTGTGTTCATGGAATGTGTAGGGTCGAGCTCCACGGCAAACCAACCAACCGATCTCTGTGAGTAATATCTTAACAAAGATATATGAAATATGTTGTTGTCCAAATTACTTACTTCTATGTAAGTTTTATAAGTTTGTTGATTCGATTGGTGGACAATGTTGCTATGCCAAATGAATGGGCCAGAGGTCAGTTTGATCTGAATGATAGAGTGAATGGGCCAGAGGCCGTTTTGACAAGAATGAATGGATGAGCCAGAGGCCGTTTTGACATGAACGAATGGGCCAGAGGCCGTTTTGACATAAATGAATGGGCCAAAGGCCGTTTTGACATGAACGAATGAATAGGCCAGAGGCCGTTTTGACGCGAACAAATGAATGGGCCAGAGGCCGTTTTGACATGAATGAATGGGCCAAAGGCCGTTTTGACACGAATGAATGAATGGGCCAGAGGCCGTTTCGACATGAATAAATGAATGGGCCAAAAGCCAGTTTGATACGAATAAATGAATGGGCTAAAAGCCAGTTTGACATAAATGAAAATATGAATTGGGCCCAAGGCCGTTTGAAGCATGTTGTTCTACATACCGTTTGTATAACTCCTTTGTTTGATATTATTCACTGGGCTTTCGCTCACGCTCATTCATGTGTTTGTAGGTGAGCCAAGAAAAGTCCAAACCCAGCCCCAGTGAAGTCTGTGAGGAACAACAAAGGTTTTGAAGAGTCAGCACTTGCATCTCACACACAAGACCCATCTTTGCCTTTTTGTCATTCTGTTTTACTTTGTCATATGGGCGAAGTCTTTGAATATGTTGTATATAGTTTTCTTGGGTTGACTTAGACTTATATGATCTTGTATGTACAAAACCTTGTGTAGTACATATTTTGTTGTGAGTTATTAATATGCATATGTATGGTTTGTTATGATGTGCTATGTAAGCACAGCTCTATGGACAAAGTTTCAAACTGCTTCCGTTTGGCCCCCATTAACTCTGTACATTTGGTTTGGTTTGAGGTCGTAGGTAATCTCATAATTACTGGCCGGTTATGTCCTCAACCCACGGGGGCGGGTTCGGGTCATGACAAAAGCTCAAGCTTCAAAATCAAATTCAGATTTGGACTCGATGTGCTCTAATTAAGGTTCAAACAAAAAAGAGAAAAGTACAAATATGGTTCAAGTAAACACCTTATCATTCAACAACTTGCAATAGATAACATTTTAACTAAATAGATAATTTTTACAAAATAACAAAAACGAAAATGAAAGGGTTGCAAGACTGAAAGCATCAAAGGCAAGAGTTAGCACAGTAAATTAAGGCTTCCTCTGAACATGAACTTATAAACAAGTAATCTATGATCATCCTCACAACAATATCCAATCAACTTTACTATATTAGGACTTCCTAGAATATGGAGCTATTGATTTGCCCTTAGAAAAATGTTTGAGGGCCCAAAACCGTTTGGCTCGAAATTGGCTCAAAACTCAAAACGACGTCGTTTTGGGTTCTCTTACCGATAACATGTAATAAAATTCTCTTATCGGTAAGATATATTACAATTCTCTTACCGGTAAGATAATTCAAAATGACGTCGTTTTGGATTCGGGGCAAATTCGAACTTGAAAATTTCGGGCCCTGTAACAGCTCTCTTGCCCTTATTCCATTTCAAATCTATGTATGAGAGAGAACACAGAGAGAGAGAGAGAGAGAGAGAGAGAGAGAAAATAAAGAGAAGATGTAATGCCCCAACTTTTGTTACTCAGATAATGTTACATTTTCTCTTTAAATTAGTCCATTTCAATAATAATAAACATCAAAGATATTTAGGAAGAAATAAATTACAATATTCTCTCTCGTGTACATGTAATGAAATACAATACACGCTCATAGGCATTATGTCATAACTTACAAAATAACGAAATATATAGAAGGGATTAACCCTTTTTACAACACATTGGCATTCCATCTGCATTTAAAAAGCCTCATGGCCAATAATTAACAAACTCCAAGTCTCAAGCAACTCTTCACTCCATACCTGAAAAATGATTAGCAACGTGAGATGAACACGAAGGTCCAGTAGAAATCTCAATAATCCTAAACAATAGCAACATATAGATAGCTATGATTATGAATGCTCCACGCATATATATAGGATATGTGACATTTCATACTTCAAAATATACTTACATAAATACAATTTTCAAAAAGATGCTTTTTAACATAACAAGAAGCAAAAATCAGTTCTTACCTTTCAAAACTTTTCATTTGCATTTAAAGAAATCTCAACCATTTATCACATTACCGCGATCTCCTAAAATCAATCTAAACAATATACTCGTCCTACATTCCAACTCATTATGGCTACAAGGACAATTACTATATATTATGGCCTTAAGCACAAGTGTACAATAAACATTCACAAATACATATATATATATATATATATATAAAAGCAACAATAGACGTGTCAACACACATTACCATATTTTTCCGATCACAAGCATGGAAAGCCAATAACGCATCCTTTCTCATCACAACACAAGTATGAAGATACACCATGCGTAATTAACACATAACGGACCTTGGCTTCGTCAAGCCATAACCACGACAACCCACTTTATCGGGCGCGAGCCGGAGGGGAGGAGAACCCATTTCAAATAGCTAAACTTTACCGAACCTCGAGCTGGAGGGAAGAGGAATCTGTTCACACTTTATCGAGCGTGAACCGGAGGAGAGAGAAACCCATGTCAAAGTGCAAAACTTTACCGGGCACAAATCCAAAGGAGAGAGGAACCCATATCAATGCGCACTTTCATTCAACTCAACAATTGGCACATTATTTCATAATCCAACACATATGTAACACAAATTAATCTCATCTCTCAAACAAATAAATAACCAAAGGATTTGGGATTTTTTATCACAACCCTAATAAACGAGATTAACCAATTCAAAAATCTTTCATATACACAACATTTACCAACACCCTTTTTATTTCTCCGAAATTTCAATTTTTTCGACAATTATTACAACTTAACAATTATAAAATCATAGATAACAATTAACACAAATTAAATTTCATGATGACTTTCTTTATTTTCTTACATACCCATTTTCACATTTGTAATACACAATACCCCATATGGTTCAAATAAAATAAAATCATCAATTTTTCCCTTTTTCTCACAACTCATAAACAATTAATTAGGCTTTTTACTCTAATCTTTTTAGACATTTTCCTCAAATATACAATCTCATATATTGACAATAAAACACAAGATTTAACTCTAGATCATAAAATCCTAATCCTTATCACAGGCTTTTCAAAAATACCCAACAAATCAAGTTTATAATGCAACAAAAACTACCACATGTCTATCTATAATGGGGTATTGAAAATGAGTAAAGAAATCCCTACCTTAAAGAGAGAAGATGAGAAAACTCTAAAAATCAACTTTGCCAGAATTTGATCTCCACCGGTCAAAACGTAGCCCTTGAGACACTCATCATATTTGTATAAGAAACTAGTATCAAAATCTCGCTTGATCTTTGTAGATCGAACAAAATGTGAAATTTGGTGAGAGTTTAGAGAAGGGAGAGAAGAGAGAAAAGAGAAGTTACAGAGAGAGTATGTGATTAGAAATGGTCAAAAAGAGTGATAGTGATCTGATTTGAGTGAAAAGTGCACATAAATCGATGTTTGAACGCACAAAATCCACTCGTGCGGATCAACTCAAGAAAAAATAGCTTTCTCGCGAAATCCGCTCATGTAAAATTCAAATTTCCACTCGTACTGATTTGACCTAACAACTTTTGCTGGGTGACTTCAAATAGGCGCATCTCTCTCATTCGAAAATGGAATATGGTCAATTTTGTGTCTAAATTGAAGCCCCGGAAATAAGCTTTCTAATGGTTCTAGCATCACATCAAGATTCAAAATGTGGAGAAAGAAAAAGACAAAAAAGTGAACACTACTCAAAACAAATATTCAAATCCGGCATTCTTGGTCTAATCTTGCCCAACCAACAAGTTAACTCATCAATCAAGGCTCCAAACAATGAAGAGGAGGTCCCAATTATAATAACTAAAAGGTAAATATAACCCATAACTTTTCAAAAGTCCAAAAAAAAAAAAAAACTTTGTAAGTGTAAGGTAACAGTTACCACTCAACATAAACAAGCCGAGTCTAAGACTCGGGACACTACAGGAGAGAGATGCCTTTCAATCTAACCGACGGCTTCAATCTGAGCGAAGATCGGCCGATTCTATGAATTGCACAGATCTGGATTGAGTTTATCGAAATCTAACTTGTTTAGGTAGAAAGTCCCTGCCGGTGGTTGAAACTAGCCGTCGAAGGACTGGTTTTCGTAGAGAAGACTTCAAGCGCCATGAGGAAGCAGAGGCAACGTCATAGGAGGAGGAGAATGAGGAGAAGCCACAACGTTGGATCAGTCCTTCGAGGCAGATCTAAGATCATCAAAGATTTGGCATGACAGCAAATCTAAGTTCTCAAATACACAATTTCACGACCCAAACCCGCCCCTGTAGGTTTAGCATCGTAACCGGCCAGTAATCCGTGGATTACCAAAGGTCTCTTAACAGATAAGCACATAATAAGGGACTGCGGAAGCAATTATACAAAATAAACAAGGTCTAATGAGCTGTGATAACATACATGGGACAGAAGATTTCAAAACTTGCATATACATAAGCATGTCGGTCGAAGGACAACAATATTTACAAAACATTTACAAAGGTGTAATCCCCAGGACCCGACTTTACAAAATAGACAGAGGCTAACATAAGTACAAAAACAGCCATGTAACTAGACTTCGATCGGAACCTCCTCGGGAGGCACAATGGTTGGCTGACAAAAACAGAAATGAAGGCCGTCAACTCTGGCCCTGATCACATGTCGGCTCACCTACGTACAAAATATAAACTGTGAGCGAAAGCTCAATGAACAATAACAAAGTAAAGGGGTTTCAATGAATGAGTCCGTACAGATTCAGAAATCATAATTCAGTTTCGTATCAAAATCGTAATTTGTCCAGATTATTTACAGAAATCATGAGGTATGCTTAAGTATACGTGATACATCCATTAGCATTAACAGAGCAGATACAGAACAGATACAGACACGTGAGGGTTACGAATAACCAGTTCTATAAAGGAACCTCCGGATCCGGGTAACAGAGAATAAATACGTTGAGCCCCATGACGGAGTCTCCGGTACGGGTAATAGAGTGCAGACAGATTAAGTTCCACGATGGAACCTCCGATACCGGGTAACAGCCAACAGATATCACATGATACTAAGGATGTCACGAATATATATCAGAAATTTGACAGTCATTCATTGTAAATAACATATCATTTTAGAAAACAGATCTTAATTCATCACATAGAAAATAAGTAAAGTTGAACATAGCTTTACTATGTTATTACTCACAGTTGGCCTTGAGACAGATAGATGGAGCAGATTGGTCAAACGGTACACGGCACGTGACCTACATAACACATAACAGACACACACTTGAAACACACGTTCTAATTGCACATAACTTACTTCGTTGGCTCTTAGTGTGTTTCTATCCTTTAATTCTCGTTATGGAATCTTAAACATGGCCTAGGAATGCCTAGGATGGAATGAGGATGCAAGAATGCATTGGAAAACATTTCTTGAAACTAGCTGAAAATAAGGTCCATGCTCGAGCGGACATGCAGACAATGAAGCTCCGCTCGAGCGTGACTTTCCCCGCTTGAGCGGACTGTAAACTCTATAAAAAGTACTATATGCATATTTTTCACGCTCGACGGACGACTTCGCCGAGCGTGAGACTCAGACTCGCCGGCGTAGATTCCTCGCCGAGTGGATCAGAAACACAAGACCTTCTGGGTATATACATTCCACGCTCGAGCGGAGGTGCATGTACTCAGAGTTCACGCTCGAGCGTAAAGTTCCCCACTCGAGCGTGGATCAAATTTCTGGAAATTCCAGATTTGATCACCAAGCTCAAATCCAACCTTTGAACATCCAAAACTCATTTTTCTGGGCCAAAACTTGAGGAAACACATAATAACTCATAAAACAACAAGTATTAAAAAATCATTTCAAGAAATCATGGCCCAAAAGTATGCCAATTGTACAAAATTCAACTTGGAATTCAAAGTTAATTCAGGAACATAACATGCATGCACATTTCTGAGGTAAGGTTCCCCAAAACATGATCAAACGCTATTCAATAACATGAAACTCATTGTTTTCCCAAAATTAAAGTGAACTCAACACATGCATGAGGAAATTCTTGAAAATCATCCTTCAAAATGCTATGAAACATGCATGCATGCATGGATTGACCTTTCCCTCTAGTCCTTAAGCTTGATTCTCATATCTTATAGCTCAATTAACTTGAATTCATGCATGAACAACTTAAATTCATAATCAAGAGGGTGAATTTCCTACCTCAAGCCTTGAATTCTAAGTGTAGAGGCTCAATCTCCCAAGTCTTCTTCAAACTCCTCTAATTTTCTAAGCAAACTTTCTTGTTGAATCAATTTCTCCCAACTCTCTCTCTCTCTCTCTCCCTCACGTTGGGCATCAAGAAAATTGAAGAGATGAAATGAAAAAGGTAACTTAGTGGGGTCAAAATGGCCTTGTAGGTAGTAATTTGACAAAACTAATCAAATGGCATTTTTTAATCAAATTTAATCGTTCCGAACCGAATTTTAATTAAACCTACCATAAAATTCTATAAATCCTAATTAGCACATAAATCAAGTCAATTTCTTATTCGGACGCCGATAAGGCTTTCAATTCGCAAACCAAAACTAAAATGTGAATAGATCTTTCTACGCCTAATAGATATGAACACAACAATGCAACACACACATGCATTTTAATTCAAAATTCACCTTAATTGCTAATTAGGCATAATTAATCATGGATTAACGTTAATCAGAGGTTGGGGTTGTTACAGTTTTCCCCCCTTAAAAGAGTTTGGTCCTCCAAACTCGAATTACCTTCATTCTGGAACAACATTGGGTCCAATGGGAACAAATCTGGATATCTCTTCATCATGTCTTCTTCGGTTTCCCAGGTTGCATAGGTTCCTCCATGGTTTTGCCAATCAACTTTTACCAACGGTATTTCTTTGTTTCTCAATCTTTTGATCCTGCGGTTTACAATCTGGATAGGCCTTTCCTTGTAGGTGCAATCATCTTTCAAAAGCACGTGTGTTGGCTCAGTGACGTGGAGTGGATCCCTCAAGTACTCTCGAAGCATCGATACGTGAAATACATTGTGCATATGCTCCATTACCGGTGGTAAAGCTACCCGATATGATACTGGATTGATCTTTTCAAGGACTTCATAAGGTCCAATATACCTTGGCGCCAATTTGCCCTTAACACCAAACCGAGTTTGACCCTTCATCGGGGTCACCTTTATGAACACATGGTCCCCAACTTCGTATTCCTTATCTCTTCTTCGGACATTAGCATAGCTCTTCTGCTGACTCTGTACAGTTTTCAGACGTTGCTGGATTAGTTTCACTTTCTCGGTTGTTTCTTGCACAAGTTCCGGTCCCAACAAAGGTCTATCACCTACTTCAGCCCAACATATCGGAGAACGACATTTTCTTCCATACAAAGCTTCGTAAGGAGCCATTTCAATGCTTGAATGGTAACTGTTGTTATATACAAATTCAGCTAATGGCAAATAGGTCTCCCAATTCCCCTGGAAGTCTAACACACACATTCTGAGCATATCCTCTAGAGTTTGGTTAGTTCGTTCAGTTTGTCCATTTGTCTGTGGGTGATAGGCACTACTCAACCTTAGTTCTGTCTCCAAAGCCTGTTGCAAACTCTGCCAAAATCTTGACACAAACTTCAAATTCCTGTAAGATACAATAAATATCGGTACACCATGCAATCTCACAATTTCGTTCACATACAAGTTAGCCAATTTATCCGCATTATAAATAGTTTTGACAGGCAGAAAATGGGCAGACTTAGTTAAACGGTCTACAAAGACCCAAATAGAGTCCATACCTCAAGAAGAGCGAGGCAATCCCACTACGAAATCCATGGTTATGTGCTCCCATTTCCATTCTGGTATTGGGAGTGGTTGTAGCAAACTAGCGGGTTATTGATGTTCAGCTTTAACCTGTTGACAATGTAGACACCTAGCCACAAAATCTGTAATACTCTTTTTCATTCCTGGCCACCAAAAATTCTGTTTTAAATTGTGATACATTTTCTTGTTCCCCGGGTGCATGGCAAACTTACTGCTGTGAGCTTCGGTCATTACACGTTTTCTCAAATCACAACAATTAAGTACACAAAGACGATTTTGAAATTTCAGCACGTCATTCTCAAACACAAATCCTGGCCTCGGCTTTGAATCAAATTCCTCTATGATCTTTTTCAAGTATTCATCTTCTCATTGTTTTTGTTTGATCTCGTCAAGAATTGTAAGTTGAGCGGAAATAGCAGTTAAAATCCCACCTTGTTCCTGCACAACAATCTCAATCTCTTTCTGTTCCAGGTCATCTAGCAGTTCTTTTCGATTGGACAGCAAGCATGACAAATTTGCACTGGATTTTCGGCTCAAGGTATCTGCTACGGTATTAGCCTTCCCTAGGTGATATAAGATCTGCAAATCATAATCTTTGATTAACTCTAACCATCGCCTCTGCCTCATGTTCAATTCCTTTTGGGTGAAGAAGTAATTCAAGCTTTTATGATCTGTATACACCTCACAAGTTACCCCATATAAGTAGTGACGCCAGATTTTCAAAGCAAACACCACAGCTGCTAATTCAAGATCGTGCGTCAGGTAATTCTTTTCATGAAGTCAGAGTTGTCAAGAAGCATAGGCAATCCGTTTCCCGTTTTGCATTAATACACACCCCAAACCTTTGTAGGAAGCATCACTATAAACTTGAAACCCATCAGTACTATTGGGCAAAGTTAAAATTGGTGCAGTCAGTAACCTGGTTTTCAACTCTTGAAAGGCTACCTCTCTTTGTTCATTCCAATCAAATGACACATTTTTCTGAGTTAACTGGGTCAATGGTATGGCAAGCTTGGAAAAGCCTTTCACAAATCTTCGGTAGTAACCTGCAAGTCCCAGAAAACTTCTAACTTCTGTCACATTTGTCGGTTTAGGCCAGTCCACAATAGCTTCAATTTTCTGAGGGTCAACAGAAACACCATCCTTGTTGATTACATGCCCCAAAAATGCCACACTATCAAGCCAGAATTCACATTTGGACAATTTAACGTATACTTTCTTTTCTCTCAAGGTCTATAGAGCAATTCTCAAGTGGTTCTCATGTTCTTCCTTGCTTTTGGAGTAAATCAGGATATCATCAATAAACACAACAATAAATTCATCCAGAAATGATTTAAACACTCTGTTCATAAGGTCCATAAAGGCAGCAGGTGCATTGGTCACCCCAAACGGCATTACTAAAAATTCATAATATCCATATCTAGTTTTGAATGCAGTTTTCTCTATGTCTTCAGCCCTAACCTTTAATTGGTGATACCCAGATCTGAGATCAATTTTGGAAAACACTTGGGCTCCCTGAAGTTGGTCAAACAAGTCATCTATTCGGGGCAGAGGGTATTTGTTCTTGATAGTTACTTTGTTCAGTTCTCGGTAGTCTATACACAACCTCAAAGATCCATCATTCTTTTTGACAAACAGAACTGGAGCACCTCAAGGTGAAGTGCTCGGATGGATAAATTTCTTATTCAACAACTCCTAAAGTTCAGCTTTTAATTCTTTCAATTCTGAGGTAGACATTCTATAGGGGGTCTTGGAAATAGGTTGTGTTCCCGAAAACACCTCAACAGTGAATTCAATTTTTCTATAGACTAAGTCCCCAGGTAAGTCATTCGGAAACACATCGGGAAATTCACAAGCAACAAGGATAGTTTCCACATTAGTACCGTCAAATGATGCAGTCAGTATACAACACAAGTAACCCCTATATCCCTTCCTAAGCAGTTTTCTAGCTTTTAGAACTGAAATCAGATATGGGGGAGGAACTACCCCATTCCCAGTAAAAGTAAATTCAGGCATACCCAGTGGTCTAAACATAACAGATTTACTTGCACAGTCAATGGTAGCACAGTATTTAGTTAACCAGTCCATTTCCAAAATGCAATCAAAATGATCAATGTTCAAGGGCAATAAGTCAACATATAACATCATATCGCCAATCATAATATCACATGCTGAATAAACATGAGCACACATCATAGAACCCCTAGACGGCGTAGATATAGATAATACATATGTCATAAGTTCTAATGGTCTAGTCAATTTTCGAGAGAAAGCATGCGATATAAAGGAATGTGTAGAACCAGAATCTATCAGTACACATGCATTTTGAGAACATACAGAGAGTGTACCTGACACCACAATATAGGTGTTTTGTACGTCCCCGGGCACTAAGGTGAACACTTGACCTTGTCTCAGAGGTTCTTTCCCAGTATTTGCTCTTGCATTTGTTTTGGCCACAGAGGCGGATCCAGCTGAACTTGCTGTAGGACGACTAGTATTCTCAGACCTGAGTGGGCAATCTTTCACTATATGACCTGTCTGGCCACATCGGAAACAAGCATCGGATACTCGGTAGCACACACCTCTATGCCTTCTACCACAATCAGAACAGACCGGGATAGACCGACTACTCTGACTCGAGCTGCTTATAAACCCCGTGTTTTGCTTCTTACTAACAAAAGACCGGCCTCTTCTAAAACCAAACCCAGACCTCTTTCCTTTCAATCCGTTTGTATAGTTGCTGAGGCCTTACTTTGTTTCATAGCGGCTATGGTGGCTTCCGCCATTAAGGATTTGTCTAAAACTTCCACATAAGTAGGCAATTTCAATACGCCTACCCGATCAAACACCTTTAAATCCAGTCCACCTTCAAATTTTCATGCTTTCTTGTAATCAGTGTCCACTATATGAGGAGCAAACCGTGCCAGTTTGGCGAATTTGGCTTCATACTCTGCTACAGACATTCTTCCCTGTTTGAGTTCTTAAAACTCAGACACTTTTCGATCCCTGAAACACTAGGGAAAATATTTATCATAGAAGATGGCATTAAACTGTGCCCACGTCATGTTCCCATTGCCACTTCGAATCAGTAACCACCACCTTCGGGCTTCATCCTTCAGAGTATAGGTGGCTAGGAGGACTTTCTGGAGTTTAGAACAAGAGAACACCTCATATAGCTTTTCTATTTCAAGAAACCACGTCTCTGCTTTCAATGGTTCAATTCCACCATAGAATGTCAGCGGTTTCATTTTCATGAATTTCTGTGTCAAGTTGATGATGTCATTATTATCTGCTTCGGCTTGTGCCGGTAGAGGTAGAGGGGGTAAAGGTTGTTGTCTTTGCTGTTGTGTCATAGTTTCAGTCAATGCCGCAAGCATTTGTTCCATTCGGCCCATGCGAGCCTCTGAAGATTCACTTACATCACTTCCCCTTGCATTCTCCATGTTGCTATAGAGACATCAAATGATAATAAACATAGGCATAATCTTATTCGTTTCTTTCAATCCATTTGCTCAAATTTACACACATTAAGTGTGACAACCTTCACCTCTGATTAATGCTAATCTCTGATTAAGCATGATAAGTAACTGATTAGAATGAAATCCTGAATTGATTGCATGAGTGTATTGTTTTAAATGCATTTCTATCTGTTTGATTACTGAATGATCTGTTCATATTTTTAGTTCCGAATTGCGAAGTGAAAGCCTTATCGGCGACCGAAACAGAAATTGATTGGTATTTTATGCTAATTAAAATTTATGTGATTTCATAGTAAGTTTAATTTAAATTTGATTGGAATGATTAAATTAGATTAAATAATGTTAAATCGCATTAGTTCAAGTAATTACCTTATTGCCATTAAGTGGACAATGCTAGGCCATTTATTTAGTCTTGAATTATATATGATTGGCATCACTCTTCATCACTTTTCCTAGACCAAAACCGTGAGAGAGAGTGAGTTAGGAGAGAATTGGTTTCAACAAGAGATTAACTTGGAGAATTAGAGGAAGTGTAAGAGAATTGCATAATTGGACCTCTACACTTAGAATTCAAGACTTAAGGTAAGGAATTAATCCTTTTATTGTGAATTTAAGTTGTTCTTGCATGGTTCATGGGATTATTGGAGGTTAGAGTCAAATTATGGTTTAAAAAGTTGAATTGAGTAGCTATGTGTGCATGCATGTACATATCATGAAGTTTAAGGTTGTTTTCCATGAAATTCTTCCATGCATATCCATGATTTGGTTGTGGTCCTTGAATTCACCATGTTCTTGAGCTAAATCTTACATTTGATCAAGTTTTAGAGCACTAGAGTTTATAAGAGTTCATGCATGTTATGTTTTTACATAATTCATGAAAGTTTCTTTGAAATTGTGTTCAATTGTCTCACATTTGGGCTTGATTTTACAAAATTGATCTTCAAAACATGTTGTACTATGAGTTTTCAAGTGTTTTCCAGGAAATAGGCCCAAAAGGTTGAGGTTTGTTGTGTTGAATACTTGGTTTGAGCTTAGGAGGCAAATTTGGAAATTCCAGATTTTGGCTTCCACGCTCGAGCGACCGTCTTTTGTTCAGAGCTCCGCTCAAGCGAAGAAATGCTGGCTCGAGCGTAGATTGCAAGCTCTCAGATTTTTTGGTGCACGCAGACGCACGCTCGAGCGACGAGACCTACGCTCGAGCGAAGAGCTGTGTCTCACGCTCGAGCGAGCATCGGGCGGGAAATTTCAACATCTAGCACTTTTTGCATTTTTACAGACCGCTCGAGCGAGGAAGTCCACGCTCGAGCGACCCCTCTGTTTTGGAAAGCTCGCTCGAGCTTAGAAAGCCACGCTCGAGCGAGACTTCTATTTTAGCAAAATTTTGAAAAGTGTTTTAAAGTGCATCTTTGCATCCTCATTCCATCCTAGGCATTCCTAGGCCTAGTTTAAGGTATCTTAATGAGGATAATGTTATAGAATCACACCAAGTCAAGTTAATGGAATAAGTTATTAATCCCAAATGTGTAATTAGTGTGTGTGTGTTCGTTCTGTTATTGTGTAGGGTTGGCATCCGAGGACGCTCATTAACCTGTCTGTAGCTCAGAACTCTGTAAGTAACAATGTTGTAAAGATACATTCAAATTATAATTATTTCTAAACGACTGATTGTGCTACTTTCTGAAATGGCATTGTTTATTGAATGAATGTTTGTCCTATTTGTGAACTGTATCCGTGGCATCCATAGCAATTTATCACATTACTAATCACAGAGATCTCTGCCCCAAAGTTTGGAACTACTATCAAGCATCGTTATGATGGCCATCAACTGACTATTCGGTCTGTTGAGACCTACTGTACTATTTTGTTATTGGATGTACCACATATGACTACTATGGTTTCTAAATGACTGTTATGGCATGAAATATGAGCCACTGATTGAATAACTGTTCTACAAATGCAATTGACTGTTTTAACTACTGAAAGGACATTCATTCTTAACCTCTTTACGTAGTTGTTATTCACTGGGCTTTAGCTCACTGTTTATATCTATATGTAGGTGTCTAGGCACCAGACCGGAGCTAGGAGCGTCGGGTTAGCTCTTGTTTTGTCAAGCCAACCTTTGTGCCTCATTTCGAGGTTCTAGACCCGCCAAGCTAAGGCTGCTTTTGGGGTGTTTTAGATTCCCCCTTTTGTCTCTGTTTTGTAACAAATGTTATAGACTTTGACTGTACAGTTATGGTATAGGGATTTGGTCCCTAACCTGGATGTTTGTGTATAATGTATCTATATATGTTTTGGGTTATGAATATGGCTTTATTCATAAAAGTCTTTTGTCATTCAGATTTTCACAGTTCATTGGACATTTTATTTCTTTGGCTTTGGCCACTTACTTTGTGTTATCACATTATTATTGTGCCTTCTAATGGTAACCAAGTTATTGGCGGCTATGGCTAAACCCATAGGGGCGGGTTTGGGTCGTGACATTAAGTTTCCGTATTCATTTGGATTACCACATACTCACACATGCAGATGGAATGCCCCTAACCTTTACTAGGACATCCTAAGCTCATATGTACCTATGTGTGTGGTAGAATATGTGCTCTGATACCATTTTGTCACGACCCAAACCCGCCCCTGTAGGTTTAGCATCATAACCGGCCAGTAATCTGTGGATTACCAAAGGCCTCTTAACAGATAAACACATAATAAGGGGCAGCGGAAGCAATTATACAAAATAGACAAGGTCCAATGAGCTGTGATAACATATATGGGACAGAAGATTTCAAAACTTGCATATACATAAGCATGTCGGTCGAAGAACAACAATATTTACAAAACATTTACAAAGGTGTAATCCCCAGGACCCGACTTTACAAAACCGACATAGGCTAACATAAGTACAAAAACAGCCATGTAACTAGACTTCGATCGGAACCTCCTCGGGAGGTACAACGATTGGTTGACAAAAACAGAAATGAAGGCCGTCAACTCTGGCCTTGATCACGCGCCGGCTCACCTACATACATAATGTAAATTGTGAGCGAAAGATCAGTGAACAATAATAGAGTAAAGGGGTTTCAATGAATGAGTCCGTACAGATTCAGAAATCATAATTCAGTTTCGTATCAAAATCGTAATTTGTCCAGATCATTTACAGAAATCATGAGGTATACTTAAGTATACGTGATACATCCATTAGCATTAACAGAGTAGATACAGAACAGATACAAACACGTGAGGGTTACGAATAACTAGTTCCATAAAAGAACCTCCGGATCCGGGTAACAGAGAATAAATACGCTGAGCCCCATGACAGAGCCTCCGGTATGGGTAACAGAGTGCAGACAAATTAAGTTCCATGATGGAACCTCCGATACCGGGTAACAGCCAACAGATATCACATGATACTAAGGATGTCACGAATATATATAAGAAATTGGATAGTCATTCATTGTACAGAACATATCATTTTAGAAACGGACTGTTACGCATCGTTACATAACGGTTCCGAATTACTTCTTTCGAAAAAACACAAAAAAAAAAAAAAAAAAAAAAAAAAAACTGAAAATGGGGGAAGAAGGATAAAGATAAGAAGGAAGATAAAGAGAGAAGATGGAGGAGCAAGAGATAGAAAGAAGGAAGATGAAGAACATATTATTGATTTGTTGAAGCTGTAAGACCTATACTATTCTATTCAGCTGCTATCACTCAACCATTTTGTTTGTGTGTATCTATCTATATATTGTTTGAAAATAATAATAATAATAAGTGTGGTCATTATCTATTTGGCTTGGTTAAAATATGTATATATATAGAATCTTATTTGTTCTCTTACTTTTACCATTGTTTATCTTATATATAATAGTTAGTGATTGATTTTTTGTATAATATAAAGTCATTAATTATTAAAATAAAATGTAAAAAACTCAGTTTATAATGATTTAAAAATATGAAATATATTGGATCATACTTAAAAATTTACAAAAATTGATCAATATTTATTTCAAACCCAATAAATATGATCATAGAAAAAAAATATGCGTATCGGTAAGTTTTTTTCAAATTGTGTGAAAAATAAAAAAATCCACGATTCCGGTTATCAGAACTGCTACGCTTACGCCTTTACACTCGCAATCAAGAATCGCAATCGCGCCATTGTTATCATGATCGCGAACCGTTTTTCAGAACCTTGCTTCATCGTGTACCCTATTATTCTGAAAAGTAAAGATATACAAACAGAAAAATCATATAAAAAGACATGACAAATTTGTATCCATTCATTTTGAACCAAAAAACCCATCAAAATGGCTTATTGTTTGGAAAATTACATTGTCATGTCATTCCGGTCGGCTTTCTATATAAAATTTTGTTTGCAAATCATTTTCCAATTCTGAATACTTATCAACTGTGCAACTCTCATCCCCATGATCCATTATCCACTCTAACTATCTGGAATAATGCAAATCAACCTTCTAAACTTTTCACTAATCCCAAAACTCAACATAAGAAAATTTTAAAAATAAAAATAAAAATTGGTGAGAACATACATTGAAAAATTGAATTTTACACAATTTAACATGTAATTTAGGAACTGCATGATCTTCATAAATAACTAAATTTCACTATGTCAATCTAATTTGACCCAAAAGATTAACATAATTCACATGGTAACCCACAAAAAACAACAAAATCATGACATACCCAATATCAATCACATTACAATGCTATCATATATGTGATTTAATTAAACATGAAAAACAAAAATTGAAAAAAAAATAATAATAATAAAAAAAAAACTTACTTGCTAAGAATCGCCACCGGGTCATCACCCGAGTCGACCAGAGCCATCGCGGTGGACTCGCCGATCCGACCCTTTTGCGAGTCATCGACGGCGAGAACAATCGACACCGACATGTTAATGATTGAGCCGTCACGGAGTTGGAGCGAATTGAAATGAAGACTGTAGAGGAACTCGGATTCTCTCATGAAGCCCTTGAGAGGGCTAGCCCAGCCTTCGCTGAGGACATGAACCCATTGGAGATTGATCCGAGACAGCTTGATTCTCAACAACGAGAGGGATTTTCTCTTCTTCTCATCCCTTTCGGACTCTGAAACGAACAGCTCAACGATAGGGTTGGTAAGGAATCCGTTAAATTCGTAATCCCATCCGGTTTAGTTTAATTAATAGTGTGGATTGATTTTTTGAGTTTATGGTTTGGTTCCGGATTGAAAAATTAAAATCCTTAATTCACAGATTGGAACCGATCCGAATCGTATATAAATAACCTATATTTATATTATACACCATCTCGTATAGTATTTTTTCTTATTCTATATAAAACCTAAACCTAAACCTAAACCTAAACCTAAACCATCATATTATTTTCTTTTATTACTTTTGTTTGTTGGTTTTTAGTTTTAATTTATAATGGTTTAAATACTTATTGTGGAATCAGTTTTCTTATAGTTGTTTAAACTCTAGAACAATATGTTGCTATTATGGAAAGATATGTTTGATGACAGGTGCAGCTCAAGATCACGTGCAGCTTAAGATCAATCAAGTGCTAGCTCAAGTGCCAGCCATGCTTCTCAACAGTTATAATGCAGAGCAGTCTAAGTTTAAACAGTAGCAGAGCAGTTGTACCATATCTCTACAGTGTGTATAGGTTAAGAGTGTCTGGTGCATATTAGTTTCAGTTAAGTGTATGTTAGAAAATCCTTTTAACTCCTATTAGTTAGTTTGTTAAGACAGTTGTGAGTTTGTTAAAGATAGTTGTGAGGTGTGCCTATATAACAATATTTTTGCAGTTGTAAAGGTGTGATTGAGTTTTATAAAATAACATCTTTCAATAATATTTTCTAGTTGCTTCTCTCTTTCCCTTCATGGTATCAGAGCCCTAGAGCTCTCACGAGCAACAATGGTGGTTCAAATTGATAAGCAATCATTGCCTGCAAACGTTCTCCTTCTCGTTTCCAATCTTAACTCTTTAATTACAGTTAAACTCGAAGCTTCAAACTATTCAATTTGGAGAAGTCAAGTCCAAAATTTCTTTGAAGCTACAGAGTTATTTGGTTTTCTTGATGGATCCACTGTATGTCCATCTGCTACAACTCTTGATTTTGATAATAATACAATTTCCAATCCTAAGTTTCTGCAATGGAAGTTGACTGATTCTTGTCTTCTTAGTTGCATAATTGCAACTCTTGCTCCTTCAATTTTTTCTTCCATTCTTCATCTGAAGAATTGCTGTGATGTTTGGTCAACTCTTGAGAAACGATTCACATCACTTTCTCGCTCTCATATTCATCAAATCAAGAATCGTTTGAGGACTACTACAAAGAAATCCAAATCTATGGAAACCTATCTTCAAGAAATCAAAGATCTTGTTGAACAACTTGCTTTGGCATCTTCTCCAGTCTGTGATGAAGATCTCATTCTTCTGGTACTCAATGGCTTGCCTGAGGAATACAATGCTTTCAAAACCACCATTCAAGCCAAATCTGAGATATTTACAATGGATGAACTCTGTTCTCTCTTATGTTCTGAAGCCATACATGTTGAAAATAGTCACAAGCATGGTACTTCTGATCTCACTGTGGCTTTCTCTGCTACTAATCCTCATTCAATCACAGACAATACTTCAGCTACATCATATGTTCCATCTCATCATAATCAGCAGTATTTTGGTCAATCTTCCTCTCGTAATTTCTCTTTTCAAAATAGAGGAGGTCCTCGATCTCAAGGCCAGTATAGAGGTGGTAGTAGGTACAGCAATCCACGAGGCAAAAGAGGAAGAAGACCTCAGAGTTATGGCTTGACCTGTCAAATCTGTGGAAAAGAAAATCACTCTACTTTAGAGTGTAGACATCGACTGAATACTTCTTTTCAACCTGTGTTTCCCTTCTATACCATGGGACCTTCACAAATGACTGCTTTTACTCCTAGAGCTTTTTCTGCACAAACTCCTTTTCCTACTATGTCCACCTCTATGCAGTCTACTTCAGCTCCATGGTATGTTGATTCTGCTGCTACTTCTCATCTCACAAATGATCTGAACAATCTTCATTTTTATCAACCCTACCAAGGCCATGATCAAGCAATGATTGGTGATGGAAATACTCTTCCAATTCATAACTCTGGCACTGGTATATTGTCCTCTCCTTCCTTTCAATTTAGGCTTAACAATATTCTTCATGTTCTACAAATTTCATCAAATTTGCTATCTGTTCATCAACTTACTTTTGATAATAATTGTAGTATTACTTTTGACAATGAGTCCTTTGTGATTCAGAACAAGCTCACTAACAAGGTGCTTTGTAGAGGACATCATCAAAATGGCCTCTACCAGTTTCCTTCTTCATTTTCTCCTAAAGCTTTTTCTGGTACTAGTTCTCTTGCTACTGTTTGGCATAAGAGACTAGGCCATCCTTCTTCTGATGTATTTCATACTATTACAAATAAAAGTGGCTTGTCTCTTAGTCATCAAGATTGTAACACTTTTTGTCATTCTTGTTGTGTGTCTAAGAGTCATAGACTCCCTTTTGTTCTTTTCACTAATAAGACTCATGCTCCTTTCACTCTGATTCACTTAGATGTTTGGAGTCCTTTTACTCGAGTGCATTCTTCTTTTACTTACTATGTTGTTTTCATTGATGATTTTAGTCATTTTACCTAGCTTTATCCTCTGTCTTATAAAACTGAAGTATATTCTAAGTTTTTAGAATTTAAAACCTATGCTGAAATCAGTTTTCAACTTCTCTTAAAATTTTAAGAACTGATGGAGGAGGAGAATATACTAGTCATCAATTTGAGACTCTTCTTAAATCTTCTGGCATTGTCCATCAGCTTAGTTGTCCTCATACTCTATCTCAAAATGGAGTTGCTGAGTGAAAGCACAGATACATCATTGAGACAACCATCACCCTGCTTGATCAATCATCTATACCTCTGAAATTCTGGTTTGAGGCCCTTGCAATTGCTGTTTATCTGATCAATAGAATGCCTTCTCCTACATTGGGCAATCTCAGTCCCTATGCGGTGCTGTTTCAGATGCTTCCAGACTATAATTTTCTTAAAGTGTTTGGCTGCAGATGTTATCCATGGCTGAGACCTTACACTTTTCACAAACTGCAACCAAGATCTACGGCTTGTGTCTTTATTGGTTATCATCCAAGTTACAAGGGATACAGATGCTTGGATCCTCTTTCTGGTAGAATCTACATCTCTAGGCATGTTGTGTTTAATGAATGTTCTTTTCCTTTTGCTTCTACTGATTCTTCTTCACCTCCTCTTCTTTCTTCCAAATCTGTTATTAAGACGTTCTTTTAGGGTACTACTCCTTTCATGTCTTCTTCTTAGGTTTCTATTCAGTCTAATTCTGTTTCAGTATCTTCTCCTAATTCCTTCTCATTTTCTCATCTAACAAATGTTTCTGCTTCTCCTCTTGTCTCACATAATCCTGGTTTTATCTCTTCCCCTTTATCTTCTTCTTCACCTGGTATTAAACTTACTATTCTCATTATTCCTCGTCCTTCTTCTCACTCTCTCAATTCTCATCTTATGCTCACTCGAAGTAAGACAACATGCTCTGCTCAGTCTGGTTTGGTTGCTAATCTTCTTGACACTGAGCCTCGAACCTATAAAGAAGCTTTGCAGTGTCCTCATTGGCATAAATCTATGCTTGATGAATTTCAAGCCCTTCAAACTCAACAGATTTGGTCTCTTATTCCTTCTTCTGCAAATCAAAATGTAGTTGGCTGTAAATGGGTCTTTCGAATAAAAAAGAATTCAGATGGCTCTATTGCTAGGTATAAATCTTGACTTGTTGCCAAAGGTTATCTTCAAGAAGCTGGTGTTGATTTCTTAGATACCTTTAGCCTCGTAGCCAAGCAACCAACTATCAGAGTCTTCCTTTATGTTACTCTTCATTTCAATTGGTCTATTAAACAGTTGGATGTGTCTAATGCCTTTCTTCATGGCAAGCTTGAAAAAGAGGTCTTTATGGCTCAACCACCTGGTTTTGAGAATTCTGAGTTTCCTACTCATGTGTGTAGATTGAACAAGGCTCTTTATGGTCTTAAACAAGCTCCCAGAGCTTGGTTTTCCACTTTCTCATTTTTTTGCTTCAAATTGGTTTTGTTCCTAGTCATTGTGATAATTCCTTGTTTGTTCAATCTACCTCTACCACTTTTACTTATCTCTTGGTCTATGTTGATGACATTCTTGTCACTGGTAACTCTTATTCTCATATTCAGTCCTTAATTTCTCAACTTCATTATGTTTTTCCTCTCAAAGATCTGGGTTCTCTTTCTTTCTTTTTGGGTATTTCTGTTACTACTTCTTCTTCTGGTTCTTTCTTATCTCAATCTCATTATGCTTCTAAGTTGCTTCAACAAGCTGGCATGTCTGATTGTAAGCCTGTCTCTTCACCCCTTAGTCCTTCTTCTTCATCTTCTCTGTCTTCAGTTTCTTCCTCTGCCTTTTCCAATCCTTCTCTCTACAGAAGCCTTGTTGGTGGTTTACAATATTTGATCATCACTCGTCCGGATTTGGCCTTTGCTGTGAATCAGGTTTGTCAACATATGCAATCACCTTCTCAAGATGATTTTGCTAAGGTTAAGCGTATGCTTAGATATGTTCAAGGGACACTGCATCATGGTTTACATTTTTTCCCAAGTTCGTTTGATATTCATGCCTTCTCTGATGCTGATTGGGCTGGTAATCCTTGTGATAGAAGATCTACCTCTGGTTTCTATCTTTATCTGGGTGCTAATTTGGTTTCTTGGACGACAAAGAAGCAGTCCACTATGGCTAGATCTTCTACTGAAGTTGAATATCAGTCCATGGCTCAGGCTGCAGCTGAGGTGTCTTGGCTTCAAATGTTGTTGCGTGATATGCATCTCCCTTCCTCTGTTCCTGTCCTTTGGTGTGATAATCTGTCTGCTTTATCCTTGGCCTCTAATCATGTTTTTCATGCCAGGAACTAACATATCGAAATAGACTATCATTTTGTTCGTGAAAAGGTGTCTGCCAAACAGCTTCTTATTCGGCATGTTGCTTCTTCAAATCAGATTGCTGATGTGTTCACTAAAGCTCTCCCTGTTGGTCGTTTCCTGTTTCTCAAATCCAAGCTTCTTGTCACTCTTCCCACTTTCAGCTTGACGGGGGATGATGACAGGTGCAGCTCAAGATCACGTGCAGCTCAAGATCAATCAAGTGCTAGCTCAAGTGCCAGCCATGCTTCTCAACAGTTATAATGCAGAGCAGTCTAACTCTAAATAGCAGCAGAGCAGTTGTACCATATCTCTATAGTGTGTATAGGTTAAGAGTGTCTGGTGCATGTTAGAAAATCCTTTTAACTCCTATTAGTTAGTTTGTTAAGACAGTTGTGAGTTTGTTAAAGATAGTTGTCAGGTGTGCCTATATAACAATAGTTTTGCAGTTGTAAAGGTGTGATTGAGTTTTATGAAATAATATCTTTCAATAATATTTTCTAGTTGCTTCTCTCTTTCCCTTCAATGTTGTTATTGTGGAATGAATATAATGCGATATTTATGTTTTTATGAAACTAAAATGTTCTATATTTTTTTTTTTTGTTATTTAATTATGTGAATCTGTGGTCCTAAACCAATCCAATCCGTATTTAAATGGATTGGTTCCACGATTTAAACGGATTGAATTAGTTCTAATTTTTTAGGAACCGTAGATAACGGATTAGTCTTAATTTTATCCTAATCCGGACCATGCTCACCCCTACTTAACGAGGTTTTCCCCATCTGGGTCGATCAACCCGCATGAAATTTGGATCTTTCGGTGGGTTTTAAGGCTTGAATGATGAGAGAGAGGGAGTTTGAGAGGTGTGCAGTAATGGGTTTTGTGGGTTTTGGGGAATGAGATAGATGGGTTTAGAGATTTGATGAAAAGGAAGGCCATGGACGCCATTGGAGATGGGCACTGAAATGTCTCTCTCTCTCCCCTGGTTTTGTGTTTGGAGAGAGAGAAAGTGAAAGGTATTTTTGTAATAAAAATTAAGGAAAGTTGGAAAGAGAATGAAAGATATCTTATCACTTGAAACAGTGAAGTACGTCTGATTTTGATATGAATTTTTGGAAGTTGGATAGGGGTGTAATTTTGGCCCGACCCGGTTTGGCCCGACCCATCCGGGCTGGAATGGAACGACCCATCATCGGGAGACTCGATCAGACACCCATGTCGGCGGACGCCAAAAAATCGGGTTGGGTCGGGTCGGCCCACGGCCTAGAAAACTAGGCCTAAGCCCCGCCCAGAGGTATTCGGGCTTTTGGCGAACCAGTGGGTCGGGCCCCTGGGCTTGGGCTTGGGCTTGGGCCTGGGCTTGGGCTTGGGCTTTGGGCAGGCCTAAACAAATTTATTTATTTATTTATTTATTTTTTCCATGAAAATTTTATTATTTTTCATTAAAAATAATACTGGGCCTTGGGTGGCCTGAGCGTGTCGGGCTTTTGGGCAGGCCTTGAGGGCGCCGATGGGTCGGACCGGGCTTCAAAACGATGGTCCAGGCCCACCTCGGGCCACGAGCCAAAATTACACCCCTATGAATAGATTGCATGTTGGATTATATAAGGTCTATGTTACCCAAAAAGCAACTTAAGAGGGGGGGTGAATTAGGTTTCTACAAATTAAAATTAATAATACCCCAATAAAATTAACTACTAGTACAACAAATTATTAACAAGCACAATGATGAACTTAGCAGTAAATGATCAAGCAAAATAATAATGAAGTATAACTAACATACAGGGTAAAACAAATGATTAACACATGAATATTAGATAGCTATAGCAGTAGTAAGAAAGTAAAGAGATTATGGAAGATGAGACAGACAGATTTATAGTAGTTCAGCTTCAACCAAGCCTACATCCACTCCTCAAGCTTCACTTGAGATTTTCCACTATCTTCTAGTTTCACAGGGGTGCTAGCAACCTCTTTACAAATGGAGCGATCCTCCACGGATTTTACATAGACTTCACAAGCCCAAACCCTTGCAAATCTTAGGTGATTCACAATCACTCTCAAGATTTCAAGAACACAGTGTTTGCAACACTTTTACAAGATGAAATGGTAGTTTTGCTTTCAAAGAAAGCTTATAATAAATATCTTTCAAAGATAAATATATAAAATGAAACTTTGATTTTTCTGTAAATCTCACACAAGAAAAATGAACTTAATACTATAAGGTTCAGTATATAATTTCTGAAAATATATGTAAGTGATTATAGATCAAAGAATATTTTCAAGTTTTTTTGTAACTTGTTTACATTAGAGACTTTGGTATATATAATGAAAATTATAACCGTTTATAGCCGTTGTATTCATTTGAATTTATAGCCGTTTATAGCCATTGTACTTCCATCATTACCAATTTGAATATCTTCCACTCCATCATTACAAATTTGAATATCTTTCACTTGAACCTTTTGAATCTTTATAGCCGTTTATAGATGTTGTACTTCCATTATTACTAATTTGAATATCTTCCACTTGAACCTTTTGAACCTTTTGGCCTGCTGCTGTGCTAGGCTGTTTGAACCTTTGTTTTGAGCTGTTTGAACTCCTGATTTAATCAAATATTAAATACATTCTAACAACATTTAGGATAAAGGTTTAGGTCAAAAATAATGGGACAAAATAAATTTTGATTCTATTTTTCTCTTTCAAATAAATCATCAAAATAAATTTTGATTAAAATATAATTAAATAAATCATTCAAATAAATTTTGGATTCTATTTTTCTCTTTCAAATAAATTAAAACATAATTAAATAAATCATCAAAATAAATAAGTCTAACAATCTCTCCCTTTTTTATGATGGCACACAATGATGTTTTGATTTAATTTGGGAGTAACAAGGACTCTCCCTCAAGTCATGCTCCTTGAATTCATTTCTAAATACATAGGTTAGCACATGTGTAATAAATAAGCTTTAATCAACAACATGATATAGGATTAAGATATCAAACTATAAATACATAACATCAGATTAGTTTGAAAATAATACCATAATACATAACATCATATAATTTCTCCCATTGTGACATTATCAAAAGGAAATCATAGGTCAGAATCTAAAGGAGGAGGAGGAGAATGATAATGATAAATGGTATCAAATATATATATATATATATCAATCAACGGTCAATCAACAAATATATATATATATATATATATTACATATACAACTTTCCCATGTCGCTCTCGTTTTTTGCAAAACGCGGTTGCCACGTGGCCTGGCTTTTGCTTCATTGGCCGACAAAAGCAGCTCTCCTCGATTGCCGCTCGCCTCGACTATCTCGCCCTCCTTGCCTTCTTCTTTTCAGCCTTGTCTCTTCAGCCTTCTTCTAAATCACACACTTTTCCATTTTCTTCTCTACCATTCTCTTCTATCTCTTCTTCACTACTCTCGTCTGTTTCGTCTTTCTCATCGAGAGACAAAAAAAAAAAAAAACTGAACGGAGAAGGCCAAACCTCAGTCTGTTCTCTTTTATTTCTCTGCAACTCATTTCGTTTACAGCTCTCATCTCTAAACCATGGCTTCTTCATCTTGTCCCCTCACTCTATTTCTGGACCTGAACGATCCTATAAGCTCTGCTGGACCAAGTACCCTTACTCATACTCTTCCTGTCATTCCTCTTCCTAACCTTCTGATAATGTCGATTGAGCAAATCATGGCAGCTCAATCTGACATAGAAGCCAATCATTTCACACTGACGTTCTGTATGGAAACGGTGACGGCAGTCACAAAATTGGCTCACCGATTGCAAAACAAGACGAGTGAGCTCCATCAGGTCAACGCCCAACTCTCTCTGCTCCAACGCATGTACAAGGATGCGCGAGCAGAAATAGGCGCACTGAAGGCCGAAAACAAAGAGCTTAAATGGAAGACCACTTCTATGGCCTGATTTGGAGCAACATCGTTCTTGGCCTTTGATAGTCAGCGAGGAGTCGTTGCTCTCGACGAAAGCACGGGAGCAGGGGCGTCAAGGGTCGCCCAAGGTGATAAAAAGAAGAAGAAAACGATGGAAGAGGCGAGTAAGTGAGGTCGGCGAATGGTCGGAAAAAAAAAAAATGAAGAGTTGTTTTGTTTTTTTTTGTTTTTTTTTTTAAAAATATGTTTAGTTTGATCGGCGTATGGCCGTAAAAAAAATGAAGAGTGTTTTTTTTTTTTTTAATGTAAATATTTATATGTTGATTTGTTTTTGTTTTTATGTTTAAGTACTGAAAAATGAAATTAAAAAGAAAAAAAAAATTAAGTCCAAACAAAAAATAATAAGGAGAAAAAAAATAATAATAAAAGAAATTAAGTCTAATAGCAAAATAAAAAAATAAAATAAAATAATACCAGCATAAATTAAATTTAAAGTATATGTGAAGCAGTTAAGCATGATCTAACAATCGATTTGAGCATGATCTAACAATCAATTTCTAGCAAGAGCAAACAAGTTTTATACAAGATAATTAAAAAAAATATGTGAGGTGCAAGCTCATAAGTGTGATATCAAAAATAGAATAGAATCTGAGGGGATTTTTATTTATTTATTTATTTTTAAACTAATCAAGTTTAAATTCTTCACCTTATTTCATTTGGCAAAATCAATAAGGAGATATGAATAATGAAAACTCATAACTGAAATGTTCTCCTCAATAATATCAAATAGGATGTCAAATGTTACCAATAAGGATGCCAAAATGATACCAACATACAATCTACAAAGGATACCAATATACAATCTAGAAGATTTAACAATCATAGTTCAAGCATTATGTAGAATACTAAATATTTCTCATAATAGGTTAAACTCAATATAATCTCATAAAGCTAATGTAAATCTAAAAAATGAAGCATGTTCAAGGTATAGCAATCCATATGCCAAGAAAAATCATGAATTTCAATATATAGCACACGTTTTAAGCATAGGCATGATTTTTAGGTAAGAACATCATCAAAGTGTATACATTGCAAATCATATGAAGCATAATCAATCTTTTTCATATCAAAGTAATAACAGTATTAGCTCAAAGGATATACGATAGAATTTTTACCTCAAAAGCTTAAGAGAGTGAGGAGGCATACCTTTGATTCAAGAGTTGGAAGGTTTTTAATCTTCAATTTTCTTTCATGAGGAGTTCATCTCAAAGAGGTTTAACAAGTATGTTAGCAAAGATGATTTCTCCCCCTAAATTGATGCTTCCGTTTTCTATTGTGATCTTGTAGAGATATGGCAATCGTATAGCACTGCTTTCTTTTATCTTTATTGACGTAAGATGTGAGGATTTCTCCTTAGTTCTGTTGGAAAAATGGTTTAATATAGGCATATTTTTTAGCCCAATTTTGAGTGGGCCTCAAACGTTGTTTGGAGTGGATCCGAAGAGGTGAAGACAGAACGTCAAAACCATTTATGAGTGAATGTGAAGTTGACGTCGTGTTTCGAGTCTAACATTAATTTTTTTTAGATAAAATTCATTTGAATTTTTTCAATAAAAAATTATTTTGAGAATTTAATTTAATTCTAAATTCAAATTTTGGGTTTCTGAGTGGTTTCCTAAAATTTGTAATTGTAAGAATTTAATTTAATTCTAAATTTAAATTTTGGGTTCCTAAGTAGTTTTTTAAAGTTTATACATCGTCTTTTATTTATTAAACTATTTAAATAGTTTAATATATATATATATATTCAAATAGTTTAATATATATATATATATATTTTAAATAGTTTAATTAATAGATATTAGTTCCAACAGTTACAAATGGAACAGTTTTCAAAAAGTTTGAATAAAGTATTCAAATGGCAAACGGTCAAAATTGTTTGACTTTAGTGCACCTGTTCATTTTCATATTGCACCTATTCGGTTCTATTGATTTTGCCTATAAATACTCCATAAATCCAGCAGTCTTGGGGTATCCAAATTCCATCCGAAAATCAGTTTAAATTTGGTCTCATTACTGTCCAGATATTTCTAGTTTTGCATTTTTCTTCATTCTAGTTTTAGAATAAATATTCAGAAAGTTAGATCACAGGTTTGGTTCGTCGAACAATTTGTTTTGGAGTGGTACTACAAATTGATTAAAGATCATTGTATCCTGGGAGATAGACGCCACTCAACCGTAAGCACCATAACGGGGCGAATCTGTTTTAAGGACAGAGTATCACACACTCGACTTGGTCTTGTAATTTTTATTTGGTTCGACAAAATAAATCCGGTATGTTATTTATTTATTTTGTTTGATTTTATTTCTATTTATTTATTTACACAGAAGATTGTTCCAACTATCTTAAGACAGATTCGAATTTATTCTGTTTACAGAATTTTTTCGTTTGTTTCCTTTTCTCTTTTTTCTTTTTAAGAAAATTATTTTCTGTGAATTTATAAAATAATATTATGGTTGGAAAAACAAATAGTGATTATATGCTATTTGACAGATAGTAGTAATATACTGTCTCTTTTCTTTAACAACTAGTAGTACGATACTAGTGTCATTAATAATTTAGAATATATTTTTGTGGAATTTTGTCAGGAAATTAATTTTGGTTTTTTAGAAATTATTTTCTGAGTTTTCTTTAATTAAAATTCTGTTTCAGTATTTTAATTATTGAAGTGTTACTGAAATTAATTTTCGGTGTGGAATTAATTTGGTTGAATAAAATTTTATTTTATTTCCAAATTAATTGAAAAATAAAAGTTATATTATTATTTCTTTTATTTTACAGAATTTAATTTCTTGTGTGGAATTAATTTGGAAATAAAATAAATAAAATTTTATTTTATTTCCAAATTAATTGAAAAAATAAAAGTTATATTTTTTTTTATTTCTTTTATTTTACAGAATTTAATTTTCTGTGTAGAATTAATTTGTTTAAATAAACTTTTGTTTTATTTTCAAATTAATTGGAAATAAAAGTTACATTCTTGTTTCTTTTATTTTTTATAGAATTTAATTCTGTGAATTTGGTTTAATTTTCTGTGTAGTGTAAATTCTAATTATAATTTTGTTTTATAAATTAGATTTGATGGCTATTAAAACTAATGCCCAAACAAGTACTACTGTGGTGGTTGCAATGATGCCAACCCCCTCTCCTGTTGTAACAGTACCGGTAAATCATAGTGAAAAGCCAGAGAAATTCTCAAGAACTGACTTTAAAAGATGGCAACAGAAAATGTTGTTCTATCTTACAACTCTGAACCTGGCTCGTTTCCTCCGTGAAGATGCTCCTATCCTGAAAGAGGATGAAACCGACTGGCAAGTGGTTGCTGCGGTTGATGCTTGGAAACATGCCGATTTCCTTTGCTGGAATTACATCTTGAACGGACTTGACAACACATTATACAACGTCTACAGTCCAATCAAGACAGCAAAGGAACTTTGGAAATCGTTGGAGAAAAAGTACAAAACGGAAGATGCCGGCTCAAAGAAATTTGTGGTTGGTAGATTCTTGGATTTTGTAATGGTTGATTCAAAAACTGTGATCAGCCAAGCTCAAGATTTCCAACTCATTTTGCATGACATTCACGCAAAAGGCATGTCACTCGGTGAATCCTTCCAAGTTGCAGCCTTTAATTGAAAAATTACCAAAAGACTAAAAGGAATTCAAGAACTACCTCAAACATAAGCGCAAAGAAATTTCTATGGACGAATTAATTGTGCGTTTGAGAATTGAGGAGGACAACCGCAATTCAAGCGAGCTGGTAAGCATTCTATGGAGTCTAAGGCAAATGTGGTGGAACATGCTTCAAAAACCAAGAAACAAAAGTCTTCTGGAGAAAGTTCATCACAAGACTCTAAAGGGGGGGATAATAAAAAGTACAAGTTTAATGGCAAATGTTACATCTGTGACAAAGAGGGACATCGGGCCAAAGATTGCCGTAGCAAAGGCAAAAGCAAAAGAAGAACAAGCAAGAAGCCTGCTCAAGCCCACATGACTGAAGTGGACAATATTTCTAATGGTGTAGATGACATCAATCTTTCTGTTGTTGTTTCCGAAGCAAATCTTGTCGGAAATCCTAAAGAATAGTGGGTGGACACTGGTGTTACTTGTCATATTTGTGCCGACAAATAGATGTTCACATCTTATTCTACAGTGGACAATGGTGGACAACTTTTTATGGGCAACTCCTCAACTTCCAAAGTTGAAGGACAAGGAAAGATTGTACTCAATGTGACATCTGGAAAAGAACTCACTCTCAACAATGTGCTGCATGTACTGGACATTCGCAAGAATCTTGTTTCCGAATCTTTGTTGAGGAAGAATGGATTTAGGCTAGTATTTGAGAGTGATAAATTTGTACTTACTAAGAATGGGATGTATGTAGGAAAAAGTTACATGTCTGATGGCCTTTTCAAGTTAAATGTAATGACCGTTGTACCCTCAGTTATTAATAATACTACATCTTCTTCTTACTTGTTTGAGTCTTCAAATTTATGGCATGGTAGACTAGGGCATGTTAATTATGGATCTTTACGTAGATTAATTAATATGGAATGTTTACCTAAATTTGACATTGATTCAAATCATAAATGTGAAATTTATGTTGAGGCAAAATTATCTAAAACTCCTTTTCATTCAATTGAAAAAAATACGAAACCACTTGAATTAATTCATAGTAACATTTGTGATTTTAAATCAATTCAAACCAGAGGTGGGAAAAAGTATGTAATCATTTTTATAGATGACTATACTAGATATAGTTATATTTATTTAATTCGAACCAATGATTAAGTTTTGGAAACTTTCATTCAATATAAGAATGAAGTTGAAAATCAACTTAGTAAGAAAATCAAGAAAATTAGAAGTGATAGAGGTGGTGAATATGAATTACCTTTTGCTGAGTTTTGTAAAGAACATGGAATAATTCATCAAACCACCGCTCCTTACCCACCTCAGCAAAATGGAATTGCTAAAAGGAAAAATAGGACTTTAAAAGAAATGATGAATGCCATGTTAATAAGTTTTGGATTACCTCAGAACTTGTGGGGAGAAGCAATACTTTCTGCTAATTATATACTTAATAAAGTACCCCGAAAGAAAGCGAATCAAACACCTTACGAATTGTGACATGGAAGAGTACCATCCTACAAATACTTAAAAGTGTGGGGGTGTTTGGCTAAAGTGGCTATTCCTAGTCCTAAAAAGACTAAGATAGGTCCTAAGACTATTGATTGCATTTTCATTGGTTATGCGAAGAAAAGTAGTGTATATCGGTTTTTGATTCATAAATCAGAACATTCTGAAATGCATGTAAATACTATTATTGAATCTCGGAATGCATCTTTCTTTGAACATGTATTTTCAAATAAGACTGGACAAGAGACTAGTAATAATAAGAGATCTTTTGATGCTATTACTAGTAATGATCAAGAACATAATCAAGAGCAAGAGTTAGACCAAAATGAGAAAGAAGAACCTTGGCGTAGTAAACGTGCTAGAACCTCAAAATCTTTTGGTCCAGATTTTCTAACATTTTTGTTAGAAAATGAGCCTTTAACTTTTAAAGAGGCTATGTCCAGTCCTGAAGCTCCTTTATGGAAAGAAGCTGTCAACAGTGAAGTTGAATCCATCTTGAAAAATCACACTTGAGAATTAGTGGACTTGCCACCAGGTTGTAAACCTCTTGGGTACAAGTGGATTTTCAAAAGAAAATTGAAAGCGGATGGATCAATAGACAAATACAAGGCAAGACTTGTAGTCAAAGGTTTTAGACAGAAAAAAGGTCTAGATTACTTTGACACATACTCACCGATTACTAGAATAACATCCATTAGAATGCTAATTGCCATTGCATCTCTATACAATTTAGAAATTCATCAAATGGATGTTAAAACTGCTTTCTTAAATGGTGAGTTAAATGAAGAAATATACATGAAACAACCAGAAGGGTTTTCTGTTCTAGGGAAAGAAAAGAAAGTGTGCAAATTGGTTAAATCATTATATGGTTTAAAACAAGCACCAAAACAATGGCATGAGAAATTTAACAAGGCAATGATGTCAAATGGATTTAAAATTAATGAGTGTGACAAATATGTTTATATTAAAAACACAGACAAAGGTTATGTCATTGTATGTCTTTATGTAGATGATATGCTCATCATAGGTAGTAATAATGATATGATTAAAACTACCAAGAAAATGTTGAATAAACATTTTGACATAAAGGACATGGGCATTGCTGATGTAATTCTTGGTATGAAAATTACCAAAACATCAGAAGGATATGCTTTGTCACAATCTCATTACATTGAGAAAATACTTGACAAATTCAGCAAAGATGATGATCATCTTGCTAGAACACCTGTAGATGTTAATTTGTATCTTTCTAAGAATGTACAGGAAAGTATTTTTCAATTAGAGTATGCCCAAATTATTGGAAGCTTAATGTACTTGATGAACTACACTCGTCCAGATATAGCTTATGCAGTAAGTAAATTAAGTAGATATATGAGTAATCTGGGAGTAGAACACTGGAAAGCAATTATAAGGGCTTTAAGATATTTCCGATTTACTCGTAACATTGGGTTAAACTATACTAGATATCCAACAGTACTTGAAGGATACTGTGATGCAAATTGGATATCGGATACAAGAGACTCAAAGTCCACTAGTGGGTATGTCTTTACTCTTGGTGGGGCGGCTGTATCTTGGAAATCTTCCAAACAGACTTGCATTGCTAGGTCTACTATGGAATCAGAATTCATAGCTTTAGACAAAGCAAGGGAAGAGGCAGAATGGCTTCGCCACTTCCTTGAAGATATTTCAATATGGCCAAAACCAGTGCCTGCTATATGCATACATTGCGATAGTCAATCAGCTATAGGTAGAGCACAGAGTCATATGTATAACGGTAAGTCACGACACATTCGTCGTCGACATAATACAATAAGACAACTACTCTCTAATGAAATTATTTCCATTGATTATGTGAAGTCTAAAGACAACATAGCGGATCCACTAACCAAAGGGTTAGCAAAAGAGTTAGTTGAGAATTCATCGAGGGGAATGAGATTTAAGCCTATTAAATAAGAGTTACCACAACGGCAACCCAACCTAGTTGACTGGAAATCCCAAGATCTAGGTTCAAATGGACAACCGAGTTGTGAATGACTCAGAAGAATCACTGGGGAGTCTAACTCCTACCCATTTCTATGTTGAAATAGTGATGACTGTAGCGCTTGAGGTTAAGTAAAATTTTAATGATTCTTATATCTAGGTAAACCTAATAGAGTATGGCAGGATACTCTTCATAAGCATCACCTATGTGAGTGTGAACTGGGCTGGTTCTGTGAGATTTGGGAAGGGCTACAATTCTCTAGAGCACTCATGAAAGACCAGGTTGTTCAGGGCCAAAATGAACACAATAGTGAGAACTAAACTGTGTCTGGGGATATACTGTGTGAGTTCTATTGTCTTGGTTTACACAAACGGCTAAACAGTTCAAGACATCATGTTCACTGGTTAGCTAGTAAATCCGATAGTGTCTCACAAGGGAAGGTTCAAAGCCAAAAGCTACCTATCATTTGCAGAATATTTCCAATTTCTGTACTCTCTGTAATTAGATCATGTTGTTGCATTTTCTCTCCGTCAAATTCCATTTATGTGGGGGATTGTTGGAAAAATGGTTTAATATAGGCATATTTTTTAGCCCAAATTTGAGTGGGCCCCAAACATTGTTTGGAGTGGGTCCAAAGAGGTGAAGACAGAACGTCAAAACCATTTATGAGTGAATGTGAAGTTGACGTCGTGTTTCGAGTCTAACATTAATTTTTTAGATAAAATTCATTTGAATTTTTTCAATAAAAAAATTATTGTGGGAATTTAATTTAATTCTAAATTCAAATTTTGGGTTCCTGAGTGGTTTCCTAAAATTTGTAATTGTGAGAATTTAATTTAATTCTAAATTTAAATTTTGGGTTCCTAAGTGGTTTCTTAAAGTTTATACCTCTTTTTTTATTTATTAAACTATTTAAATAGTTTAATATATATATATATATATTTTAAATAGTTTAATTAATAGATATTAGTTCCAACAGTTACAAACGGAACAGTCTTCAAAAAGTTTGAATAAAGTATTCAAATGGCAAACGGTCAAAATTGTTTGACTTTAGTGCACCTGTTCATTTTCATATTGCACCTATTCGGGTCTATTGATTTTGCCTATAAATACTCCATAAATCCAGCAGTCTTGGGGTATCCAAATTCCATCCGAAAATCAGTCTAAATTTGGTCTCATTGCTGTCCAGATATTTCTACTTTTGCATTTTTCTTCATTCTAGTTTTAGAATAAATATTCAGAGAGTTAGATCACAGATTTGGTTCACCGAACAATTTGTTTTGGAATGGTATTACAAATTGATTAAAGATCATTGTATCCTGAGAGATAGATGCCACTCAACCGTAAGCACCATAGCGGGGCAAATCTGTTTTAAGGACAGAGTGTCATACACTCGACTTGGTCTTGTAATTTTTATTTGGTTCGACAAAATAAATCCGGTATGTTATTTATTTATTTTGTTTGATTTTATTTCTATTTATTTATTTACACAGAAGATTATTCTAACAAGTTCTAATTCAATAAAGTTTATTTTTGCTAAACCAAAAAAAAAATATTAAGCATAAAGCACTAGTCACTAAGCACCAAGCACTAAGCACCATGCACAACTACACTGCAATTTTAGATTTTCATATTCACAGAGACGAGAAATTAAATTTAATAAAAATATTTTTGAAACTTAGATGGGGTTAAATATTAGAACGGTAAATATTATAATGGTAACAGAGTGGTAAATACGAGAGTACTAAAGTAAAATTTGAGAAGCACAAGATGTACGCAATCTTATTCCATTGATATTAATTGACCAGTCTTACTATTGAGCCTAGCCGCTCTTATTAGATTAAATATGCTCTATTATTTATTTCCTCCAAATGTGATATGGGGACCACTTATATACAAATTTTTTAAAGTTATTTACTTAGTCAAAATTTTTACATCTCATTAGGAGGTGAAATGTTTGATTCCTCTTCTCAAACTACAACCTTTGATTTAGAAATAAAAAATAAAAAGTATATTAAATCTGATTTTCTTCAAAGAGCCCACAAAAGCCAAAGCATTGTGTTTTTTTTAAAAAAATGATCTGATTAAACCTTCTATATCCTCACAGGTAGGATGAATAAAATGCAACAATTTGAAAGAGTACCTTCTGGTATGTCTTAAGAAAAAAACAACACGAGTTTTATTATTTGCTTATTTATTAAACGAATACTTACAATACAGTAATTGAATATACAGAATGATAGAATTAGTAACATGACACACAAAAAATTAAGGGTGAATTATAGCCATAATCCCTCAAGTTTGACACCTATTTTATTTTAGTTCTTATAGTTTTAATTGTGACAATTAAATCCTTCAACTTTTAATTCCAAATCAATTTAGTCCCGGAAGGAAATATAGAAATAAACTATCAACTCAAAAGTTCTATTAATTATTATAAGGCTCTATTCCTTTATTAGTATAATTATAAAATCTTTGTAACATTGCGTGTGTTTAGAATTGCATTTAGGTTGATTAAAATTTTTGCTATAATATTTACATAACTGATTATTTTATTTTATTTTTAATATAACATTCCAGCGACTATTACTAAATCATTATTTTTATTTGGAAGTGTTAATGTGGGTAAAATTTTACATTGCTTTTTAAGAATTTTACTAGTAGAGTATTGACTATTAGAGAATTGACTAGGTTCGGTCAAATCCTTTAAATATTGTTCTTGGTTTTGAAACATAGTAGTCCTAAAAACCAAAAACTTAAACATACATTACAAGAAAATAGGTTATATAATATGGAAGTATTTGCGACGGCACTACTCACCGTCGCAAAAAGACGGTACCACTTGTCGTTGCTAATAAATGGGTTTTTAGCAACGGCGCCACTTTCTGTCACAAAAAAATAACTTTTTATGACGGCAACAACTGCAGTTGCAAATAATACACATTTTTTTGCGACGGTAACTCATGTTGTCACAAATAAAGTTGTTTTTTGCAATGGCATGAACTGCAGTCGCAAATAAGAGACCTTTTTGCGACGGTAATAAGTGTCATTGTAAATAATGCGCATTTTTTATTTTCCTCTCTTCTTAACTCTCATTGCGCAACAAAATGGACACTGAGATTTTTGGCAAAAAAATAAAATTTTTTTTTTGCGACGATAACCTTTCCTGTCGCAAATAAAAGTATTTGGCGACGACAACCCCCCATCGCAAATAAGAAATTAGCTAAATGCCACCGTTTAATTGTTTAAATTTTCATTTGTGATGGTGAAGCTTACCGTTAAAAAAGAAAAGAAAAGAAAAGAAAATCAAAATCTAATTGGCGCTCAATTTACCCCCACAACCAAAAATACCCAATCTCAAATCCCCAATCTTTTGAACACCCCTCTCTCTCTCTCTCTCTCTCTCTCTCGCGACTGTGAGGAGCGACACGCGACGTAGACAACGGCGTCGAGCGATGGCACGACAGCGTGAGATGACATCGAGCAGCGTGCACGGCGACGAATAGAGGGACAGAGTTGTACACCACAAGGTCGCTACACACTACAACCATGTCGATACTCAAGCGAAGATATACTCTTCTGCGTCGATTCAGACTTCGAATCACTCGTTGAAATGAATGTTACGGGCCTCAATGGCCGACCCATCACCAGACTCGACTCCATCAAGCAATCCATCACCCTCTTCATCAATGCCAAGCTCTCCATCAACCCCGACCACCGCTTCGCCTTCGCTTCTCTCTCCAAATCTGCTTCCTGGGTACCCTCTATTTTCCTTCCATTGTCCCATTTTTATTGCTCTTTTTCACTTCAATTTTTGTTCTGTGCGTAGTTGTGGAATTACCAAGAAGAAGAATTTTAATTATAATAATGTTTCCTATCTAGGTATTAGCTGCTTTGAATTTGTTTGGATTGGTTGAATTGCTGATTGGGATGCTGTAGTTTTTTTCAAAAAAAATTAAATTCAAAAAAAATTAAACCTATTTAATTTAGCTTACCATACATAGCCTTTGAGAGAGAATGGCGTAAAATGATTCAGGTAGCCCGACTCCACTTCGCCTGCTCTGTTTGTGTGTGTACTCCTCTTCCTTTTGTTTTGCACATAGACTAGAATCCCTTTTGTTATTGGGTTTTCTATCTTAGTAGGACTTCGAGAAAGACCTACATTGTAGACAAGATTGTTCTGTCAAATGGGGGCCTCTGTCTTGTGTATCTGATAGTTCACTCATTATATTAGGTTTTTTTTTTGGGATAAATGTTCGCTCATTATATTAGTCAATATAAACAGATCATCTTCTTTGAATTTATGCCTTTGTTTAAGATCAATGAGGTGAATTCTTTTGATCTGATGTTGTTGATTGCTTAATTTTTTCTTCCTGACATGATTTAGTGAAGTTCATGAGTGAAGAATGACACATGAAGCAGTAGAGTTTGGTTTTAGAGAGGGAGAGAGATTGGATATTCAAATTATTTTCTTTTTCTTATTTTTTTAGTTGAAAAAAGCTAATGGATTGCTAAGATTATTTCCTCCACCATTCTATGGCTAAACCTTCCAGTTTTGCAATACTGTGTGAATTTAATTTGCATTGTCGTTTAATCTGTTTGTCTTTTTTTTTTTTAGGTTTCTTATTGTTGTATGAGTTAGTCTGATGAACCATGTATCCTTCAATGAGTGGACTTGATCTTTTTGCATTATCAGCATTTTAACATAATGTGTTGGTATTCTCATTTGATTCTAGTTTCTTCTTATTTGATGTAGTATGACTAATCATCTGTTCTTCAATGTAGTGGAACTTACGTTATATTCGCCAGATCGTCCAATTGTGGACGTCTCTGTGGTGCTCTTATGGCTAATGGTTGTGGGGACGATTGTCTGTGCTTCGCTTTGGTGAGAATTTACTACAAGTGGGCAGAATGATGAGCATTATAATGAACTGTCGAAGGTTTTAAATAATATAAACCACCATTTTAGTCTTAAAATTCATAATTTCTGCAGCTTGAATGCCAGCCTGTTACATAGATATCTCTTTTACGTGACCACAAAATTGACTCATCTTGATCATGAATTGCTCATTGATATTATGCTTTCTTTAATCACATTCTTTGACATTTTATTGGAACTTGTTCTATTGGAAATTCAACTTAAATTTTACCCTTATTGCATAATACCACTCGAAAACTCCACTTTAAGCTGGAGCTTATATAGTTTCAAAAACAATTAAAGCCCAGCTTTTGAGAAGCTGCACATCCGAAAAATCTCTAGCCTTATAGTGAAATTGTTACTAAGTTGGTCTTCAAATTTAATGTAGACTAAAAATCTTCATTGTCATCACTGTATGTTCTAAGAAGTATCAGTCTGTCTCTATAGGTTTGGCTGTCTTCTAGATTAATGGATTAGAGGCAAAATGCATGAGTTTGATGGTCACATCATGCACTTAATTGTGCTACTAGTAAATCTGTGCAAAAATAATTCATATCACATCACAGGCTGTACACACCTGCTCTAACTTTAGCTTTTAACATGGCCCTATCGGTATATTTTGCTTCTCACTTGTTCATCTAGTGATGTTACCATCAAGGACTTGGGAATACTCTGAAAATGATCTCCCATCCATGTGACTTCTGACTTAGTCTGTTCTTGACATCATTAACAAAATTTTAAGTGGGTTTAGCCATTCCTCTAAGCAATGGTTCTGGAACTAGCATTAGCTAGTATAAAAGAAGACTTGGCTATACTTGAAAAAGAAAAATGTATGCAGGGAGGGAATTCAAGGAGAAAATATGGTTGTAGTCACTATTCATGCACAGCTTTGTTGGAGAAATGGGAGTTAGAGTTGGATTTCGGTCTACGCAAACTAGTTCCTTAAGAAACTTAAATTCGAGGTGTTGACGCTCCAAAATCACCAAACGGTGTTGGATTAGCACGAAACTTAGCACACACGACTGCCTAGGCATGAGAGACTTTTGGGAGAAGATGAGACTCAAATCAGGTTCCCGGTTTGGGAGTTAGAGCCAGATTTCACTCTAGACAAACTAGTTCCTTAAGAAACTTAGAATCTGAGGGGTTGACGTCCCAAAATCACCAAACGGCGACGGATTAGCACGAAACTTGGCACACACGACTGCCTTGGCACGAGAGACTTGTGGAAGAAGACGGGACTCGAATCAAGTTCCCGATTTGGGAGTTAGAGCCGGATTTCGGTTTAAGCAAACTAGTTTCTTAAAAAACTTAGAATTCGAGGTGTTGATGCCTCAAAATCACCAAACGGCGTCGGATTACCACGAAACTTGGTACACACAACCGCCTTGGCACGAGAGACTTGTAGGAGAAGACGGGACTCGAATCGGGTTCCTGGTTTGGGAGTTAGAGTCAGATTTCACTTTAGACAAACTAGTTCCTTAAGAAACTTAGAATTCGAGGTGTTGACGCTCCAAAATCACTAAACGGCGTCGGAGTAGCACGAAACTTGGTACACACAACCACCTAGGCACGAGAGACTTGTGGGAGAAGACGAGACTCAAATCGGGTTCCCGATTTGGGAGTTAAAGCCAGATTTCACTCTAGACAAATTAGTTTCTTAAGAAACTTAGAATTTGAGGTGTTAACGCCCCAAAATCACTAAACGGCGTCGGAGTAGCACGAAACTTGGCACACGTGACGGCCTAGGCACGAGAGACTTGTAGGAGAAGACGAGACTCGAATCGGATTCCCGGTTTGGGAGTTAGAGCTGGATTTCACTCTAGACAAACTAGTTCCTTAAGAAACTTAGAATTCAAAGTGTTAATGCCCCAAAATTACCAAACGGCGTCGGAGTAGCACGAAACTTGGCACACACGACCGCCTAGGCATGAGAGACTTGTGGGAGAAGACGGGACTCGAATCGGATTCTCGATTTGGGAGTTACAGTCGGATTTCACTCTAGACAAACTAGTTCCGTAAGAAACTTAGAATTCAAGGTGTTGACGTCCCAAAATCACCAAACGGCGTCGGAGTAGCACGAAACTTGGCACACACGACCGCCTAGGCACGAGAGACTTGTGGGAGAAGACATGACTCGAATCGGGTTCCCATTTTGAGAGTTAGAGCCATATTTCACTCTAGACAAACTAGTTCTTTAAGAAACTTAGAATTCGAGGTGTTAACGCCCCAAAATCACCAAACGGCGTCGGAATAGCATGAAACTTGGCACACACGACCGCCTAGGTACGAGAGACTTGTGGAAGAAAGCGGGACTTGAATCGGATTCTCGGTTTGGGAGTTAGAGCCGGATTTGACTCTAGACAAACTAGTTTTTTAAGAAACTTAGAATTTGAGGTGTTGACACCTCAAAATCACCAAACGACGTTAGAGTAGCACGAAACTTGGCACACATGACCGCCTAGGCACAAGAGACTTGTGGGAGAAGACGAGACTTGAATCGGGTTCCCGGTTTGGGAGTTAGAGCCAGATTTCACTTTAGACAAACTAATTTCTTAAGAAACTTAGAATTCAAGGTGTTAACGTCCCAAAATACCAAACGGCGTCAAAGTAGCATGAAACTTGGCACACACAACCGCCTAGGCACGAGAGACTTGTGGGAGAAGACGGGGCTCGAATCGGATTCCCAATTTGGGAGTTAGAGTTGGATTTCACTCTAAATAAACTAATTTCTTAAAAAACTTCAATTTCGAGGTGTTGACGTCCCAAAATCACCAAATCGCGTCTGACTAACAAGAAATTTGGCACACACGACCGTGTAGGCACGAGAGAGTTGTGGGAGAAGACGGGACTCGAATCGGGTTTCCAATTTGGGAGTTAGAGTCGGATTTCACTCTAGACAAATTAGTTTATTAAGAAACTTAGAATTCGAGGTATTAACACTTTAAAATCACCAAACGGCGTCGGAGTAGTACAAAACTTGGCACACATGACCGCCTAGGCACGAGAGACTTGTAGGAGAAGACGGGACTCGAATCGGGTTTCCGATTTGGGAGTTAGAGCCGGATTTTACTCGTGACAAATTAGTTCCTTAAGAAACTTAAAATTCGAGGTGTTGACGCCCCAAAATCACCAAACGGCGTCGGATTAATATGGAACTTGGCACACACGACCGCCTAGGCACGAGAGACTTGTGAGAGAAGACGAGACTCGAACCGCGTTCTCGGTTTGGGAGTTAGAGTCGGATTTCGGTCTGGGTAAAATTATTTACGTAATTATCTTTGTAATTGTATAGTAGTTAAATTTTTATAATTTTTTGTAATTAACATATTAATACATAATTATATTGTCATTAATTATTTTTATTTTTTGTTTTCAAATTCTTGTGGAATGTGTGCCTGTGAAAAATGCGACTAACTTTTGTTTTTGTTATCCACGGAGAGTGATGAGGAAAACTTTTAATTTTAGTTTATGTTATTTTGAAGGGAAAATTACGCAAATAGTCCTTATAATTTGAGGCTTGTGTCACTTTGGTCCCTGATTTTTCAATTGTGACACATTTGACCATGAATTTTGAATCTTGTTCCAAATAAGGACAATTGAATATATAATTGACAATTTTTCAAGGGTAAAATTGTCAATTTGATAAAATATAAACTAATTTGACAAAAATAAATGTCAAACAAATATTTTTGAATTTTTAAAAATTATTTCTACCTACTAAAAAAAATTATATAAAATTGATAAATCTTTTAGATATTTATTTATTTTTTTTACCAAATTAATTTTTATTATGTGTTTGGACGATGATCATGTAAAATTAATTTTAAAAAATTAATCATGTAATTTTTATTAATTTTACATAATTTTATCATTGGTGGATAAAAATAATTTTAAAAAAATTAAAAATATTTTTTTGACATTTATTTTTATCAAATTAGTTTATATTTTATCAAATTGACGATTTTACCCTTGAAAAATCTAATAATATTTTCAATTGTTTTTATTTGAAACAAGATTTAAAATTCAAAGTCAAATGTGTCACAATTGAAAAGTCCGACCAAAGTGACACAAGTCCCAAACTATAGGGACTATTAGTGTAATTAACCCTATTTTGAATTATGAACAATATTATGTATTTAAAAATTATATATGTATTATGGAACATTATGTAGTGGTAATTTTATTGATGTGTAGTTATGGATGGAATAATATTTTTATTATGGAGAAATTGTTATTTCTATACAGGAATTTTTATATTATTATGCAATTATTGGTTTCTTTTTCAATTGTTTTTATTTAATACAGGTAATTTTAATACTTTTAATAATTATATTGCAGGATTATTATTATTATTATTTATTTATTTTATTTTTTTTTGCGATGGCACCACATTATCGCAAAAAACATTAGAACCATTGGCGACAGTAGTTGTGTTGTCGCAAAAAAAATCATTCGCGACAGCATTTCTTGCGGTCTCAAATAAAACTTTTAGCGACGGTAACACAGTACCGTTGCAAAAGGTCTCAATTTTTTTTACATATTATAGGTGATAGCAATATGCTATCACAAAAGGCCACAAATGCCGTCGCAAAAAAAAAGGCGATGGCACCATGTCGTTGCTAAAATTTTTTTGCAACGCCCTCTGTTGTGACTCTCCCTTTGCCGTCGCTAAACGCATTAGGAGTATTAGCGACGACATTTTTCCGTTGCAAAAACCTGAAATTTTTATAGTGATATAGACATGATAATAGATAAGATTATTGTTAATATTATATGAGTGTGTATTGACATTTTTATATTAAAAATTTGTTATTAGATTGTAATTAGTTGCTCGAATAAATTGGAAATTACTAACAACGTGACACTACCGCAAAAAACATTAAAACCATTGGCAACGATAGTTGTGTCGTCGCAAAAAAAAACCATTCGCGACAGCATTTCTTGTCGTCTCAAATAAAATTTTTAGCGACGGTAACACAAAACTGTCACAAAAGGTCTCAATTTTTTTTATATATTATAGGCGACAACAAAATGCCATCGCAAAAGGCCACAAATGCCGTCGCAAAAAAAAAAGGCGACGGCACCATGTCGTCGCTAAAACTTTTTTGCAACGTCCTCTGTTGTGACCCCCCCTTTTGCTGTCGCTAAAGGTTTTTTGAGATGGCATTAGGAGTATTAGCGACGACATTTTGCCGTCGCAAAAACTTGAAATTTTTGTAGTGATGTAGACATGATAATAGACAAAATTATTGTTAATAAAAATACAAGTGTGTATTGACATTTTTATATTAAAAATTTGTTATTAGATCGTAATTAGTTGCTCGAACAAATTGGAAATTACTAACAACGTGGCAAATTTTTGCAGCATTTATTAGATACTGGTACTGCTATTAATATAGAAAGTACTAAAAGAAGAGTTGAAAAAATAAATGAAGAAATCTTTTTTATGAAGCAAATAGATATAATATCTAGTGTGTGATAAAAAAAGAAAAAAAAAAGGTATTTTTATAATATAACAAAACTTAAGAGGCATGAATATAATAATTAGAACCTTTGGGTTAACATTGAAAAGCAATAAGGAACAAAGTGGAACAAGATCAGAAATATAAGGACCAAATTGAAACTTGAGAAAACTAGGAGGACCTTTGATGTAATTAGCCCAAAATGCCTAACTATTCATATTTACGTCTATTTTGTATTTCTCCATTTGAGGTAGCTAAAAAATGGTTTCCATGGAACATGTATCCACTTCACAAGCCAACCAATCGGCCAAGATACTGCAACAAAGCCAATACATACTCCCCACTACCACAAATTTAACCTCTTTGTACTTGCAAATTTCTTCAAGAATTCAACCATCACCACTTGAAGAACAATGGTAATCCCAATGATCGCCAAAAACAACTTGCTCTTATGTATTCCCTCGAAGACATTCCTCTTCTCGAGTTTTCTTGCATTGAATTTGTTGAAAACCTAGCAAAGCACGAAAGTATTGAAGATCAGTGTGTCGTTGACATTCGTATTCACTCCAAAGCTTGATTTGCCTTTAAATTGTAAGGTCAGTAGCACGGCTATTTGGTATAATGCTTGAGCTAGCAGGTTCCTTCACATAATGTTGGTGATGAGTGGCTCAAACAGACCCAAGGGTGGTTTCTCCATGAGTTCCTTTGAAGGCTTCTCTGTGGCTAGAGCCAGAGCACCCAAGGTGTCCATGATCAAGTTCACCCACAATATCTGGACTGTAGTAAGTGGGAATTTATGGTCTGAAATTACTGCAACAGAGTAGATCATAATAGCAGCAACATTCACAGCGAATTAGAATTGAATGAATTTCTGGATGTTGCTGTGAACACATCTTCCCCACTTTAAAAACATGACCACGGAACCAAGGTTATCATCTAAAATCACAATGTCTGAGCTCGCTTTGGCTACCTCATTTTGCAGAGTCCCCATATAAAGATCTATATTAGCTTCTTTCAATGCCGGTACATCATTTCTGCTCTTACCAATAGCCGCCACAATATGGCCTCTCTGTTTTAAGCATTGCACCATTTGAAGTTTATCAGAGGGAGAAGATCTTGCCATCACAATAATGTTTTCTACTTTATTCATTCGCTCCACTGGATCATAATTGCGAAATTCTATTCCTTCTACCACTCTCCTGAGTATGCACCAGTATTCCACATTCAGTGGCTACAGCTTTAGCAGTGAAAACATCATCCTCGGTGATCATTTTGATGCTCACTCCATTACGATGAAATTCTTTCACATGGATTTTCACACAGGGTCGGTTTGAATCCGTTATACCTACCAACGCCAAAAGGGTCAAGCAATTATCCATTATATTTCTTTGTGCTCCTTCGTCTTCAATTTCACTTTCTAGAAGTTGCTTATGTGCAAAAGCAATGCATCGAAGGCGACTGTTGGCCATACCTTGAATTATTTGATCAATTTTATGCCTTTCATCATCATCATCATCATCATCCAAGGCTTTGATGTTTCCACAGATATCATAATAATGGGAACACATTGAGAGTACGATCTCTGCAGCCCTTTTCCAGTGCACGTTGATCGTATTGTCAACCATCTTCCTTATTGAAATGCCACTTCTTTTCGTTGTTGAATTGAAGGGTTCAACATAGAGAATTGTTCACTTCCTCGAAATCCATGTTTAGTTCCTGGACAGCCCAAGAAAGAATTGCCTTTTCGATGGGCTTGTCAGAGAACTCAAATTCGGACCTTGGATGGGAATTGCAAAACGTGTCTGTGGTATTCAGACTGACACCTTGGTAGAGCAATTCACGAACACTATCTGCAATTGGAGTGGAAACCCTTTCGTCCACGGATTGCTGGCCAAGCCAGAACTTCATCTGGTTTGAGTGTGAGGATGCCCGTTGTTTCTGTGCATATGGTGGTTATAGTATCCATTGTCTCATAAACAGAGGGGTTCTGTACCATGACCTTACAAGCCATAATTCTCTTCACTGTATAACCAAGAGTAAGTGTGATAAACAACGGCAAACCTTTGGGAATTGTAACTATAATAGTTATTACAACAACCATAAGTCGCACCACAGATGTGATTGCATCATGAAATTTAGTCTTGCCAGCGACGAAATCGATAGTTCCATCCTCATTTTTTGTGTCCTGTGAAGTAGCAAGTCAAGAAGATCGTGAGAACTATGACGAAAAATGTCAAATTAATGAATTCTATTATCGAGGTTAATGCGGTGAGCCGAGCATATAAAGGCGTCTGTAGGTTGGAGTGATGAACGATTGTGCTCATCATCTCATCCTATGTGATGTTCATGCCAACGGAAGTGACAAGCATTCGACCAAAGCCATCAATAACCGTGGTGCCAGATAACAAGAATGGATTTTGTTGATTAACTTCTTCTGCGAGTTCACTTTGGCCTGTGATGCTCGATTCATTGACTTGCAGCGAGTGCCTATCAATGAACAAACCATCAGCTGGAACCTAGTCTCCAATCTGCAAGCAAACAACATCCCGAACAACAATTTCGAAAATCGAAACTTGTTGCCTCCTTCCATTTCTCACAACATGAACTGGAATGTTGGTATTGCGTATTTTGGATAACTTGACGAAGAGCCTTTCCTGCCAAAACGAACTTGTTGCTGAGACTAGCACCAAAAGAATGGTAGCACCAAATATGGATACTCCGTCGTACCACCATTCTTTTTGCCCGAGCTTTTCTTTTCTGTCAAGGCTAAGGGAGAGACCTGCGCATATAAAAAGGGTTAGAATTCTGCATTTTTTCAAAGCCTCTCAAACAAAACGACATAATCGTTTTGTAGGTGGCTTGGGATACATGTTTGTGCCAAAAGCTTTGCGTCTATGTGAAATATCTTGGACCTCATCTCCTCCATATATCCCAGTCCCCAAATTGGTTATGAGAGCATTAGCTACACCCGCAATTCCTTCATATTCAACAAGAAGTTGGTTGAGATTTTTCTGCTTGACAAGTTGTATGAGGCTTGAGGGATCGAAGTTGGAGAAACTGGGTTATGGTTCGACAACATCAATCACCATGTTGTTAAGTGGAAGAAGGGAGATGCTCTCGTGTGGCTGTTCAAGTTCAACAACTACTCTGTCAGTGGAGGAGGAGGCAGTGCGATTGTGTGGTTCTTCAACGCTGCCGCCACCATCAGTGACAACGGCAACTCTATTGTTGGTTGGAACAATATTGGAGACATTGCTTTCGTATGGATTTTGTACGGGGACCAAATATTCCGGCGAAGCCCGTACTCTTTTCTACTAAGCTCCTGGTCTATCCAATCGTCCTGCGAACACAAAGGCGGTGAGCTACCCGGCGGTGTGTGGCCGGAAAACCCTCCGACGACCAAGTTAGCACACACTCAGGGTTAGAGAGAGAGATGAGAGAGTTCAGTGTTTTTGTATATCTTACCAAATGATCATTTGCCCAGCATTGGGGGCACATACACGTTTATATACTTTCTGCGCCCCAAATCTCCTCCCATTAGTCTCTCGACACGTGGTGCTGCTATCTCATCAGTCAGTACAAATCCAGCAATCACCACCTACCCAATCTGTTAGGATACCTCAGCGGAGCTCGGCAGATCGGTGAAACCTCCCCAGTTTCTTCTGACCGCGCTGCGTGGCATACCTGAACGATCCATTCGCCGAGCTCCTGTACAACCGAGATCGGCTGCATTCCGACAAGCCGAGCTCGAGGTAGAGCTAACGATGAACTGTGAAACCAGAGGCGTGTAAACCACCAAGACTCCCAGTAGACCGGTTTCTGCACCAAGAAGCCAAGTAGCTCGGACCACACATGCTCTTTGCCTTAACCGAACAAAACTTTTCTGGACAGGCCCATGCTACCACAGCCCAATTATGTACGGCCCATAATCTGCCTGGCCTTTACCGCGGCCCAATCCAGCTCATAAATCTCCTTCTCAATTGCCCTTTAATTCCATCCGCAAAAGCGTAACCAGGATTACATGATCCGACCGGGGTAGACCCTTCCTCGGTCTTCGGTGTGCAAGACGACAACCGGGCTAGTTGATATGACTGGCTTCCAAACTTGCCCAGTCGACGCCTCGACTTGCCATCTTGTCTCTTCAGTACTGATACCGTCGTCAATAGGGACACGTGTCATTCGTCTATTGGCCTCGAGTTGCCAACCATCACGTCCCTTCGCATTCAAATTTGGGCGGCCTTTTTCACCTCTATAAACATGCCATATCCTCCTTCATTCTCCTCTTACTGACCTTCCTTCCTCCTCATCGATCCAGAGCTCCTGTGCCCTTCCTTTCCTGCTATTCCTGAGTTCGTGTCCAAAGGAGAAGCTTCTGCCCTTAACTGGTAAGTCCTTCGGGCCCTTTTTTTGCTATTTTCACTTGGTATTTCACATTCTGGGGCACAAAACCCGTAGGTTTTAGGATATACCCCTCCTAAAACCCTCACTTGCCCCTATTCTCTTCGTTGTTCTTCAATCCCAGTGATGAACACATGAACACATGAAGATCTGGAGCAGACCGAGCTCCAGGTCTTCTTTTGATCCCAAAAAACATTGAGACCGAGCAACTTACAAGTTTGCCAATACCTTAGTAGAAGCCGAGGTAGACAGAGAACTTGGCCGCTTGACCGGGCTAACAACTGGTCCGTTTGAGCGACCGAGCTCCTTGGTTTGCCTTTGCGTCCGAGGTGGTCTAGCACTCTTCATGACCGAGCTAAACTCAAGCTCGTTTTGCGCGACCGCGCTTCCACTTACACTTGCTATTCTTTTCTTGCAGAGTCCAAGGGGACCATAGACCAAATACCGAGGCTCTCAAAGACCGAGTAGCCATCAAACACCAGTCTGTGCCAAACCACCTCTGTCGAGCTAAACCAGTCGGCGACACATGGGGCGTTACCGCTTCCTGGTCGACACCCCGGCCGTTCTAATCGCGTTCCGGAAAGAATACGGTATCCCGGACGACGTTCATTTAGAGCTCGGCGCGGAGGACACAACCCCGTGGGGCAGATTAGACCAGTGTCCCTTCACCATGCTGTCCATTATAGAAGGAGGCCTCCGCTTCCCGGTTAACCCACTAATGACCGAATTCTTGCGACGCACCGGGCTAGCACCTACCCAAGTCTCAACCAACACATACAGAATAATCAACAGGATCCACGAGCTGAACAATCGGCTAGGGACCAATTTATGGATGGCCGAGATACTCCGCCAATACACCCTAGGGCACACAGGCGATGGCCTCGCCTACTATCTAAAGATCAGACCGGGCAAAGAAAAGATAGTGACCGGCACCCCAGAGAAGGACTTACATGATGATGACTTTTTATGGGTGTTCGGCAACTACAAAACAGCCGACGTGCTGGGCTGGTTTATTAGCAAGAATTTCGGTTCAACTTGTAAGCCGTGCACCCCGTTCGGTCAATTTATCTTTCTTCACTATTCTGTACTTAGCATTTTTTTTTCTTCTTTCTTTTACAGTAATCGAAGCCCTGCAAGCCTACTATCATTATCCCAACGGCTAATTTATCATGCTCATGTTCGCCATCGCAACCGGATTGCCACGAGCTCCTCGGTTACACACCGACATACAGATATTCAGCTCCACGCCGGAGTAAAGTCACAGACTTTCTTCGCGCTCCATCTTCATCTCCATATCCCACACTACCGGATGTGCCATTCATCCGATTAACTGAGGCAGAAGAAATGGCCAAAAGAAGACACATCAAGAACCTCATCACTGCCACCTCCATCGAGATACCGAGCATCCAAACCCGCTCTCCTACTGCCGGGCAATCCAGCGGGACCGTGGTTGCTCTGGCTTCTCCCGCCGCCGGGCAAGCCAGCAAAGACAATCGCCGGGTTGGCAAAAGGCCACGTGCAGACTCTTCCGCCGAGCTGGTTGCGGAGTTGAACACCGAGCAACCAGTGGTGACAGCTGACCTAACACCGCCGTGGAAGCCGCAGCTCAAGCACCAAGGTAAGGAGATCCCGGCAACTGCCTCGGTCAAAGGTGACAAGGAGCACCTGTTGGCATTTGACCTTACCAAGGCCTTGCTGCTACCGAGCGACGTGGTCGGCAGCGACCACGTTTTGGACACCCGGCTGGTGAAGTCCTCGGTCAAGTCTATGACCAGGGTAAGAACTTTGCACATTTTACCAAAAAATTTGCAAGTGTTCGCTCGGTTTTCTTTCTAATCAAACCTTCTTCTTGCAGGCCATCCAGAAACAACACTTGGTTATGGAGCGCATTCATCGACTCCGACAGAAGGCCACTGACTCTACCAACCAAGTGGAACACCTTCAAGCCGAGTTGGGGCGATCAAAGGCTTCGCTCGAGATGGCAAACTCAGACAACTCCAGGTTGCTCGGCCAGCTTGGGGCCGCCGAGAAAGAAAGGGACGCGCTCCGGGCTGAGTTCGAGACTTTGAAAGAATCAAACAAGAAGGAGCTGGAGGACGCCAACAACGTCGGTTTCAAGGAAGCCGATGAGAGCTATACCAAGCAAGTCCATGCCACCCAAGACATCTTCTTCAAGGTGGGATGGAAGGTCGTCAACAACAGCCAAGGACACAGGACCGACGTGTTAGCCTCTCCCCGCTGATTGCCTTCTGCCGACCTACCTTGTGTCAGATGTTAACGACGTCTTCAATAGCAGCCGAGGAAGAAGAAGCAGAGGATGCTGAGGAAAATACAGAGGGTGACAATCGCCCAAAGCAGCCCGGCCAGGAGCAGCCCACAACCACGGTCGACCTAGAAGCAACTGCAACCGAGGATGAATTCACAAACCTTTCCCCCTTAGCTTAGTTTTCTTTGTCTTCTTTTTTGTTTGAAAATGTAACCGAGCTATCTGCCCCTCCTCTTGTAATTATTTTGCACATCAATGAAAAAGTTCAATTTTCATCAAGTGTTTGCACGGTCTTCAAGCTAAATAACTTCAGTGGGACAAAATACTTCGGCAAAACAAACTATCTTGTTTAACTCAATCAACCGGAAAAGACATCTCGGTTTGAATCATAAAGTTGAAGTTCAAAGAACTTGACTAAATCATCAACTTAGTCAACCGGAATAAAGCACCCCGGTTGAAGACCTCAAAGTTGAGCAAATCATCAACTTAGTCAACCGGAATAAAACATCTCAGTTGAAAACCTCAAAAGTTGAGTAAATCAACTTAGTCAACCGGAATAAAATATCTCGGTTGACATTCACAAAAGTTTGAGTAAATCATCAACTCAATTAACCGGAGTAAAGCATCTCGGTTTCAGTTTCACAAGAGTTTCAACCGGAGTAAAACATCTCGGTTGAAATCTCAAAGTTGAGCAAATCCTCAACTCAATTAACCGGAATAAAACATCTCGGCTTTAATCATAAAGTTGAGCAAATCATCAACTCAGTCAACCGGAGTAAAGCATCTTGGTTGATATTCATAAAAGTTTGAGTAAATCATCAACTCAAGAAACCGGAGTAAAACATCTCGGTTGGAATCTCGAAGTAAAAAACAACAATTTGAATGCTAAAGTAAAGATGAAACACTTCTATTATATTGACAAAAAGAATATTACATTTTGAAGTGAGGCAAAAAATTCCTTTGCACAAAAAGAACGCAAAAGCTAAAAATAGTACAGTTTGAGGTTGGCCGCATTCCATGGCCGGGGTATTCCTCTTCCCTCCAAGTCCACCAAGTGGTATGCCCCCTTGCCCGCCAGACCGGTTATCTTGTAGGGTCCTTCTCAGTTTGCCCTTAGTTTGTCTTCACCTGGCACTAGGGTGTTGCCCATGACCTTCCTCAAAACCCAGTCGCCTACTTTGAACGGTCTAGGGTGCACCGTTTTGTTGTATTTTCTTGAAAGCTCTTGTTGGTAGGCGGCCACATGAATGAGTGCCTTTTCCCGGCGTTCTTCCACTAGGTCCAATTCCAGGGCAATGGTTTCGGCGTTCAGGTCGGGCTCAAAACTTTCACTGCGGAGAGTGGGCATACCGACTTCCAAAGGGATGACCGCCTCCATGCCATATGCCAAGGCAAAAGGAGTTTTCCCGGTGGATCGCCGCGGGGTCGTTCGGTATGCCCAAAGAACGCTTGGGAGTTCCTCGGTCCATTTTCCCTTGGCTTTCTCAAGCCTTTTCTTCAACCCATCAAGAATGGTCTTGTTTGATGCTTCGGCTTGATCGTTAGATTGCGGGTAAGCTGGGGTAGAGTTGTAGAATTCAATCTTCAAGTCTGCAAAAAAATCCTCTGAATAGGCGGTCGTCAAATTGGGTGCCGTTATCAGAGATCAGGATTTTGGGAATGCCAAACTGCGTTACCACATTCTGCCAGACAAACCGTTTGACGTCTTTCTCCTTAATTGTCGCCAAAGGCTCAACTTCAACCTATTTGGTGAAGGAGTTTGTAGCTGAGATGAAGAACTTCTAGTTGCCTGGTGCCATTGGGAATGGCCCCACTATATCTAGCCCCCACATTGCAAAGGGCCAAGGGCTGGTGAGGGGAAGAAGTTCCCTGGTCGGCTGGTGGATTTGGTGGGCAAACTTCTGGCACTTCTCACATTTGCGAACATACTTCTGCGCGTTGGCCTGCATGCACGGCCACCAATATCCTTGCGAGATAGCCCGGTAGGCTAGAGATTTGCCCCCTATGTGACTGCCGCATATGCCTTCGTGAATTTCGTACAGGGAAGCTTCCACGCTGCTTGGGTGTACACATTTGAGATAGGGACCGGTGAAAGACTTCTTATATAAGGCGCCAGATGGAGAGAGCCAAAACCGCTTTGACTTTACCCGGACTTTATGTGCTTTCTTTTTGTCAGTGGGAAGGGTCCGATCTTTGAGGAAGAGGATAATTGGGTTCATCCAGGAAGGACCTAGCTCGGTGCAGAGTACTTCTGTCTACTCGGCTTCCTCAATGCTGGGCCTTAGAAGGAATTCAATCAGGAGAGGGCTGGGAGATGTGCTATCGACCATGGAAGCAAGGCCGGCTAATTCATCTGCTCGGCCGTTTTCTTCGCGGCCAATTTGTTGGACCCTTATTGCCTGGAATCGCTTGATGTGGTCTCTGACCAGAGCTTGGTACTTTGCCATTCTGTCATCCTTTGCTTCATAAACCCCAGAAACTTGGTTAACCACAAGTTGGGAATCACTATAAACCATTAGCTCGGATGCGTGCAAATGAAGCGCGCTCTTGAGCCCGGCCAAAAGCGCCTCATATTCAGCCTCGTTGTTTGATGCAGGGAATCCGAGGGTGATAGAGTGCTCGATGGTCAGTCCATCTGGCGAAATCAGAACTATGCCTAGCCCGGCACCGTGGCGGTTAGAAGCCCCATCTACAAAAAGTTTCCACATTTCGCCTACAAAAAGCTTCCAACATTCTGAAGGGTCTTGGAAGGCCTGAAGGTTGATGTTACCACGATCGCTCGGTTGTTCGGCTTCAGGTTCAATGCTGATTGGTTCCACTTCCTCCCTCCTTGGTGATGCGGCACCGGACAGAGCAGGTTGGTTGGTAAAACCCAACTCCGTCGTCGCATCACCGGGTTGTAGTGTTGTATTGGTTGAAGGTTTTTCGGCGGGGCACGCAAGTTCCACGTAGCCAACATCGCTGTGCTGTGTTATTTCGGTCGAGCCTGTATTCACCTTCTCGTCCGTCGCGGCAAAATCCACCGAGCATACCGGATGAGTCCCTGGTGAGAATTCAGCAACAAAATCGGCCAACGTCTGGGCTGTTGTGGCAGTGCGCAGTTGGAACTTGACGTCAAACTATCCCAATTCAACCACCCACTTGAGAATTTGATCGAAGAAGTTCGCCCGCTCGAACAAAGCTTTGAGGGAGAACTCGATCAAAACGATAATTGTATGAGCATGGAAATAGTGCGCCAACTTCCTGGAGGCCATCATCAATGCCAATGTAAGTTTTTCCAACGACAAGTATCTCGACTCTGCCGGTAGCAAGGTTTTGCTGACATAGAAGATGGGGAGATGCTTGATTCTTTCCAATCGGACAAGCACCGCACTGACTGCATGCTGGGAAACAGCCAGATAAAGGTAGAGTTCTTCGTCGGGCTTCGGCGTTACCAACAACGGCGCCGAAGACAAATACTCCTTGAGCTCGGCCAAAGCCCGATCACATTCTTCATCCCATGAGAACTTTGATTTCAAAGCTTGAAAGAAAGGGTGGCAGCGATCTGATGACCGGCTTATGAATCGGTTAAGCACGGCGGCCATTTCGGCCAGATGCTGCACGCCCTTAGCCGAGCTAGGCTGCTTTAATTCTTGTATGGCTCTGATTTGAGTGGGGTCTGCCTTGATGTCTCGGTTTGTGACTAGGAAGCCTAAGAATTTTTTGGATCCTACGCCAAAGGCACATTCAGGCGTAGCTTGTGTTGTTTGAGAATGGTGAACATCTCGGCCAAGTCGGACAAGTGGTCTGCATGATGCTAGCTTTTAACCACCATGTCATCGATATAAGCTTCCATTGTCCGGCCTAGCAGAGGAGCGAACATTTTAGTCACCATCCTCTGGAAAGTTGTCCCGGTGTTTTTCAAACCAAAAGGCATGACTCAGTAGCAGAAGAGTCCCCTAGGAGTAATGAAGGAAGTGATCTCGCGGTCAGGGCCATGCATGGTAATCTGATGGTAACCGCGGTAAGCATCTAAGAAACTGAGCCTATTATGTCTAGCCGTTAGGTCCACAAGCTAGTCTATTCTGGGCAGAGGAAAGCTGTCCTTAGGGCTAGCTCGGTTGACGGTCTTGTAGTCGACGCAAACTCGCCACTTCCCATTCTTCTTGGGTACTACGACCGTGTTTGAAATCCACCAAGGGTAGTGCACCTCCTGAATAGCCCGAGCTTCAAGCAAGTTCTTTACCTCTTCTGCGACTACCTCAGCGTGGTGCAGCGCTGATCTCCTCGTTCTCTGAATCACTGGCCTTGCACCAAGGAAAACATTTAGGTGATGACAAATAAAGCTTGGATTGATGCTGGGCATGTCGTAAGGCGACCATGCGAAAACTTCGATATTTGCCATCAAGAATTCCACTCTCTCGGTCTTTTCCTGGGTGGTGAGGCTTGAGCCGAACAGAAAGAACTTGTTCGGGCTGTCAGTGTCAATCCGCACTTCCACAAATTCCTCAACGGCTTTATCTTTGGCCTTAGTGCCCACATCGTCAAGGACTTCTCAGTCTTCCGGTCCTTCTATCATTTGGACGAAGCCTTTGGCAGCTTGGCTCCCGTTCACTGCCACAAAGCATTGCTTCGACATGACTTGATCGCCCCAAATCTCCTCAATTGCCTCTATAGCCGAGGGGAATCTTATCACCTAATGGTAGGTCGACGCTACGGCTTGCATAGCGTGAAGCCATCTCCTTCCAAGGATCAGGTTATAAGCAGACGGCACTTGCAATACCCAGAACTCCACTTGCTTGACCACGGATCCCGCTTTGATCAGCAGGATAATTTTTTCCAAAGGCCACTCTGGTTGCGAGTTGAAACCAACCAGTGGTGAAGTTGCCGGAGCCAAGCCTGTATCTCGGAGTTTGAGCTGTTTGAATGTGTCATAATACATGATCTCGACCGATCTTCCCTGATCGATCAAGATGCGCTTGACATCAAATTCCTTGACGCGAAGCGTGACCACTAAGGCATCGTTGTGCGGCGTCTGAATGCGCTCTAAGTTCCTTGCAGAGAAACTGATCACGTCGTTCTCTTCAGTCTTCCCCCTCTTGACCGCGGGCTGGACCGACAAAACTTCCCTCATGTGTTCTGCCTTCTTGATCATACCTTGGAGTTCGCATACACGCGCCGGTTCCACTATGCCGTGGATGACATTAACAACTCCTTGTGGGGGTACCTCCAGATCATCCGGTGCACGCGGATCAACCGGGCTTGATGTGCCTTCACGCCCCCGTCAATGTAAAGGTCCAAATGTCTGGCTGCGACTAGCTCTTCCAAATGTTGCTTCAGAGGCAAGCAGTCCTCTGTCCGGTGTCCGCACTCCTGGTGGAATGTGCAGCGATACCGCGGATTGAAGCCTTTCTACGCATCGTCTAACTTAGCAGGAAACCAGACATAATCCTCGTCGCGGATTTCACTAAGTATGCGATAAATTAGAATCTTAAAAACCGTGGTGATGCCTATCCTGGCCTTCAACCTTCTGTTTGCATCAGCTATGTCATCCCGGGGGTAATCATCTCGGTCATTTCGACGACCCCTACCCCGGTTTTTGCGATTTGAACCTCGGTCTGATTCCTCAGCGTGATCATTTGGACGGTTGGTCTCTTGTCCAACCACGTGTACCTTGCCAGCCGACCTCTTTTCTGTTACTACCGGAGTTACCTTTGCGGTAGATGCTGCCGCATCATCCTCTACTCGGATGTGCTCATTGATGCGCTGCATTAGTTGGCCCATGGATGTCAGCTGGTGCATAGTAAGCGAGTCCCGCAGTCTATGTCCGACTGGGAGACCGCGCTTATATTGGGTGATTGCCAGGTTGATCGGGCAATCCAAGATTTCATTGAAAGTTTCCCAGTATCTGGAGTTGTATGCCTTGAGTGTGTCGCTCGGCTCCATCTTGACACTGAGAAGGTGGTCAACTTCCTTTGGCGTTTTGGTGTTGGTTTTGAAATGTGTGACAAAGGCTTCTGCCAACTGTTGCCACCTTTCGACGCTTCCCTCCGGCAACCTCTCGAACTATTTCAAGGCCAGCTCGTCCAAGCTGGACGGGAAGATAAGGCACATAAGAGCGTCATTCCGCCTATGTCCGGCCATGACCTATCGGAAGTGGCTGACATGCATGTATGGATCGGTCTTTCCGTCATAGAGTGTAAACTTAGGCTGGTGGGAGCCCGCAGGAAGCGGTGTTGTTTCTATTTCCAGGTAGAAAGGAGTGGCGCTCAGCCTCGCCAGGTCTGTGTTGAGAAAGAGAGGCACAGCTAGGCGGGGTGGAGGCATTCCGACCTCTTCATTGGCGCGACCCCTATAGGATAGTCGTTGGAACGTCGGCACCCTCTGAGCTTCCCGTCGGCGAGCCCGTTTCTTCAAGACTACCCGCAAATCCTCTGATCGAGCGGAGTAGGAATACCTTGACGTCGTCGCTGGACGTGAGGGTTGATAAGTACTGTCTTGCGCGCTAGACTTCTCTACGTGCGCGTCGGAATCTCCAACCTTGTAACTCTTGGTGATTGAGAGGGATGGAGTGTGCCGTTGGCTCTGACTGCCTGAACGGCGGGATTGGGTACGCTCACTATGGTCTCCCACTCCAGCTACACCCTTCCCTTTGACATGCCGCTTAAGATCCTCCATCTCTGCCGCCATTCTCCGGATGACGGCGTCTTGGTCCCTTAGCCTGTGTTCCAGACGTTTGGCGTGCGATTCTCCCCGCTGCCGATGACCGTCTGGACTCCGAGAATGACCAAAGCTTCTCCCGCGCGTCTCTTAAATGCCCTCCTGGAGAAGTCTCCAGGTCCGCCATCGGAGGAATGGCGAGGTGTCATTCTCTCCGTCTGGCTGACTCTAGGGTAACTCCGTCGATGGCGGACAAAGGAATCTCGTCATTGTTCGCCATGGACGGCGATCAGATGAGCTGGGAAGATAAGGTTTTGTCTATCAAGTTTCCCATAGACGGCGCCAATTGTACGGGGACCAAATATTCCGGCGAAGCCCGTACTCCTTTCTACCAAGCTCCTAGTCTATCCAATCGTCCTGCGAACACAAAGGCGGTGAGCTACCCGGCGGTGTGTGGCCAGAAAACCCTCCGACGGCCAAGTTAGCACACACTCAGGGTTAGAGAGAGAGATGAGAGAGTTCAGTGTTTTTGTGTATCTTACCAAATGATCATCTGCCCAGCATGGGGGGCGCAGACACGTTTATATACCTTCTGCGCCCCAAATCTCTTCCCATTAGTCTCTCGACAAGTGGTGCTACTATCTTATCAGTCAGCACAAATCCAGCAATCACCACCTAACCAATCTGTTAGGATACCTCGGCGGAGCTTGGCAAATCGGCGGAACCTCCCCGGTTTCTCCTGACCACGCTGCGCGGCATACTTGAACGATCCATTCGCTGAGCTCCTGTACAACCGAGGTCGGCCGCATTCCGACGAGCCGAGCTCGAGGTAGGTCAGTCCGGTTAGCTGTCGGCCCTTCTGCCGAGCTAACGCATGAACCGTGGAAACCAAAGACAGGCAGACAGCCCAGCCGCACTCCCAGTAGACCGGTTTCTGCACCAAGAAGCCAAGTAGCTCGGACCACACATGCTCTTTGCCTTAACTGAGCAAAACCTTTCTGGATAGGCCCATGCTACCACGACCCAATTATGTACGGCCCATAATCTGCCCGGCCTTTACCGCGGCCCAATCCAGCTCATAAATCTCCCTTTCAGATTTGGTTTAACAATCGTACGGCTGATGACTCTGTTGGATGGAATGTAAGATGTAATATGAGAAACCTTGTTGTTAGTCTTTGTAGAAAAGGGCATATGCCATGCCTCTTTGTTGAGAGAATCCAGTTCAGACAAGGAAGCTTGTGATGTTGTAGCCATGGAGAATTGTATTAGAAGCAGCAAGATGCTAATAATTCATATTTTAAGCAACACTTGGAGCGTGCATTTGACCCCTTCAACTAAAAATTATAACACTAAACCCCCTCATCTATTAACTTTTTTTCAATTTAATCTTAAAATGACAAAATAGATTTTAAGATTTAAACCAATTGTAAGTATTCTATTTTAGATGTTATGTGCAACTCACATATAAACTTTTTACAAAAATGATACATGCATCTAATTTGGAAGCTCTAAAAGAGTACTAATGATGTGCAAAATCAAAAAAAAGAGAAAAAAAAAAAAAAAAAAACAAGGCCAAAACATCGCATTACATGAGACCCACACACTAAGTAAAGCTATTAGAGTTCTTAATTTAGAACTCCCAATCTTTTTTCAACTTTTTATCTATTTAAAAAAAAAAATGTCCTTAATAGAATGTTTATATCGATACAAATTATTAGTTTAAGGTAAAAAAAATGTAACATTTTTTAGTTGAGGAGGTTATACACTACGCCAAAACAGGGCATTAACGGCAGTTTTTTTTAACGGCGGTAACGAAAACCGCTGTTAATACCGCCGTTAATGTATCATTAACAGCGGTTTCGTTACCGCCGTTAAAAAAACCGCCACTAAAAGTGTCTTTAACGACGGTAATGAAACCCACTTTTAATGGCGGTAACGAAACCGCCGTTAATGCCCACTTTTAACGGCGGTAACAAAACTGTCGCTAATGCCCAATCATTACCGCCGTTAATGACGGCGGTTTTTGCCGGCGGAGCTCCGGCGAAACTCCGGCGTGCTCTGGCGAAACTCCGGCGAGCTCCGGCAAAATCATCTACAATAAAGTAAAAGTAATGTTTAAATATTTATTTAGGGAATATATTTCATGAAGAGTGGTTATGGCAAAGTGGTTGGTGTGGATGGATGAGGGGTCTTGGGTTCAAAACTTGGAGAGTGCAAGAAGAAAGAATTATTTTTTGAAAAATTTGAACCTATTTACGACGGTAAAAAACTGCCGTTTTTGATCCTATATTACTGTCGTTTTTGGTTAACTTTTAACGACGGTAATTTACCTTTTTACGACAGTTTCACTTTTTCCGATACGCGCATAAACGACGGTAATGAAACCGCCGTTAAAGGTTTTAATGGCAATTTTACAACCTTTAACGGCGGTAAAAAATCGCCGCTAAAGTCTAATTTTGACGTAATAATTAAGTAATATTGGGTAATAGTTCAAGGAGCTAAAAGGTAGAAATTATCCTATTGCTAAACGGTATTTTTGTCATAAAAGTTCAAATTGAAAAAAAATGAATGGATGAGGGAGGCGAAGTATTACAATTTTGAAGGTGTAAATTATCCTATTGCTGAAACGGTATTTTCATCATAAAAGTTCAAATTGAAAAAAAAATAAAAATTTAAAAGATGATGGAGGTAAACTATTACAATTTTTAGTTCAATGGGTAAATTGATACGGCCAATAGTTGAGTAGAATAAAGCGTAATTTACCTTATAATTGATGTTGCATTTATTTTTACATTTAAAATAAAATATTAAAACATTAAGATATATAAAATATATAAACATATTTCATTTAAATTTTGGTGCTTAAAATTAATAAAAAGCAAAGCCGTCTATGCCTCTCATAAAAAAAAACGAGTACACAAGTATCTAATTAATTTATATTTTTTCATATAATCCTTTCATTTTAACATTTGACCGTGCTTTACGCGTGCCTTTTTTTTTTAAGGGTTAATTACACAAAACTCCTATTTATAAGGTTGATATCATATTACCTACTCCATTGTTTTTAACCAATAAGGTCCTATTTTCAATAAATTTTTATTTTTATGACTGTTTTACTTTTATAAAAAGCGGAAGGAATTGAATGTCAATTTATTACTAAAAAAATTATTAAATATTTCAAGGGCACTCCATGACAAAATTAGTCACCAATTACTAACACAAAATTGTGGACTCCACCATCTTTATCAATCACAGTTCTTCTACGCAATACATGACCATGCCTCAAGAACACTAGATAACTTCTCCTAACTTATTACTCTTATTTTTTTATTTTTTTATTTTAACTTACAAAACTTCATAGTTTTATTATACACATTTGTTTTTAATAAAATTTATATTTCTAGAATTCACAAAATAAGCAACAAGACTAATATTGAATTTCATAAAAATAAAATATTATTTTTTTAGCTATATGAAATTTGACAATTTCTTAGTTTGTGAAACAATCCAATAAAACTAGAAATTTAGTGTTTTTTTTTTTTCCAGTTTTAAAACTAAGAACATTACAAGTTTTTTTTTTTTTTTGAAATTAGAACATTATCATTTTTTTCAATTTTGCATAGTAATATTCCATCATCATGCTCCTTTGTAAACAGAAAATTTTTAGTTTTGCACAAAAAAAAATTTAGTTATTTAAATCTTTTCAAAAAATTTTCAATTTTGCACATAATTTTTTTAGTTTTAAAATTGATGTTTTAAAGTTTTGAAAATCAAAATAAATGTCTCATAATCATATTTCTTTATAGACAGTTACAAATAATGAACAATTATTATTTGAAGGGTAATTTTAATTATTAAAAAATTAATAGGACTTGAAGGTCCAAAAAATCTCATTTTGAAATTACTAGAATATAAATCTATAAAATGAGACTTGTGTGTAAATGCTCATTTTTTTTTTTTAAACTAATATCTATGTATATAAGAAGTGCTTGAGAACTTGTATTTCTATTTTTCCATTTTGCTCCTTCTTTTGATATTATTTACAAGAGAGGTTGAACCTTGTATTTCTATTTGATAATACGGTGCGTCCTGGTGAATGGGCTAGACCGATCCAAGCTCCTCGAGCCCACTGGATAACCTGCAAGCAAGTTCAATCGGGGAACAGGGTAGTCCCCCGGCGAACCCTCCGGTGTATGAATTAGAAAAGGTGATGGACCAAAAATGTAGAGAGAGAGAGAGATAAAAACTTAACCTTCTTCTTGTCTTCGATCTTTGCTTATATCCTCTGGTAATCATTTATTTGTCTTAGCGTTCGACCTTCCTCCGAAAGCTTGCAAGTGGTTAAATCTTGTTCGAAGGGGTGAGGCCATTAAACTAAGGGGTGTTGTCATAATAAATCTTTGTGATGGGTTGCATTAATGGTGATGTCTTTGTAGTAATAACTGCAGATCTTTGTCTGTGACATGGCTTGTTCGCACCGCCGTGTCTGGCGTCGTTGGCCTTTCTGCTCGGTTGGCCTCCAAGCTATGCAGTTTCTTGACCGGGTTGTGTAATGGGGTCTAAATGGTGGGTTTGGGTTTACTCATGGTGAGCCGTGGTCCTTGTGGGCCTATCCCTATCAGTAGTCCCCCATTCCCGAGTGCAGCTTTAGTCCAACAAAGGGAATAATAATAGTGGAAATGAATCCAGAGGGAGGAGAGGCCGTGGTAGGCGGGTGGTGAGCGAATGAGGGTGATCGAGCCTTGAGAGGTCGAGCGTGAGGTGACCCGAGCAGGCCGAGGAGAGGCCGAGCGTGAGGCCCGGCCGAGGTGGCCGAGCAGGGTGGCCAGCGGAGAGGCGGCCGTGAGGTGGCCAGCCGGAGAGGTCAGGCGTGAGGGTGAGCAGCCGTGAGGCCGGCGTGAAAGGTGAGTGGCCGTGAGGCCGGCGTGAGTGAGGTGGTGGCGGGGAGGTCAGCGTGAGGGAGGCCGGCGTGAAGGTGACCCGGCGGGAGGCCGGCCGTGAGGGTGACCAAGCGGAGAGGTCGGCGTGAGGGTGGCCGGCCAGTGAGGCCGACCGAGTGGAAGGCACCTGGGCTCAAGAGGCGTGTCACGTGGCTATTTGAAGTGGAAAAAGACAAGGTGAGGCGGTCGGTGCATCTGGACCATACACGTGGGGGGAGGGGAAACGTCAAGCATTGGATCAGGAGTGAAGCGTCAGGGGCTTTATTATGGGCATTGATGATACAGTTTTGGCGGATGATTTGAAAAGTTTTCAAACTGGCGAAAATTAATTTGGATCCTTAGAATACGAGCAAACCGTGGGCTTTTGGTATCATACGATTCACCTACTTCTTTACAAAAACTCAAAACATTCGAAGTATCAGTTCCTTCGTTGCTCACGATACTCCGTTGAAACATTTCCTCGATTTTTTAGCACCTGCATCAGAAGCTATTCGCAGACACGCCATAGACATGGCTCAGGAAGGGGGTGCAATTGTCGCAGTGGACCCGTTTGGGGATGACGACCTTGAGAGGAACTAGGCCGCCATCTGAAGCGGAAGGGGAAACATCGATACATGTCCAGGGGTCCACCATGGTTGCGGTGCCAAAGCCTATCAGTCAAGTGGAGCCAGATCATTGGCACACGAAGCCAGACAAATCAACGATGACTGAGGCAGAGCTGGAGGCCATCCGAGAGAAATACCAGATTCCAGTGGAAGTGGAGTTGTCGTTACCAACGTCAACGGAAAGGCCATCAGATGCCAGGCCAGGGGAGTTTTCCCTGTACGAGGAGGCGTTGAAGTGTGGGGTGAGGTTGCCATTGCCTCAAATAGTAGTGGACGTACTAAACCACCTGGAGGTAGCACCGGGTCAGCTGATGCCTAATGCTTGGAAAAATTTGCTGGCCTGTGCAAGCGCCTGGCCAAAGGCGAATAATGGGGAATCGATGACGGTGGAGGAATTCTTCGCCTGCTATAAAGCCGCAGGGCAGCAAGAAACGTGGATCACCCTGCAAGCGGTAATGGGGAAGGGGTTGGTGGCAGGGCTGCCAAAGTCAATCAAGGGATGGCGGTCACGGTGGTTTTATGTTTCTGCTAATGGGGGTCCTGGCGTGCGGACCATCTGGAAGGTGCCCAGCAAGTCGATGGAGGCAAGACTAGGGGCAGAGGCTGAGGAAAAAGTAAAAAGGGTAAAGCAGTGGAGAGAGAAAGAGAATGCCAAATGGGACGACCTTGTACAACCATCTGCGTTGTTTGAGCGGTAGATGGGCCCTCGGCCAAATGGTAAGGATCTTGACCAAATTTGAAGCGAGTAGAAGAGCACAGAGGCAGGATCATGCCATCCTTGTCAAGGCCTCATAATTTAAAAAGGCGCGGATGACCGGTAACCGGCGACAAAAAAAAGAGGATCCGACCACGGCCAAAGCTGCTGGGAGGAAAGGACTTGAGTACTTTTGAGCCGCGGAGGGCCCCTGTGGATTCTTTAAAGGAAAAGGCCAGAAAAGAGGGAGAAGCTCTGAAGAGGAAGAAAAAGAAGAGAAGTGCCTCAGAAGGAGCGGCAGAGCAGTCTGGGCCTAAGAAGTTGAAGGAGACCCCTGTTGCGGTGGAGACTCCTGCAGTCAAAGATACCCCAGAGGTAGTTGGGGTCACTTCCATTCTGGAGGCTGTGAAGGTCGCCCCAACGGTGCGAGTAGGAGTTAGGCCGACTACGGCGGAGCCAAGTGGGAGAGAGCAGATCCAAAAGGGGGTCGCACCCCTGGAAGGAGGAGTTGGTCTGGGAGCAGCCATTTATCATGCCTTGTATTTGTGGCGGAAGGCTGGAGAGGAAGAGATCCGAGTGAAGCGAGCACGTCTGGTCAAGATTGTAGAAGAAACGGCTCTGCGCTCAGCTTCTGGGTTCAGCGAGGCCGACCTATTCAGGGGGCTATGCTCCGCCCAAATGGAGGTAACTACCCTAGCAGGGACTCTGCTGAGGAAAGGTCAAGGTGGCCCAAGGTGAAAAAGGAGTGTGCAGAGTGGAAAACTGCCCATGTTGAGCTGCAAACAGTCAAAGTGGATCTAGAGGACACACGCCGCCGGGTGGTGTCGCTGGAATTCCAACTGTCTGGAGAGCAAAAGAAAGTGGAGGAGGCCCAAAGAGCGTGCGCCGTTGCGGTCGAGCGGCATGGGGAGGCCATGTGCAACGAAGAGCTCGTTAGGCAAAGGATGAGGCGGATGCCAAGGTTGAGGCCACTGCAAAAAGAGTTAGAAACCGTGTCTTGAAGCGAGAGGAGGAAAAAGAAGCTCTGAGAAAGAGGTGGAAGGAGAGAGGAGCAGGGCGACCGTTGAGAGGGAGGCTCTACAAAAAGAGTTGGAAACTGAGAGGGTCAAAGCTGCTAGTGAGAAGGCGATCCTTCAGAAGGAGCTGGATGAAGAAAGGGTGAAGGCAGCCTCTGAAAGGGCTGCCTACCCCGATCTGTGCATTGCAGCAGTTGCTCAGTTCAAGGGATCGCCTGAATTTCAGGTAGCGGTTGATCTTTGCGGTTCTTGCCTTGATTTAGCTAGGGAGGAAGCTGGAGGGCTGCCCATCGAAGGCAGCTAGCGAGAGACTGAATCGATGTTATTGCAAGTTTTTGTGATCGGACTTCTATAAACATGAGATGTCAGAGTACTGGGACAGTGGGTGGAAAATGTTCAAACGGAGGGCTGAGGAGCTGTTCCCAGAACTTGACTTTAGTGGCGTAACAATTGGAGAGGATGATGTGGCCCAGACCCCTCTGGATGAAGGCGTGGAAGAGGAGGATCTGATCTCCAGTGAAGAGGGAGAGTGAACTGAAAACATGGACTTGAGGATTTTTGTTTGTTTTTTGTATACACATTTTTTTTTTTTTTTTTTTGTGTTGTTGTTTTTTGTTTTTTCTTTTTTTTTGGTGTTTTTTGGAAGGGATGTAAGTAATTTGTACACACATTTTTGAATGAATAAAATGGCACTTATGGTTCTATTTGATGATTCCAGTATATTTCCTCTTGTATTGGTTTGGTCTTGGTTTGTTTTGCGTGTGGTTATTTTGTGCATTGATGTTTTCAGCAAATGCTTGTGCTAGGCAGTAGAGCAAAGTGAAACTAAAGTCATACCAAAATCCGAGTCAGAATAGGATAAGGAGTTTTCTAATGCAGAGTGAAATAGCAAATTTGTTTAAGTGTGGGGGGAATCCGGAAAGTAATGTTTCAAATTGAATGAGCAAGGAAGTAGACTGAAATGTAGTGTTAAATATGGGAGAACATCTTTAAAATATGACTAAGTGTCAAATTACCTTAAAAAAAGTAGACTGAAATGTAACGTTGAAGATGTGATTTGCAAATGAAATATGGGAGAGCATTTTTTTTAAAATATGACTAAGTGTCAAATTATTTTGAAAAAGTAGACGGAAATGTGATGTTGAAGATGTGATTTGCAAATGAAATGTGGGAGAGCATTTTTTAAAAATATGACTAAGTGTCAAATTACTTTGAAATTGTGGTTAAGGGTCAGATTATGACTGAGTGTTTTGCTTTATGAGCTTTCATTCATTGGTCTGACTGGGGCTTGTGAAAATGCTCGGGTCTGGCTGAGGCTTTTGAGAGTGCTCAGGTCTGACTGAGGCTTTGAGTGCTCGGTCTGGCCGAGGCTTTGCGTGCTCGATCTGGCCGAGGCTTTTGAGAGTGCTCAGATCTGACTGAGGCTTACGCTGCAAATGAGAGTAATGCTGCAAATGAGAGAGTCAAAAGAACGATACATATACAGTTGAAAAATTGTGAGTTCGGTTCAAAGTTTGTATTTTCTATTGAGAAGGGAAATACAGCAGTTGTGACGGTACAAAAATGGGAATTCATTGATAATAACGCTTCAGATGTTCAGCGTTCCAAGGATGGGGAAGGCCTCGGCCGTCCATGTCTTGGAGTCGGTAAGTGCCTGGCCGCGGGCGGGCCTTCACAACGTAGGGTCCCTCCCATTTGGCTGCCAGTTTGCCCTCAGTTGGATTCCTTGTGGCAAGGGTTTCTTCTCTTAAGACAAGGTCCCCTACAGAGAACTCTCGCGATCGGACTCTACGGTTGTAGTGTGTTCTCATTTTCTGCTGGTAAGAAGCCAACCTGACAGCTGCTGTCTCTCTGAGTTCTTCGATAAGGTCCAGGTCTGCTCGTCGGGGCTCTTCGGTTGAGGCGAGGTCTGAATGCAGAACCCTGGGGGTGGGCAGACCGACTTCGACTGGGATGACCGCCTCAGCGCCATATGTTAGCCGAAAAGGGGTTTCCCGATTGAGTCCGGCGATGGTTGATAAGCCCAGAGTACGTTGGGTAGTTCCTCAGCCCAAAGGCCTTTAGCAGCTTTGAGTTTGGTTTTGATGATCTTCAGGAGAGAACGGTTTGTGACCTCAACTTGGCCGTTGGCTTAGGGGTGACCTGGGGAAGAGAAACATGGTTGAATCTGGAGATCTGCACAAAACTGCCTATACTTGGTGTTGTCGAATTGCTTTCCGTTGTCGGTGACAATGGCTTGAGGGATGCCAAACCTGCAAACGATCGACTGCCAGATGAATTTGGTTGTATTTCGCTCAGTGACGGTGGCCACGGGTTCTGCTTCTACCCATTTGGTGAAGTAATCGATGGCGACAATTGCGAACTTGGTCTGGCCTCGGCCGGTGGGAAGTGGACCAACCAAGTCGATCCCCCATTTGGCGAATGGATAAGGGCTGCAAAGAGTGATCAGCTCGGTGGGAGGGGCGTGTGGGATGTTGGCGAAGCGCTGACACTTGTCGCATTTAAGCACAAAATCGGTGGCATCTTGGTTGAGAGTCGGCGAGTAACTTTGTCGACGGAGGACCCCTTTAGTGGTTGCCACAGATCCCCTCATGGATTTCTTGCATGACATAGGTTGCCTGGGTGGGGTTGAGGCATCGCAGGTATGGACGTGAGAAACCTCGTTTATAAAGGATGCCATTGACCAGAATGTAGTTAGCCGATCGAGCTCTGACCTTGGCAGCTAGCTGTTGGTCGTTTGGGAGCTCCCCAGTGGTCAAGAAGAGAAGAATGTCAGATGCCCAAGGGATGGGTTCAGTCTGGAGGGATTGCACTTCTTGTGAGTCGGGCGAGATGGCCGGGTGGGCTAGATATTCAAGGCGAACTCCATCGTTAAGGTCGGAATGGTCAGCAGAAGCCAGCCGGGCCATTTCGTCTGCTTTGGAATTTTCCGTCCGGGGTATGTGCGTGATCTGGAAAGTATTGAAGAGGCGAACAAGGGGGAGTGCTATGTCTCTGTAAGCTCGCATTGTGTCATCCTTGGCATCGAATTCCCCCGTGATCTGACCGACGATGAGCTGGGAATCACTGAACACGCGGATTTGGTCGACACCAATGTCTTTGGCGAGGCGGAGTCCTGCTATCAATGCTTCATACTCAGCGTCGTTATTACTAGCCTCGAACAGGAAACGAAGAGCACACTTGAAATAGCCACCCTCAGGAGAGGCAAGGATGATGCCAGCCCCACTACCTGCCCTGCGAGATGACCCATCAACATTGAGAGTCCAAGAATAGGGATCTTCAGGATCAACAGGAGCTGATGGGGCTGTTGAGGTAGTAGGTGGTATGAGATTAGTGAATTCCATGATGAAGTCGGCTATAGCTTTCCCCTTGATTGCTGTTCGAGGGCGGTAGGAGATGTCAAACTGGCTGAGTTCAACTGACCATTGCATCAGTCTGCCCGAAAGTTCTGGTTGTTGCATGACATTCTTTAAGGGTTGGTCGGTGAGGACCACTATAGGGTGGGCTTGGAAGTAAGGGCGAAGTCGTCTGGATGCAGTGACCATAGCCAAGGATAGTTTTTCTAACAATGGGTAATTCTGCTTTGTTCCCCTCAGAGCCCGGCTGATGTAGTAGACAGGCCGTTGGACTGAGCCATCTTCTCTGATAAGAAATTGCTTGTTGACAATGGTGTTCGCTTTTGCTAAGTGGAAGAGGGGCTACTTTGTGATGGCTTGTGAAAGAAGAAGGGTGGGTTGGCCATACCTTTGTTTTAATCTTTGGAAAGCCTCTTCGGACTCAGTCGTCCATTCGAAGGTCTGCCTGAGGACTTTGAAGAAGGGTAGACACTTATCTGTGGCGCGGGAGATGAAACGATTGAGGGCGGCTACTCTGCCAGTGAGCCGTTGAACTTTTTTAACCGTTTTGGGTGACTACATCTCGACCAGAGCTTTGATCTTTTCAGGGTTAGCCTCAATGCCGCGTTGACTAACCATGAAACCCAAGGATTTCCCAGACCCTACGCCGAAGGCGCACTTCTCGGGGTTGAGCTTCATTTGATACTTTCGAAGGGTGACAAAAGTCTCTCGCAGGTCGGTGATATGGTCAGTGGAGAGTTTGCTCTTGACTAGCATGTCATCCACGTATACTTCCATGTTTCGACCGATCTGGTGGTGGAAAACTGCATTGACTAACCGTTGGTAGGTGGCCCCAGCGTTTTTTAATCCGAACGGCATTACGCAATAGTGGTAGGTACCTCGGTCGGTGATGAAGGATGTGTGTTCCCAATCAGATGAGTGCATCATGATTTGGTTGTACCCAGAGAAAGCATCCATGAAACTGAGCATTTGGTGGTCGGCCGTGGCATCGACCAGCAGATCTATGCGGGGAAGTGGGTAGCTATCCTTGGGGCAAGCTCTGTTCAGGTCGGAGTAGTCGACGCAGAGACGCCATTTGCCGTTGTTTTTGCGAACCAGGACCACATTGGACAGCCACTTGGGATAGTCCACGTTTTGGATGAACTGGGTCTCAAGGAGTTTGTCAACTTCTGCAGCGATAAGATTATTACGCTCTGGGTGGAAGATTATTTGCTTTTTGGCGGTAAGGTCTGAAATGAGGTTCAATCTTGGCGGTGGGTTATGGCGAAGGGTCGATGCTGGCATGTCGGCATGAGTCCAAGCAAAGACGTCCTGTGTTGATCGGAGAGGCGATAAGGTCGGCTTTGGCTTGGGAAGGTAGTTGGCTACCGATTTTAGCTGTTTTGAGCGGGTTGGTGGGATCAATATTGACCTCGACGAGCTCCTCCACTGGCTCTCCTCTGATCAGTTCGTCCTCATCTCGGACGTCAAGTCCTTCAATGATCATTGCCTCCTTCAGTTTGACCTCTTTAAGTGAGGCCACATAACATTCTCTAGCGACGGTCTGTTCTCCTCTCACCGTTCTGATCCCGAAATCAGTAGGGAACTTGAGGGCAAGGTGGTAGGTGGATGTGATGGCTTGGAAGGCATTGAGTGCGGTGCGGCCGAGGATGATGTTGTAAGCGGAGGGGCAGTCGACAACAAGGAAAATGAGCAACTTCGTGGTCTGCCGTGGGTACTCTCCAATGGTAATGGGGAGATCAATGGAACCGATAGAGGTCACCCGGTCACCGGTGAAACCAACCAGAGGAGTTTGGAGTGGGGACAGGCTTTCTTCCTCGATCTTCAGTTGGCGGAAGCAGTTGAGGAAAATGATGTCCGACGAGCTGCCATTGTCGATGAGGACTTGCCTGACCTTATAATTGGAGAGGACGGTGGAGATGACTAGGGGATCATTGTGAGGATAACGGATGCCCGCACAGTCGGCGTCCGTGAAGGTGATGGGCTCCGACCACTGCTTGGGTTGCTTGGGGGGTCGGTCGACCGTGGCGATTGTCTTGTCTGAGCCCTGTCATATCTTTCTAAGCTCTGCCCTCTGAGCTGAGCGAAACGGTCCCCCACAAGCAAGACCACTTGAAATAACTCTGATTTCTCCAACTGGCGGAGGTGGATTACCTTGAGGCCGAGGTTGTTGGGGTGGTCGATCATGTCCACTGATGCAGTTGGTTGAGTCGCTGGGAGGGTATGCTGCGATTGTCTCTGTGGGGTCGATCCTTTGCCTCTCGAGGCGGGTGTCTGTGAACCGGCTTAGGCGCCCCTGGCGAATGAGGGTCTCTACTTGATCTTTGAGGCTGATGCAGTCGTCGGTGTTATGGCCATGATCCTGGTGAAAAGCAGCAATATTTGACCGGTCTTCTGGATGGAAGGGTTCCGCGGAGGGAGAGGCCACTTGAGGGGGTAGTCCGTTGGATCTGGTTGAGAACTTGTTCCATGGGAGTGTTGAGGGGGGTATAGCGCTCGAACCGACCGGAAGTCTTCTTGAGGCCGACCGGTCGTGTAGGGAAGGTCGGCATAAGCGGGATGTTTGGTTATGATGCCGGGTGTTACTTGGTTCTTGGTCTTTTCTCTTTTCTCTGGGGGCCAGGTATTTAGTTGTGGAGTCTTCTTAGGCGGCTAGAGAATCCTCGGCGTTCATGTATTTTTGGGCTTTGGAGACAAAGGCGCCATGGATGTCGGGGTTCTTGGAGAGGAGAAGAGAAATCGGATGACATGAGACCCGGCCATGAAGGCTGTGAGGATGACTTTATCGTCATTTTTGACTTGTAAGGCTTGATGTTGAAGCGAGTGACAAAAGCTCTGTGATGACTCCCCCTCGGTCTGACGGATGTTGAGGAGTTGGGTCGCCGGACGTCGCTGGCGTTGGGCCCCGATGAAGTGGCTCAGGAAGGAGTCATTGAGGTGTTGAAACGTGGAGACCGAATCTGGTGGCAACTGGCTGAACCATAGCCGAGCCGACCCCTTCAGTGTCACGGGAAAGGCTCGGCACATGATTTTGTCAGGGAAAGCATGGAGGATCATGAGGGTACGGTAGGTCTCCAGGTGGTCGACGGGGTCGGTTGTTCCGTCAAAGGGGTCGATGGTAGGCATTTTGAACTTGGGAGGTAGGGGTTTGTCTCGGATGGAGACGACGAACGGGGAGTTTGCTGTAGTGGGGGGCTTATGTTGGATGTTCTGCATGACCCCTTGGAGTTGGAGTTTCATGGCTCGGAGTTCAGCGTCCCAAAGGGGAATGTTGTCACCACCAGAAGGAGATAGGTGTTGGACGCTGCTAGCTTCTCCCTCGGGAGCTGGAGCTATGACTGACAGACGTGGGGGTGGAGGAGGTGGATGTATATGTGGGTGAGGGGGTTGCAGGCCCCCCGAGTTGGGAGGATTGGGTTGTGGGACAGTATGGCCTGGAACTTGTTCTGGGTGGGGTGGAATATCTGGAGGTGGTGGAGGAATAGGGAGGTTCCGTTGGAGCAGAGCGTTGATTAAGGCCTGGTTTTGTTCGGCCATACGGTTGATGCTGTTGGTGAGTTCGATGAAGTACTGTGGTGGGTTGTTTGGATTGGGAGGGTCGGTCTGGTGATCGGCAGCGTTGTGGTGGGAAGCCATGGATCTGGTCGTTACCATGCGTGTGAATTGAGGTGAAAAAGGTTGCTGGAAAAGGGTCTCCGGCGGCAATGAACACAACTGGCGCACGGACAAACCGGAGCCCCACAGTGGGCGCCAACTGATAATACGGTGCGTCCTGGTGAATGGGCTAGACCGATCCAAGCTCCTCGAGCCCACTGGATAACCTGCAAGCAAGTTCAATCGGGGAACAGGGTAGTCCCCCGGCGAACCCTCCGGTGTATGAATTAGAAAAGGCGATGGACCAAAAATGTAGAGAGAGATAGAGATAAAAACTTAACCTTCTTCTTGTCTTCGATCTTTGCTTATATCCTCTGGTAATCATTTCGCTGTCTTAGCCGTTCTGACCTTCCCTTGAAAGCTTGCCGTGGTTAAATCTTGTTCGAGGGTGAGGCGCCATTAAACTAAGGGTGTTGTATGATAAATCTTTGTGATGGGTTGCATTAATGGTGATGTGCTGTGGCAATAACTTTGCAGATCTTTGTCTGCTGACATGGCCTGTTCTGCACCCGCCACGTGTCCGAGCGTCGTTGGCCTACTGACCGGGTTGTGTAATGGGGTCTAAATGGTGGGTTTGGGTTTACTCATGGTGGGCCGTGGTCCTTGTGGGCCTATCCCTATCACTATTTTTTAAAATTCTGTCTTTTTTTTAATTTTTAATTTTTTTATTATTATTATTTATATCTCTACATAATGTATTTAGGGTAAATTACAAATGTACTCTTTGAAATTTGTTTAAAAAATAAATTGTTCTCTATAATTTTAGAAATTATAAATACTTCCTTGTTAGATTTTTTAATTATTATCTACTATGCAACAATAAAATTATTAAAACTTGAAATATTTATGACATTATTAAAACTTGAAATATTTATGACATTATTAAAACTATAAATTGACTTAATGATATTATGTGATTTGAAATTGGAAGGAGTGAGATGTAATTTTTTGAATTATAGGAAGTAATTTATATTTTAAACAAACATCAAATGTGATTGTAATTTATCTATGTATTTATTTATTTAATATAAATATGGGCAAAATTACATTTTAACCCCCTCAACTATTGTTCCATATCATTTCACCCCTTTAAAAAATTATAACACTCAACCCTCATCTATTAATTTTTTTCCAATTTGAATCTTAATGACAAAACTATCTAAAAAAAAAAAAAAAAGAAAAATATTATGAAAAACGCTCACTAAAAAAAAAAAAAAAAGAAACTCAAAAACTTAAAAATAGCTTTTAAAAATTAAATCAAATAAACTAATAATATCATTTTAAGTATTCTATTTGAGATGTCATGTGCAACTTACATATTCATCAATTTATAAAAATAAGTACTTAGGTCTTGTTTGGAAACATGTTATTTTAGTAATTTTTTAACTTTTTGGCTAAAATATGAGATAGAAAAACTAGTATGTTTGGGATTACTTTTTAACTTTTTACAAAAATATGTACAAAAAGTAAAGAGAAAAATGAATCTTTGACTGTTTGGTATAAGTTATAGGCTTTTTAGCTTTTTAGTAACTTTTTGACTTTTTAGTTAAAATGTTAACTTGCCAAACGAGGCCTTAAGAGCATCTCCAACGGTAGTAGGCATTTTACCTATCTAAATATTACTATAAAGTATACATTTTATTTTACCTGTCAACTGTTTCATGTTTCAACTACAACCATACTCTTTATTTTAATTATTCATCCAAATACTATTAACTTTATAGAATGCCACATCAACAACAAAGATGGAGGGAATTAATCCTAAAGATTAAATACATTTTGCCTAACCTTGAAGTCTAGCTACATGTAGCTAGTGAATGTAAGTTGAGCCAAAATGCCTAATCATATGCCTAGTGCATTGGAGTTGAAAAAAGTGAGTCACATTAGACATTTTGACTAACAAGTATTATATGTCTAGTGTATTGAAGATGCTCTAATAGAATGTTTATATTGATACAAATTAATAATTTATATCAAAAAATTTAGAATTTTTTAGTTAAGGAGGTAAAATGATATTGACTAATGGTTTAAGGAGGTAAGGCGTAAATTATCATATAACTGAAATGGTATTTTAGTTACAGAGGTATAGATTGAAAAAAAAAAAAAAAAAAAAAATCATGGATAATGGAGGTGAAGCATTACAATTTTTAGTTGAAGGGATAAAGTAAAATAGAGCAATAGAATAAAGTGAGATTTTTCCTATTATTAATATTGCATAAAAAAATTTAATTATTAATATTGCAGCCGAAAACAAGTTTTAAATTAAAGTATTAAAATGTATAAATATATAAAAATGCTTTATTTAAATTTTCTAAAATTAATAAAAGGTTAAGTGGTCTATACAACTCATAAAAGATAGTACCCAAATAATTAATTTATATTTTTTATTACAAATTTTTTATTTTAGTCTTTGATGAACGGTGCCTTGCACGGACCTTTTACTTTGACCAACCGTTTCATTTTAAGGGTGTTTTGAAACAACTTTGATTGGTAGCTCGAATTTCACTCCCCCTAATCCCCCTAATTTCTATTTTCAGTAAACTGTTTTTTTTTTTTTTTTTTTAACTTACCTTGCATTTTTTTTTTGCCATTTTCGGCAATTTCGGGGCTTTCGGGGGCGGAGCTTTCGAGCTCCCCCGCTTTATCCGTTTTGAAAAGGTAGTTAAAAGTTGATTTTTAATTTTTAATCAAGTTTTTTGATTTTTTTAGAAAATGATTTGAGAAGTTAATAAAAATTTACTTTTGACTTTTTTGATTAATATTTGTTTATAATATCACATTACAATAAAATGATCAACTACCCCAACCTAATTTAAAAAATTTACAATTTTACCTATATGTGACTCGTTTTGATCCATGAAGAATATTGTTGTAATTTTACCAGTAACTTTTTTTTACCTCCATAAATAATTTTAATGGTAAAAAGCCATTTTAATTTTTTTGGAAAGAGCTGCAAAACGCAGTTTTTTTTGCCAGTTGCCAAAACAGCACTTAGGCCCCGTTTGGCAGAGTTATGAGGAAGTGATTATAGATTATGGTTTAATAGATTATAGATTATGGTTTAATAGATTATAGATTATAGCTTTAAACATAAATTGTTAACCTGTTTGGTGCAGTTGTGAGATTATGGATTTAATCAGTAGGGTAGTGTTTGGTTGAATAAGCTGTAAAATAACTTTTTACTATTTTTTGTCCTTTTTTTTTCTTCGTTTTATTTTATTTTATTTTTCTTTTTCTCTTTATTTTATTTTCTCTTCTTTCTTTTTTATTTTTTCTTCTCTTCTTCTCTTCTTTTCTTCTCTTAATTGTTTTTTTTATTCTCTTTTTTCCTTATTTCTTTTTTTTTTTCTTTTCTTCTCTTAATTTTTTTTCTTTATCTTCATTCTATTTTATTTTCTTTAGCTTATAGTTTATTTTTTTAAATTAGAAGTGGTGCGTGCATGGTGAGATTGATCATAAGAAAATTTTGACAAATGCTAAAATACCAATTAAAATTTTCAAATTATATTCATTTTGGTTTATAAATACATGAATATTAATTAATATTTTTTTAATTTATTAAAAATTGTTACAAATACCAATTAATAGTTTTTTTAATCTATTATGACGAAATTGTTACAAAATATACCAATTTATTAATATTTTTTAATTTAATTTATTATAAATTAATGACTTAATTAGTATCAATTAATATTGAAAACCCTAGTTCCGGCGCCGGGGAGAGAGAGAGAGAGCTTTGGTTTTGAGATCGCGACTGCGGTAGGTTGATTGCGACAGCATGAAAGGGTTTCAAATCGATCTCAGACATGAACAACGTTAGAGAGAGAGAGAGATCTACCACAATCGCAGAGAGAGAGAGAGAGAGAGAGAGAGAGCGTTAGATCATTATCATCGTCACTTGCAAAACCCTAGTCGGCAGCCCCCATCGTCAAATCGAGAGAGAGAGAAAGAGAGAGAGCTCACAAAGCTAACTCTGGTTCACACTGAAGAGAGGGAAAGAGAGAGAGAGCTAGCTCTGGTTCAGATCGTCACCGACGACGCTAGGGTTTCAAATCGTCACTGGCGACTCTAGGGTTTCAGATTGATCACGACGGTTAGGGTTTTTCCCCTCAGTTGTGATTGCGACGGCAGAATGTCGATTGATCGATCGATCGATCGAGAGAGCGAGAGAGACATTGCCAGAAACCGTAAACCTCACCGGAAATTGCCTCTCTCTCTCTCTCTCTCTCTCTCTCTCTCTTTCAGAGTGAACAGTGTAAGAGATCAAAGGGTATTTATAATGGTAGTTTTGTAAATAATGAAGTTTGGAAGGAGTATTTAAGTCATTTAATCCCTTTCAGACCAGTTGCGCGCTTAAGTCGAAATCTTGAGCACCCCTGACCAACTTTTGAGATAAGTTAAAAAATAATTTGATTTAAATTATAAACTGGTTAACTTAAGTTGTACCAAACACATATTTTAACTTAAATTAAGCTAAAAGCTGAAATAAACAGATTATAAACTCTACCAAACACTCACTTAGGTCTCATTTGGCAAGTTAACATTTAGTTAAAAAGTTACTAAAAAAAGTAAAAAAAACTTATATTCTATACTAAAAAATCAAAAATTTCATTTTCTCTCTACTTTTTGCACATCTTTTCGTAAAAGTCAAAAAATTACTTCAAACATATTAATTTTTTTAACTCATATTTTAATTAAAAAATTAAAAAATTATTAAAATAACTTATACCCAAACGAAATTCTTTGATGAACCACCTTTTATTTGCTTTGATGAACGACCTTTTATTTAACTAGTATATATATAGTACAACCACCATAACCACAAAAAAAACCATTAACAAACTGACAGAAACAAAAAACTGACAGAAACAGCCAATTAGAGAAAAACAAACAAACAAACAACAATAAAAAAAAGTGGTCACTTGGTGGATGCTGCTAGGGAAAAGCTCAGGTTGTTTCGTATATTTGCAGAGAAGGCAATTCTGTAATTTATTGTTTATGTAGATTAACTTGTCAGTCTGCATTGGATGGAGGAAGTTTCCTTATCTTTGCTGGCGTTGGTGGCATACTTATCTGTAATTGCTTTCCCCATTAAAAAAAAAAAATAGTAGTCTCTGGACGTATTCATAATGCTGCGTGTGTGACTTTTGACAGGGGCCTCATGCTTTTGGAAAAATTACAAATAATGTAACAGTAAAAAAATATTTACATTTTTATAGTGATATAAAATTTTTTTTTGGATGCATAATGCAAGTCTTCGTTGTGAGTTAAAATTGTACGTTAAGAAATATTTTAATTAATAATTTAAATAATTTTATTATTATATAAAAAAGTAGTTATAAATTTTATATTTTTAATTAATTCTGTTAAATAAAAAATTTGAACAAGAGAATATTTTTAATTTTTTAAATTATAAGAGAAGATCTATATTTTAAATAAATCTCAAAGATGTATTTGTAATTTACTTAATTCTTTTATAAAGATGCATACGTAAGGACTCTTAGATTGTGTTTGGATCTAAGATTTGAGTAGAGATTCGTGGAGAGAAAGGAAAAGGTGAGGGAAATCTTCTCCTTTCCATTCACAAATCCCTATCCAAATCCTAAATCCTAAATCCAAACACAACCTTTAAAGTGGTCACATACCCTATAGCTGAGGGGTTCAAGTATTGGTACAGAGTAATGGGAAAAATTTTAAGCCTATGAAGCATGCAGGTTGTACTCACTATAACAATAATTTGCTCCAGTCTGTACCAGGCAGGCTGTGCACTGGCTTTGCAATAAAAGTTGAAAATTTAACTTAAAAAGAAAAGAGTGAATTCAACTTGACAAATACATGAATGCTAGTATTACTATTATCTCCTCTCTTCTTCTTTTTTTTTTTTTCATTTGAAAGAAAAATAATACCTTCTATCGTGTAAAGGGGCAAAATTTGTGAACTTTTCTGGTTCAGTTTGGATGTCATTGATTTTAATGCAATTCGGGCACAGTAAAGGGTTATCCACGATAAATCGCTTTATTGCTTTATAACAGAGGATAAAGTCCACAACTATTGATTAAATTTTGATATTGGGGTGATATCTCCCTAGTTCAACTCAGTTTATGCAAAGAAGACAACAACAATATGACAGCCATCAGCAAAGATCATACAATGAGAATTTATAACTGCCTTGAATTTCACTCGGCAATAGAGCACCCAATATGATTAAACTTTACTCCCAACATTCTATGCTCACTCTTCACCGAAATTTTACATGACAAACTAGCTCTCCAAGTCTATCCTAATCAGTAAATATTCCTGATTTAACCTCATTCCTATACTGCCAACTTCTATTAAATCTCATTTCATTTAAAATGACCAACCAACATAAATCATATTAAAAGAATTGAATGCATCAAAATCTGTAGAACATAAAACATAAAAACAGATAAGCACAAACCGAAGAAGACGTTGATTCTGCAGGTTTAGACGGATGGTTTTCTATCCCAAGCCTGCTCCAGTTCTGGCTTTCCTTCTCTGCTTCAGCTAGTATCTTCCTTTCAAGTTCGAGTCAAACTGAAAGTGCTTGGGAATTTCTCCAAGTTGTGGGCACATTTGAGGCTACAAAGAGAAATTAACAGGTAAACATAATCAAGCAGACACCTTGAAATGTAAATTGATAAATAATAACAAACACTTTTGCCTTTGAACTCATTAGGAATGGGAGCAAATAGAAAAATTAATGAGGATATATTCATGGAAAAATTGGGTAGAAGGTATCAATTGCTTTGCAATCATCATGCCAAGTTAAGCTTAAAATATGCTACGTAAAACATCAATTTAAACAAATAACACATTACCAAATATACAAGTATGTAACGCTAAGCTAATGCATAACTGAACTTGAACCCAAGATGGTGACAAGGTTGTCATGTTGAACGTGTTAAGAAGATCACAGTTTGGAGCATAAAGGGTTATAACCTTAGACACAGAAACATGCTAACATAGCCACATGAGCAATATGTGTCTGATTCACAATTTCAAAATGATTTGATTTCGAAAACTTGCAATAGAAAATGCTGAGATATCATATCTCAAGAACCTGAAAGATTTCAGATTGCAGCAGAATATAACATTTGTAATTAAGTCATAAAATGGTCAGAAACATAGTCTCTGCAGGTTACTTTGTTTAGAGTGTTTTGATAAAGTTTTTGCATACTACACAAACATAGCTTCAACAAGCTGAAAAAAATATGATTATTCAGAAGTATGTGGGAGGGATACTTTTAACTTCTACTTTCTGATTATCAGTTTTCAGCACAAAGAAGCTGCAACAAACAGGGCCTGATATCACTCACAGTATTAAAGCATTTGGTCAGAATGAAAGGAAACAAGTGTACTACTCAGATAATAAACAGGTTGGTAATTGAATCAGTCCATTTGATTTACATTGCATTTTAACTAACAAAAAAAAGGAGAGTGATATTCTAAGCATAAAAAAAAATTTAGTCATCCAGGGCCCTTATTCTAGAATACCGTTGGGGCAACAATTATGTGCATATTCACTTAAATGCAATTAGGAGGAGAATGGACAAATTCACTGTTATGTAACCAGGAAGAGAATATACATATTCAACTACAATTAAAAGAATAAACGCCACATCAATCCTAATGAAACAGGCAAAAGTTGGGAAGTTAAAGATGCATTCTGACCTTAAGCAGCTTGTGAACGAATTGAACAGCATCACTTGGTCCAAAAACCTGACAGATATTAAAGCAATAAGCTCAATCTCGTCATGATTATTAGAATGAAAATAAAAATCCAAACAAATTTAAAAACACAACAATCAAACATGATATGTTACTATCAAAAGACACCACCAGAAAAATAACATAACATACCAAACTTCTGCCATTAATGTAATGAGTAAGCTTTCCCTCATTTGCATTGTAAAGTAGCTTCAAATTTCCTTGGCCAACTTCAACTGTAAAATCCGTACTTCCTTCTGAAGTATAGACTTCTGAGATGGTTGAACTACCTACTTCTGAAAATTTAAGAAAAAATGATAGAACAATAAAATAATACTTCGTGTTAGCACCATGAAGAGAATGTGCCCTGTTCATTCCAGTTTGCAAGAACAAAGCACTAGATGATGAAGCAATATGGTTAACCTGTAGGCAGAGGAAGAAGTTGAGATTCAATTTCTCTTCCAGCTGAATCCAGAACAATTACTTCAGTGGAAAACTATAGGCAGCTTGTGTTTGTAGTTAGTATTATACAACTATGGCAATAACTTGACCGAGCAGGAAAACCACTTGTTTCATAATTAATATTACAGGAAACACATACTTTCACATTGAATTTACATTTAAACAGGTCTTTAACACCTTTAAAGCACTGAAATTATCGTTAGACAGTTATCTCTAAAGAGGGTGGACACAGATGGGCTAGTCACTTGATAATCATATGGTAGAAAGAGCTATCCACTAATGTTGTTTGGAAGAAGTAAGGTGTTCTTCACATGCTTACTTACAATACTTTCACATTCCATATACCAGGATGGCATGGTAGAGGGAAAAAATGCAAAAGATCTTTGCATGTTTTTCATATTGTGTAACGTTACACGGTGGATGCGAAATAGGCACCCAATCCATTTTCAAGCCTTGAACTTGAAGTCCAAAGTGTGTTCTAAGTTTGTTCCTCTACCAGAAAATAATCACATGCATTTCTCTTTCTGAGAGAGAGATAGAGAGAGACAGAGAGAGACAGAGAGAGATTTCTATCAATCTATTTGAGAATGTTCATCCGCAAGGTGGTAATTTATATAATTACAGAAATAGTGGTAACCTTAATCAAAATAGTGTAGGACATTCATAACAATGAAGGACAGAAAAGCCAAGTGGAGCACTCACTGGAATCCGAATTACTTCCTCCCTCTTTTATGAATCTGAATTGAAACATATACTTTTGATACTAAGTTCTATGTCACAGTTAAAAAAATGACTGTTCACATAATAATGCTCATTTTAGTCCTCAAAAAGAGAGGGAAAGAATTTAGGTTGAAGAATACACAAGTGCATGCACATATGTGAAAAGGAATATAATTTAATAAACACATTTAATATTTAAAATGTCATTTTTATGTTGAAGTTATACATGTCAAAGAACTATAAATGGAGTAATTCCTTTCTGATAGCACAAGGGAAAATGAAAATACAGGTTACTGATAACTCTAGTAACACAGAATACAATGCTTGTAATTAATATTACCTGCTGAAACTTGGTGACCGAGTCTTCATGTCTAGTGCTTAATTTTGACTCTACTAACAAAGCAAGTGATGACGTGACCACCTTCTCAGCCTGAAGATAATATTACCAAGAATATTAGTGAATATTAGTGAAGATAATATTAACAAAGCAAGTGATTGAAGGCTTCTGGGGCATATATTTTTCCAGCCCCTCTAGCGCCAACAAGCACAAACATTTTCCCAGTGAGTGGAGATGGGAGCGATACTTCCCCATTAGTGCAATATAATCATAGAGCTCTGTTATTTAATCTTCATTATTAACTCTAATCCAAAGCATCATCTCATAGTAAGCTAATCTTAATAGTGAATTCGGATTCTACTCATAAATAGCTTCACAGAAATATACAAATTCTTGTACCATCTCCATGTTTGATTAAAAACATCTCAGCAATGGACCATAAGTTTCCTCCTCTAGTCACCAACTCACCATCAAGAATATACCTAGAGCACATTCATTTCATTTCACAAATCCTGATTAAACTTGTAAGTTTCTTGCTAAAAATTTCAATAATCAAATCGAGAGAGACGGGAAGGAAGAGAGAGAGAGAGAGAGAGAGAGAGAGAAATCAATACCCCGCTGGTGCAAATGGTGGTGGCGGTGCAGATGGTGGTTGCGGTGGAGCTTCAAAATCGAGAGAGAGAACTTCAAAATCGAAATCGCTCTGAGATCTCCGAGACCGATCTGAATATCTGAATCTCAAAGATGAAACTCTGAGAAATCAAGCACAGCCAAAGATGAAATCAGATCTAGAGAGAGAGAGAGAGAGAGAGAGAGAGAGAGAGAGTCGGTGGGGCTTTGAAATAGAGAGAGAGATCTTCAAAATCGAAATCGCTCTGAGACGACATCGCAATCACTCTGAATCTCAAAGACGAACCTGTATGAATCTGAATCTCAAATAAAATCGTTCTGAATCGAAATCGCCCTCAAGGGTTTAGAAACAATTGGGGGTGAGCAAGAGAGAGGCGCGATTTGAAGGCGTGAGGATTCAAAATAAGGGTTTACAAAAGGCTTTAACAATCATTCTCAGCTTCAAAATGGGCTCTGAGTGAGAGAGAGAGAGAGAGAGAGAGAGAGAGATCTGCGCGTATAACATCTCAGATTGAAAACAAGGGTTTCAAAACAGAGGTAGAAAGGAGGCGGGTGAGGCGCACGGATTTGGAGGCGCTTTTCAACGCCTCCTATTATAAAACGGTGTCGTTTTGTTTAAAGGCATATGCGACGTTTAAAAAACGTTGTTAAATGTTGATAAAAGTGACGTTCAAAAAAACGTCATTAAAAAAACGCCACTATAACTCCTTTTTCTTGCAGTGAATCCCTTGTTAATTGTTCACTGATTAAGAAAATATACTTTGTAATGTAAATTCTTTTTCATCCAAAATAAGTATAAGATGCTTCAATTTGTCAATGGCATGTAATGTGCCCTGGAAAAACTAAAACTCATCCAAAGAACAAACCAAACACTCAATTGAACAGATTCCATGAGCACATGTGCAAGAAAACATGCAAAAGCATAAGCAAGTGAGAGCTGAAGACAACCTGAACGAATCCTACCAAATTTAATCAAGGTTAAAATTCATAAATACTTTTCTTCAATCCATTTGCACCGCTCTACAATCTCTATTACAAAAGCATGAATAATTATTATTTTTTCCACTCTAGCTAAGACAAATGTGACACCCCAAAATATGTTTAAATTCTCATCAAGTGTGAAAAATCCATGAGGGGCATGCAGGTGATGATTTCAGATCATCCATATGGTTCAGTTAGCCATATAGAAATCGATGATCATCTAGTACTGAATTTTTAAAAATAAAAATAAAAATTGTAAAGAATCATCACATTTTTTTACAAAAAAAAACAAAATAAACCTCAATAATTGTTCCCTAATCAAGAAAAAAAATAGTGTCATAACATTTCTTATCCAAAACAAGTACAAGTTAATTTCATGTGCTACTATCATAAAATTTATGCTCTGCAAAAACTAACACTCATCTCAATAACCTAACAAGAATGGCATGTACGCAGCCATGTGAGTATTGAACATGCACAAGCACAAGGAAAAAGAAAACATATAAAACCATGATTAGATGTGAATATATGTATGTGCATACAACTCATTTGACTAACGCTAGATAAAATTACAAAGAATTGCAATCGTAAGATTGCGATCCATATCAATTTGATGAGCAAATACTGAATCTAAAGAGAGGAGATTTGAAAGGCAAATACTGAATCTAAAGAGAAAATACTGAATCCATATCAATTACAAAACCAGATCAAGTACAAATATGAAACAAATCAAAACAAACTGAATAAAAAAAACAGAGGAAATTTGACGAGAGTTGGTACCTAATTTGTACACAATGCGTGATAGGTGAGCTTACTCTACTGCATTTGAGAACTCCAAGAGACCTTTTCAATGCGGTCTACTAGTAGAGTTAGGGTTTCTCTGCGATGAATCGAGCAAATTGCAGCTAGATATGTACACGGATACAGAGAGAGCAAGATTGTGCGAAAGAGAGATTGAGAGTTCAAGAGAGAAAGAGAGATCGAGACAGAAACAGAGAGATTGAGAGATCGAGGGAGAGATTCATACTGATGGAGTCCTTCAAACAACGATGGGTACGTGAGCGAGAGCAAGAGCGAGATAGAAAGCAGGAACGAGAGAGAGAGTCGAGTGAGCCTGCTAGGGCAAAACAAAAGGGCGCAAATAAATGAAAGAAAATAGGGTCCTTTTACTACCTACTTGCGTTTATGCTGTTGCGTTTTTTTTTTTTTTTTGCCACGGCTAATCAAACAGTCGCAAAAAGTTAGACGCAAAAAGCCAATTTTCTAGTAGTGTAAAGAAAAAAGAAAAAAAAAAAAAGAAAAGTTAATGGATACATCTCTTGAAACTTCCTAGTAGGATTGTTGTTCATTAAATTTAGGAGTATTTTAGAAAGATGGTTAAAAGTTAATTTTTAATTTTTTTTTATAATTTTTTTATAAGAGAAAGAAGTTAATTAAAAGTTATGAAGTGACTTTTAATCTACTTTTTTAAATTGACTTTAATGTGCATTTGATTGTGCTGTTGAACAAAATAAAATAAGATTGGCAATTTAAAAATAATCTATTTTTTTATCTTTTTATCATTACATTACCTCTCTATTTTTTTACATCTTTTTATAAAAAAATAAAAAATACACTTATTTAAGTCATCCCAAATACATTTGGCTGTGGCTGAAGAAAAAGAAAGGGGTCAGGTTAGAGTAACTTTTCGGTTTGATTTGATGGAGGAAGTTTCCTTATCTTGACTGGCGTTGGTGGCATACATGTAATTGCCTTCCCTACTGAAAAAAATAAAAATAAAAAATAATGGAGGGGGCCTCATGCTTTTGGACGTATTCATAACGGTCTGTGTGACTTTTGACACTCTTGATGACGCTTTTGGAAAAATTACAAATAATGTAACAGTGAAAAAATATTTATTTTTATAGTGGTATAATTTTATTTTTTTTGTGTGGATGCAATGCAGTCTTCTTTGTGCATTAAAATTATACACCAAAAAATATTTTAATTAATAATTTAAATAATTTTATTATTATGTAAAAAAGTAGTTTTAAATTTTATATTTTTAATTAATTTTGTTAAATAAAAAATTTTAACAAGAAAATATTTTTAATTTTTTAAATTACAGGAGACGATCTATATTTTAAATAAATTTTAAAAGTGTATTTGTTATTTACTTATTTTTTTTAAAGAAAAAAAAAAGAAAAGAAAAGGTAATGGATATATCTCTTGAAACTTCCTAGTAGAACTGTTGTACTTAGCCATTAAATTTGGATAAAATTGAAAATTAAATTTTTTTTCTAAAATCAGTAGGACATTTTTTTTTTTGGAATGTTGTTTAGTTTTTTTTTCTTCTTATTATTAAAAATTTATTTAATTGGTGTATGCTGCTAGGAAAAAGTTAAAAAATTACTCCAAACATACTAATTTTTTTACCTCATATTTTAGTTAAAAAGTCAAAAAATTACTAAAATAACCTATTCTCAAACGAGGCTTTAGTCTTTGATGAACCACCTTTTATTTGCTTTGATGAACGACCTTTTATTTAACTAGTATACATATAGCACAACCCCCATAACCACAAAAAAACCATTAACAAACTGGCCGAAACAGCCAATTAGAGAAAAACAAACAAACAACAATAAAAAAAAGTGGTCACTTGGTGTATGCTGCTAGGGAAAAGCTCAGGTTGTTTCGTATATTACAAATAATGTAGAGTGAAAAAATATTTATTTTTATAGTGATATAATTTTTTTTTTTTTTTTTTTTGGTATGCAATGCAAGTCTTCTTTGCGCGTTAAAATTGTACATCAAAAAATATTTTAATTAATAATTTAAATAATTTTATTATTATATAAAAAAGTAGTTATAAATTTTATAATTTTAATTAATTCTGTTAAATAAAATTTTTTAACAAGGGACTATTTTTAATTTTTTAAATTACAGGGGACGATCTATATTTTAAATAAATTTCAAAAATATATTTGTAATTTACTTATTTTCTTAAAGAAATAAAAAGAAAAAAAGAAAAGGTAATGGATACATCTCTTGAAACTTCCTAGTAGAACTGTTGTACTTAGCCATTAAATTTGGATAAAATTTGAAAATTAATTTTTTTTTCTAAAATCAGTAGCACATTTTTTTTGGGAGTGTTTTTTAGTTTTTTTTTTTAAAAAAAAACTTATTTAATTGTTTTAATATTATAAATTTGATTACTTTAAAATAAATTTTTTAATAATTAACTAATGCGCATTTGATTGTGCTGTTGAACAAAATAAAATAAAATAAAATTGAATCTGCATTTGGCTGTGGCTGAAGAAAAAGAAAGGGTCAAGTTAGATTAATTTCAGTTTGATTGGATGAAGAAAGTTTGCTGATCTTTACTGGCGTTGGTGGCATACTTATCTGTAATTGCTTTCCTATTAATATATATATATATATATTAGTAGTGTCGGGACGTACTGGGAACTTGCTAAAAAAAGCAAGTTTTTTAGTTTTTTAATTTTTTAATTTTTTTACGTTTTAAAAAGTTTAAAAAAATTAATTTTTTTATACAAAAAAAAAACTAAAAAATTAAAAAAAATGAAAAATTAACTTTTGACTAATTTTTCAAAACACCACTCTGTGTGACTTTTGACCCTCTTTGATGGAGGGGCCTCGTGCTTTTGGAAAAATTACAAATAATGTAAGGCTAGGTTTGGCATGTTCTAAATAAGCCAAAAAGTCAAAAAGTCACTATCTTATTTAAGTCACATCATCCTATTTAAATCACATCACCTCTCTAACACATCACATCAAACCCAACCCAAACCCAACCCAAATCCACCAATAAGTCAAAAAGTGCACTTTTTTAGGACACCCCAAACCAACCCTAACAGTGAAAAAATATTTATATTTTGGAAAAATCGACTAGTAAATCTCATTTTGGGATGTGATTTTCCAAATAGTCTCAAATTATCTTTTTTGCAGCATCCGGTCCTTTTGTATGGGAATTGACAAATTTGTCATTTCAATTGGACTGTTTTGGGGTTCCGTGTCGTGGTGGTAATTGTAGGGCTTGTTTGGGGCGTACGTGCGTTTCGTTAGAGTTGGGGTGGGTTGTTGGCAAACAGGGTGCTGTGATGCGTAGGGGTTGCACTGACGTGGACTCCGACCCAAACTGGAATACGATTTTTGGAGATGTAATCCCCTATTTTGGGAAGATTGTTTATGTTGGTAGGGTTTCAAATGATCTCTGCGATTTGGGAGAAGTTGTAAGGGGTTTTTGAATTTCAAAATTTTGATTTACATTCCACGTTTCGTGTATTAGAGTTTTGGGTGTGCTTCTTTGTGAATCGTATAATTGATTGTGAGTTTGTGTATTGTATGTGTGTGTGGCCGCATGGGTTTGCTGCCGTTGACTGTCGGAGTGTTTCAAAGCAGACTGAACGGACTAACATTCTAATTCCACAGTTGTGTGCCGATGACAGGAAATGGTAAGTCTTGAATACTGTGTATATGTTGTATCTTATGTTGTTGTTTTTTTTCCGAATGTTTGTATGTCAATTGTTGTTGTCGTAGTGTATGTTCACATTGTTGGAGATCCCAATCAACCCACTGTGATGTGTTTCTGTATGGATCGTTATTTATGGTGGATTTTTTCCTAGTGTCCTGGTTCGATGTGGGTGAAATGGTTATGCACATGACATATAATATTGTGTGGCAACAAAGACACTGTCGTGCTTAATGATGTAGGAATAGTTGGTTAGTTTTGCATGTATGATTGTTGGTGAGTGTTTGTATAACATGTTTATGTGTATAAATTTCGTGGGATGTGTGTACCTATTAAGTTAGTAGGTGTCATGTTAGCACGAAACTTGGCACACACGACCACCTAGACACAAGAGACTTGTGGGAGAAGACGGAACTCGAATCGAGTTCCCGATTTGGGAGTTTGAGCCAGATTTCGGTCTAGGCAAATTAGTTCCTTAAGAAACTTAGAATTCGAGGTGTTGACGCCCCAAAATCACTAAATGGCGTCGGATTAGCACGGAACTTGGCACACATGACTGCCTTGGCACAAGAGACTTGTGGGAGAAGACGGAACTTGAATCGGGTTCCCGGTTTGGGAATTAGAGCCAAATTTTGGTCTAGGCAAACTAGTTCCTTAAGAAACTTAGAATTCGAGGTGTTGACGCCCCAAAATTACCAAACGGCGTCGGATTAGCACGAAACTTGGCACACGACCGTCTTGGCATAAGAGACTTGTGGTAGAAGATGGGACTTGAATCGGATTCCCAGTTTGGGAGTTAGAGCCGAATTTTGGTTTAGGCAAACTAATTCCTTAAGAAACTTGGAATTCGAGGTGTTAACGCCCCAAAATTATCAAACGGCGTTGGATTAGCACGAAACTTGGCACAAACGACCACCTTGGCACTAGAGACTTGTGGGAGAAGATGTAACTCGATTCGGGTTCCTAATTTGAGAGTTAGAGCCGGATTTCGGTCTAGACAAAATTATTTACTTAATTATCTTTGTAATTGTATAGTAGTTAAATTTTTATATTTTTTTTGTAATTAACATGTTAACACATAATTATATTGTCATTAATTATTTTTGTTTTTTATTTTTTGTTTTCAGATATTTTCCGAGTAAGAGTTTGCTTCTTGTGGAATGCATGCCCGTGAAAAATGCGACTAACTTTTGTTTTTGTTACCCAAGGAGAATGATGAGGAAAACTTTTGTTTTTAGTTTATGTTATTTTGAATTGTGAACAACATTATGTATTTAAACATTATATATGTATTATGGAACTTATGTAGTGGGGTAATTTTGCTGATGTTTAGTTATGAATGTAATAATATTTTTATTATGGAGAAATTATTATTTCTATATAGGAATTTTTATATTATTATGCAATTATTGGTTTCTTTTTCATTTTTTTTCATTTAATATAGATAATTTTAATATTTTTAATAATTTTATTACTTTTTTTTTTTTTGCGACGACACTAAACTATTGCAAAAAAATTAGAATTAAAATGTATTTTGTTTGGCGACATAGATAATGCCATCACAAAAGAAATTAGCGACAGAGGTCATGTTGTCGCAAAAGAAATCTAGACTTGGGTCTCCAATCAGTATGGGCACTTTGCAGCTGGCCCACTTGGTAATTTCTCTACATTTTATTTATGGAAAAATTACCCGTAGGGTTTGTTTAAAATATGTATACACTATTTAATCCATTAATTTTTTTGACTAGATCCAAAAATCCTACACATTTCCCCCCTCTCTCTCTCTCTCTCTCTCTCTCTCATTCTTTACGTTTTCCTCTCTCACTGGTTTCTTGCACGCGGTATGCAACGGCTATAAATATGGGCTCCAGGGAATGACAATGCGTACACTACTATTTTTCTTTCGATAAAAAAATCTCCATTTTTTGTGTTTTCAGCTCCCCTTATAAAGAGCAAACCCTTCATCTCCCATCTGATGCTTAATTGGTTACCCAATATCAACCAACCAACCAATCCAACCTTAGTATCTCCAGATTCCATAGCTTCCATCCTGTTCGATCCTTTTTTCCATGTACCGTGTCTTAAGAGCAATCATTAATGGCAGAAAGTTGGTGCCAATTTCTAGCAGCAAAGCCCAGAAAAGGTGGCACCTGGCTTATAATATAGTTTATTGTACCCGAGCCTTGCTCTCTCTGTGTCTGCACAAAGCGAATCCAAACCAGAAGTTTTTCTCGCGCGCGCCCATCTTGTGTTGTGGTTGATGTGGAGCCGGACTACTTCCCTAGTATCAATGAGTCATCTAATGTTTTGATTGATGTGGACTTCCCTAGTATCGATCAGTCAAGCATCAGCAAGCTAGTTAGGAAGACAAACACCACCCAGCTTGCACAGTTTGGAGGGGTTGAAGGTGTAGTCGCAAAGCTCAAAACCAATGCAGAGAATGGGATTAAAGGCGATGTTGATGGCATTGCCTCTCGACGCAACATCCTTGGCTCCAACTCCTATAGGAAGCCACCTGCAAAGACACTCCACGTTGTGATGGATGCTATTGCGGAGGCATTTAAAGATCCCCTTATTCTCATCCTACTTGTTTGTGCTGCTCTTTCTCTTGGTTTCGGAGTTCACAAGGATGGGCTCAAAGGATGCTCTGATGGTGCAATCACATTCATTGCCGTCTTCCTAGTCATTGCTGTCTCTGCCTCGATCAAAAAACAACTCAACAAGTCATCCCAAGGCAGCAGCGACATCTGGGTTGATGCCACAAGAAATGGACAGCAACAGCAGATTCCAATTTTTAATGTTGTTGTTGGAGATGTTGTTTCATTGAAGATCGGAGATCAAGTTCCTGCTGATGGGTTGTTCTTAGATGGACACTCATTAAAGGTAGATGTATCAAGCATCACAGCAAAAAGTTATCCTCTTGAAGAAGTCGACCAGATCTTTAATCCATTCTTGCTTTCTGGCACCAAGGTCATTGATGGGGATGCTCGGATGCTTGTGACTTCAGTCGGCATGAACACAGAATGGGGACAGACAATGAGCAAAATAAACTATGATTTTGATGAGAAGACACCTTTACAAGCTAAGCAAAAAATTCTCGCCTTGTTTATAGGAATGGTCGGCATGCTATTTGCTTTCCTGGTTCTTGTAATATTGTTGATTCGCTACTTCACTGGAAATATGCATGGCGGTAATGGAAGTCGGGAGTTCACTGGTGGCAAGAAAAATATACATGACTTGTTCAAAGCTGTAGTGGGAATCCTAGCAACCCCAGTTGCCACTGCAGCAACTGCCTTTCCAGAAGGTTTTTTGCTTGCTGCCAAGGTTACTTTTGCTTATTCAATCAAGAGAATGCTAGCCAACCAGGCCCTTGTAAGAAATCTTTCAGCCTCTGAAGCAATGGGCTCCATCACAGCGATCTGTACAGACAAACGAGGCACTCTAACGATGAACCAAATGAAGGTAACCATGTTTTGGGTAGGCCCAAAATATATTGGAGAAAGTGCTTCATCTTCAATTTATCCTAGTGTTCGAGAATTGCTCTGCCAAGGAGTTGGTTTGAATGAAACACAATATCCCTCAGGGTCTCTGTCTGAACTCGCCGAGAAAGCAATTCATGACTGGGGCGTCGAAAGCATGTGCATGAATATTGAGGAACTGAGGAAGAGCTGTGACATTATCTATGATGAAGCCTTCAATTTCAAGAAGACACAAAGTGTTTTGATCAGGAAGAAGGCTGACCAAACAATCCACTTGCACCACAAAGGATCACCAGAGGTAATATTAGCTATGTGGTCACACTATTATGATGCCACTGGAAACATCTTAGTCATTAGCAATCGAGCAAGGGAAAAATTGTGGCAAGTAATTCAACGCATGGTAACTACTGGCTGCCAGTGCATTGCTTTTGCACATAAACAACTCTCACAAGAAAATTATTTGGACGAAAATTACACCCGAATGCTAGAAGAGGATTGTTCGATCTTATTAGGGCTTGTGGGCCTAAAGGATCCATGTCGACCTAGCGCAAGGCAAGCTGTAATAGATTGCCAAAGTCTCGGAGTGAACATCAAAATGATCACAGCAGACGACTTGTCCACTGCAGAAGCTATAGCCATTGAATGTGGTATAATTGATCTAAATCAAGGTATTGCCACCGGAGAAGTAGTTGATGGAGAGGAATTTAGGAACTGGACAGACGATGAGAGAATGGAGAAAGCCAATAGAATTCGTGTGATAGCAAGAGCCTCTCATCTCCATAAGCTTCTTATGGTACAATGCTTGAAACAAGAAGGCCATGTGGTTGCAGTTACTGGAGATAGCACAAAGGATGCAACGGCATTTAGAGAAGCCAGAGTAGGAATCTCTATGGGGATTCAGAGCGCTGATATGGCCAATGTGAGCTTGGATGTTGTCATCCTGAACAATGATTTTGATTCTGTAGTCAAAGTTCTGAGGTGCGGGAGAGGCATATACATCAACTTCCAAGCATTCACTCAGGTCCAGCTTACTGTCAGCATCGTTTCACTGGTATTTGACTTTGTAACTGCAATTTCAGCTAGTGAACCCCCTACAATCAACATAGTGGCAGCCATCTCAACTGGTAAAGTATCGTATGCATCGCTTCAACTACTATGGGTAAAGTTGGTCATGGGTACATTGGCTGCTCTGGCTACAACTATAGAGCAGCCCACCACGAGTGTCATGCGAAAGCCACTTATCAATCGCACCGAGCCATTCATCACCAACATCATGTGGAAAGACATACTGACTCAAGCTTTGTGTCAAATAACCATCCTGCTAACCATACAGTTCCAGGGTGAATCAGTTTTCAATGTAAACGCCAAGGTGAAAGACACAATGGCCTTCAATACACTAGTTCTTTTCCAAATCTTTACAATATTCAATGCGAGAAAGTTCGAAAGGAATATTGTCGAGGGAATACAGAGGAAAAAGTTGTTTTTGGGGATCATCGTAATAATCATTGTTTTTCAGGTGGCAATGGTGGAATTGTTGAAAACATTTGCACATTTAGAGAGGTTGTCTTGGGGGCAATGGGGTACATGCTTTGGGATTGCAGCTGTACCTTGGTTTATTGGTTGGCTGTCAAGTACATACCAGTTCCTCAAAAAGCATTTATGGGGTGCAATGGGGCAAATGGTGGATTTGATGGCTTTTCTTTATGGGGTGCTAGTTTCTTTTTACCAGGGTTTATGCGGTGCTATGCTGGCTTTTCTTTATGGGGTGCTAGTTTCTTTTTACCGGGGTTTAGGTGGTGATAGGGTGAGGGAGTTTCTTAAGGATTTGAAAGCAGTCTGGATTGAAGTCTGGCACTTTATTGGGACTATTGATCGTCGGAGGTATATTTTGGTTAATCGGTGTCGTATGCGTTGTGCTGCTTCGAAGTTGGTGGACCATTTGCTTATTCAGTGTTTGGTGGCTTGTCTCTTGTGGGCTATTATTTTTGGTATTTTTGGGGTGCAGTGGGTTCAGCCGAAAGGAGAGTTGGGGGTTTTGTGGAGTTGGGCAAGGGGTCAGGCAGGGAAGAGGCGTCAGAAGGCTCGGGCTTTGGCTCCTCTATGTTTGATGTGGCCCATTTGGCTAGAGAGGAACTGTCGTATTTTCAAAGAGGTTGTCCGTTCGGTCTATTGATTAGAATCGAGATTTCTCTATGTTTTTGTGCGGTTGGGTGTCTGGGCAGGTAGATCCAAATTTGTTTACCCTTTTGGACTTTTTAGATGACGTGATAGGTTGATTTGGTTAGTTTTGTTAGTTTTGTGTGTGATGCTCCTTACTTGGGGGTGCCAGTTCGTATTTTTTGCATCTCTTTGATGCTTTAGTTTCTTAATAATATTCTTATTTATCAAAAAAAAAAAAAAATCTTAAATATTATTCATAGGTCTAATCTCTCTTAACAACTTTGAGGTTTATTTATAAGCTTCATAAAACCCAAAAAGCATGTAAAAATCACCTTAAAGCATGTACAAATTTCTATATTTGGCACCAAACCAAATCTTCCCTCAACACATAGTTTACCTACATTTTTACAAATCCAAAAAAAAATTCAACTGCATCAATTATTTGCCGAAGTGGACCAACTTGCCTCTGGTTTTCCAAATTATTCATCCCAATTTGTAACCAATATCAACCCAAAATACCAAATTTTCTCAGCTAGTAACAAGGATACCCAAATTCATTTGGAGCCATCTGTATCATATGCCAGTAAATCAAACACCAACAAAACATTTTTTAAAAATAAATAATAAATAAAATAATTCAGAGTCAGACGGAAATGGAAATATAAATAATTTGAACATAACTGCATGCTATAATCTAATATACTGATAGAAATTAGTGATAGAAATTAGTTTCATTATTGAAGAAAGAATAAAGATGTAAACAATTGAGGAAATAAAAGAAATCCAAAACTGAGAAAGACTGGAAAAGTGTGAAATTGATAGGCGTAGAAAGAATGTACCTTTGGCTTCTTATAGAGAAGATAAAAATCAGACTCAGATTGGAGAAATCTGGAAGAAAGAAGAACAATACAATACAATACAACCCAGATAGATGGATAGGATATGCAGATGAATGAATGTTAAAGCACCCAAAACCATACATACATGCATGGCTCCATTGGTGGTGAGGACGGTAAGGATAGATAAAAAGTAGGGCTTAGCAAGGAATCCGTGAATCCGTAATCTGATCCAGTCTAGTCCAATTCGATAGGTTTAGATTGATTTTTTGAATCCGTGGTTCGGTTCCGGATTGAAGAATTAAAAATCCGTAGCCCACGGATTGGTTCCGGATTGAACCCCACGGTTCCGAATTGGAACCGATTCGGACCGTGTACAAATAATCTATATTTTTATTATACATTCTCCCCCATAGTATCTTCTCTTATTCCATATAAAACATAAACTCAAATCTAAACTCGCATAATTTCTTTTATTACTTTTGATTGTTAGTTTTTAATTTTAATTTGTAATGGTCTAAATACTTATGGTAAACCAATTTTTTTATGGTTATTTAAATTCTAGAACAGTATGTCGCTATTATAGAAAAATATGTTGCTATTGTGGAACTAATATAGTGCTATGTTTATGTTTTTATGAAATTAATGTGTTATATATATATATATATATATATTTTTTTTTTGTTATTTAATTATGTGAATCCGTAGTCCTAAACTGATCCAATCCATATTTAAATGGATTGGTTCGGATTGGTTCCATGATTTAAACGGATTGGATTGGTTCTAATTTTTCAAGAACCGTAAATAACGGATTGGTTCTGATTTTACCTTAATCCGGTCCAATCCAGACCATGCTCACCCCTAATAAAAAGTGCACTGTCGTTGATAATTACAGCAAATATTTTTTAAAATTGTGTTTTTTTTTTCCAAGTCGATTAATGAAGAAAAATCTAAAAAAGTTTTTTAAAAAAAAAAATTCAAAAAAAAAGGCCAAAGTATTAAATGAAAAAAATTACTTCTTTTGGATTATTTAGTAGCAAAATTTTAAATTTAATTTTTTACTTTTCTAATCCATGTAAAAATAGGGTGAACTTTTTTAAAATAAAAAAAAAAAAAAAACCATTTAAAAATGAGAAAAATTGTAATAAATCCAATCTAAGGAGTGAATAAACCATTAGGTAGGTCCAATAGATATTTTTTTTTTTTATTGATGAGAGGTACACCTTTTATTAAATAGTTTGGTGAGTAGTCCTTTCATTACTTTTAGGGGACATTTTATTTTTTAATTTGGGAAAATTAGTCTAAGATCTTTCTCCCATTTTTAGTAATGGAAGAGATCCACAGTATTATTTTGTGATGTGTAAAGTCTCTCAACCCCACACCTTTATGTCACAGAGAAATTTGACTCTCACAATCATGGCACTTAATCTCCGACAAAGATAGATGGTATTTCTCTCAACAAGAACAATATAGGGAGGGAGCCATAAAAGGTAGAGATTGGTTATCCATGGCGAGCGTGAGCATCATCCTCAGTAACTACTCAGCAACCACTACTTCCATTCTCTATTTTCGAACCCCCAAATCAACATTAACCTCACTCCAACAACTTGTACTCAACTCTCCCTCCATACCCATATCGCTTTGGAAAACGACCAAGAGGCTTGTCTGTGGTGACCCGAGCAAGTCTCGGCACTGGTACCTACATTTTTTGCATTCGTCCTCCCTCTCTTTCTCTCATCGTCGTCACTACCTTCACTACCTCCCAAATCGCTGATAAGCTCGACCGCGATTTCCTCCAGGAGGTTTTTTATTCTTTTTCTTCTTCTTTCTTCTACCCATTTCATATCCTTTTTTTGTGTGTGTTTGTTTCAACAATTAGAATGTTCTACTTGGTTTTTTTGTTAATTGGTTCAAATAAATTTTGAATACTTTGATTGATTTATTGGTCAATTGACGAGTGTCGCTATGCTGTTGATTTAATGGTCATCAGTTTGTGCCCTTTGCAGAACAGAAGATGAATATTTAAATCACATAATGTTAGGGGTGAAAGAAAAACCGGAAGGACCGACCGAACCGACCGAACCGAACGGTTTTCGGTCGGTGTCTTAAATTTTCAATCATTCGGTTCGGTTCGGTTTATGTTTTTCTGTACATTTGGTTCGGTTTACGGTTTTTGATTTTTTGAACCGAACCGCACCGAACCGAACCGACTTATATAATATTAATAGGCCCAAAATATGAGGCCCCAAACCTATGTAGAAATTACATGGCTTGAGCCCAAATTTTATGCAAAATAGATAGAAATATAGGCCCAAAATGTGAGGCCCAACCAGGAAAAAAAAAAGGCCAAAAAAATTGAAAAACCGAAAAACCGCACCGCACCGTAATAACCCGAACCGCGCTAGTTTATGTCATTTTTCTGGGCGGTTCGGTTCACAAAAATGCAAAATCGAAATCATCGGTTTGGTGCAAAATGAGTGAAAAAACCGACCAAACCGAACCGATTTCACTCCTACATAATGTTACATTGCTCATTTGTTTGGAAACTTTGGTCTAGTATCATAAAATAGTGGAGAGTGCAATAGGCTGTACCAGGTATAGTGGAAAGCTTGCTTCATTGGTGGAGTGGATGGAGGTTTTAAAAAGGAGAACTGCAAAAATGGAAAGCTATGCGAGCAGTAACTTTTTGGTCTGTGTGGACACACAAAAATGAAGTTATTTTCAATGAGGTCCAGCCCAATCTTGAAGAACTTTGCGACCTCTTCAAGGTTAGAGTGGCCATATAGATGAAGTTAAATCTGGTAAGAAGAGATTATTTAATTAACCAGTTTGTATTAAATTTGGAAAGTGGGAAGTGTAGAGAAATTTAGAGAGAATTTCTCTAGAAAGTGGGATGTCTAGAGAAATTTGGAGAGAATTTCTTTAGGGAGTGGGAAATTCAAAGAAATTTGGAGAAAATTTCTCTGGAGAGTGGGATGTCCAGAGAAATTTGGAAAGAATTTTTCTGGGCCATTGTAATGGTGAATTTCTCTGGTTTGAACCAGAATATCTAGCATGGTATAAACCTTAGAACCATACAAAGCCTGCAAACATAATGACTCTTGTACTTAGCTTATATAAACCATATATTGTAATAAGCAGGGCACATTTGGCTGCTATAGATTCTTCTTACCATAACATATATGGGAACTCACTGAAAAAGGTAATTTGTTCTTAATGTCGTCACCATCTTTTTTTATCGGAAATTCATGTTATGATTTCACAGGCTATAACGAATGAAACTTCAGGGGAATTTGAGTTTGCCCTTTTGACAATCCTTCAGTGTGCACATAATCCTGCAAAGTACTTTGCAAAGGTATTCATCCAATCTTAAGTTTTTCTTTTCTTATTAATGTAATTAGGACTTCTTAGGATGCATATATATATGGCTGTATGTAATAATTTTAGGGACTAGACTATCATTTAAGTCCTAAACAACTGGTTTTTGAGATATTGACTTGGGATTGTGACTTTCAAATCTCTTTATTCTTCAACAATACTTCTATGCAACGCCACTAGTGCATGATGTTTTCTCAATTTCTCTGGTTTGAACAGAATTTCTTTGGAACCAAAATTTCTCTGGCACCAGAATTTCTCTGTGGAAGTCTAGAGAAATTTTCTGGATCGATTTGAGGGACCTTAGACATTATGAAAATATTAAATGCCCTTTATGTTATAAAATCTTAATACTAGGGACACTAAAAAAAAAATCCCCTTTTAATTTTACTCTTTAATTTATCTTTTTTTTTTACCTGTTGACTTTTTGTTGACTATCTGTTCAAATTTATATTTATTTGTTCAAATTTATATTTATCTGTTCAAATTTTTGAACTATTTGTTCAATTTTTTGCCCTTATTAGTTCAAGATTTTGCTATATGTTGAAATTTACCACTTAAATTTTTACCTGTCTTTTCTTTCTCTCTTTATTTGTTGAAATTTACTACCTGATTGATGGGTCATTACACACACCAAAATTAAACACTAAACTATACCCAATTCTTTTAGAATAATGACAAGTCCAGGTATCGATCCACAGGAACAATTGTGAAATTAAACTAATTTCATTGCTAAATTCCTATATTAATTTTGATTAAAAAGATTGATGGATATTATGACTAAACAAGAATTAAACGAAATTGAATAATTAAATTGAAAATTAAAATTAGGGTTTGAAATATAAATTTTTGAGAAAAATCCTAAGGCAAAGAATTCACCACTAACCACATAAATGAGATTTAACAGCGGCCAATAATTGTAATCCGGTTTGAAATGCCCAATATTTCATAACTACAAGTTTGAAATATTGATCAAGAGGGTTGTTGCATTCAATGTACAGGTACGAATCATCCCGAGTAGCACGAGGCATTTGCTCTAAACTATGGTAGCAATACGACCCGTCTCTTGTTTAGCATGACTCGTCTTGTACTTTGAAGACAAACACAAAGAAAACTAATGTATGGAAAGTATTAAACAATCACAGGGAGTAAAGCACTTGAAGAGATGAAAACAATAATTATTATAAACTTCTAAAACATCCATACATTGATTCAAACCGAATCACAATCGAAACTTATGAAAAATCTTATTACATGGCTAGGGTTTCATCAAAACCCTAGAAAAGAATAATCTAGCTACTCATGGAGGAGTGGGAAGAGGTGGAAGAGATGGAAGACCCCATGGAAGTTGGATTGAAAGCTTGAGAATCCTCATTTTCCTCCAAACACTAGTTTCTCTCTTCTTGGAATCAATTTCAAAACCCTAATTCAGCCTCTTTCTTGCCTTTTTATACCTCTGCTGTCTTTCAAACAGGTTTAAAATATCGGGCCTGTTTTTCGAGAAAAGTCAACGCACATGTAGAAAAAGTCAATGCACGGGCAGGAAGCTCTTTTCTCTCCAAATTCTATATTTTTTGCCCATTTTATGCTCCGACTATGTACAACCTGATTAACATTAAACAGACATAAAATATATAGTTTGACTAGCAAGTAAAGTAAAGTTAAAAGATTTTAATTAACGGCCTCAATGTTGCACAATTCGACCTTAATCATATCCCCCAACTTACAACTTGCTAGTCCTCAAGCAAGCAATAAAAATAAAATAAAATTAAACAAAATCTAGCTATTTCCTCTTTCGTGGGAAAACGGTTGTATTTAGTATATGCAACAAACCTTTAAACTACAAAGTTATCCCAAGTGGACGAGTAAAGTCTCGTGAGGGTTTTCAAAAATGATACCTACAAACATTAACATATTCACATCTATCCAGCAACAATCAATCACACTACACCACTCAATAATTAACTTATGTGCCAATACAATACAATATTAAGTCATGATGAGTCGTTGACAGCACAATAGACAAGCATGAAGGAATCTATTGAGCAAAGACCACAATTTAGTTAATACAAAAGTAAAGTCCCATGTACTTGTAAATGCTAGTAAAAATATCATTAGTACCCTCGGTGTAAAATGCAATTTCCATACTAGTTAACTGTCCACTATAATAGCCCAGTGTAACTTATAATAACACCCAACATATACAGAAAAACTAAACTATTGCAACCAAGATTCTCAAATTTTTTTTTTTTTTGGTGGAAAGACTGTGCAATGTCCTGATCCATTAAGTTTTCTAGTCAACCCATGTAACAAGCATTAGGCCAATGACTCCCAAACCAGACAGTTTTAGGGCACTAGGTGTAAAGACATCCCTACGGGCTTAATAACTCAAGTTGAAAATTCTACGAATCCAAACAAGTCATTCTCTTTACTTTTCCTTAATTGTGCAATGTCTAGGTCCCTTAAGCTTTCTAATTAACGCATGTAGCAAATACTGGGCCAGTGACTCCCAAACCAGACGGTTTTAGGGCACTAAGTGTAGAGACACCCCTACGGGCTTAATAACTCGAGTTAAAGAGGCTACGAACCCAAACAAGTCAAGGTAATTTTTTTTATTTTTAAGAATCTTGGTTACTCATTTATTCTTTTCTGCAACCCTAGCAATTATCAATGATGTATACTAGGAATTATAATAGAGAGGTCACTACTATGAAAGTGTGTTTATGTGAATCAAGGCATACTCATGACAAGTGTACTAGTGTAGACACCCCATTTTTGACCGACCTTAAGACTCAGACGTCATCGATTGAGGGCTTGGTGATGTTGCATATCGTGCTCGCTCAGAGGTTTCAGAGTCTCGACCGTGAGCCCTGCCTCCGAACTTCCGGGCTTTTCTGTGCCTTGCCTCGGTTTGCGAACCTAGCTCGATTTTCTCTGTTTCTCTTCCCAAAGGGAGGGAGAGGTCTCATAGACCATCTCTCAGTGGCCGTGGGCTACATTTTGTAACCGTAGGCCATTTTGCCCATTTCGGAGCCCGGTTCCCGGTTTTCGGAGCCGTCAGGCCGTGTGCCTCGGTTTAGGACCGCCTAACTACCTCCGTTTGCTCCGGTTTCTGGCATGCATCTTATTTTCTCCCTTTTAAGGGACACTTTGGTCCGAGAGACCAACTTCGTGGTCGAATACCACTCCCGGTGCCTAACAGTCAGTTTTTGGAGCCTCGGACTGCGCGTTTCGGCCCTCGAACTTCATTTTGCATCGATTTTCGTTCATTTTTGGCAGGTACCTCTGTTTCATCACCAAGAAGGCCGTAGAAGGGTGGGAGGCCAGTAATTGTTCCAGTAACTAGTTATATTCCATTATCGCCCTCTGACGCCCGTTTTTCTCACTTCAAAGTCAATGTTGACCACCCTAGGGCCACTTTCCTCAACCCTAAACCCCATATTTGTGATGTATATATCTGGGAGGCCACCAATATGTGGTGGCCGGCTAGTAATTCCATTTGACCCTTTTGAACCCCTTTGAAAAGTGGGTTGTTCTCTCTCCTGGTTCACAGTTGCCAATTTTCAACCACAAGGTTTTGTTGAGGACACATGGGAGGCCACCAATCTATGGTGGCTGGCCATTAATTCCAATTGACCTGTTTGACCCTTGGCCGGCCGGCCATGGAGGGTGGCCGGCCGGCCACTTGCAAGCCCAAAAGCTAGCCGACCAGCTTCCTTACATCAAGTACAGTGCAGATACACCCTCATTTTTCCCCTAGATTCTGTATCCAGGGGGACTTTTTTTTGAGGGAAACTTGAGGCATTTTCCCTCCCTTTTTTTCCCCCCTCTTTCTCCCTCTCATTTGTCTACATAACCAGCTGCCCAACTTTGGTTTTAGGGTTGAAAAAATTGCTTGTGGAGCATTGCATACACACACCCCCCTATCCCTCTCTTCAAGCACCAAAATACCCAAGTTCTACATCCCTTTCTTCACCACCACCTAGCATCACACCACCACCTCCATTCCAGCAGCAAGGAGGTCTTCTCAGAGGCTAAGAGGCATCACTTCTCAAGCCAAAAGGCAGCCAAGACTTAGTCTTCAAGGGTGAGTTGCATTTCCCCATTTTCTAGCTTTTTTTTGTATCATTTCTTAACCCTTTTTGCTTGCTGTTTTGAGCTCCGGCCATAACTGAAAATGTCATTTTTTTGAGCTCATTTTTCTATTTCATTAAGGGTCTTACGCTGTTTGGGACCCCCATTTTACACTTGCTTCAATATCCCTTTGTATGCCATTATTTGGCATAGTATTTTTGGCCTATGTGTAATCTGTTTTGGAGCATGATATAAACTATAACTGAGCTTATTTTGAGCCCTTCTTCAACATTAAAGAAGGGCTCACCACTGTTTCGGACCTCCATGTATCACTTGCCATTGTACCCCTATTTGGTCCCCATTTTTGCATGATTTATTAGCTTATTGAGCTTCTGTTTTTGGACTTTGGTCCAAACTGAAAATGGCCATATTTTGACCCTATCTTCATGTTTCATTAGGGTCTTTGGCTGTTTGATGCATATTTTGTATACTTCATGTTATAGCCCTCTTGGTGGCCTCATCTTGCATGATATTTTGAGCCTATTTGAACACTGTTTTGAGCTCGTCCATCAACTTAAAAAAGCCTTATTTTGGGTCCCTCTTCAATATTGTTGAAGGGCCCTCACTTGTTTGAGACCTCCATGCACCACTTGCTTCTTTACCCCTTGGTGGGCTCATTTCTTGCATGAGATCTTTGGCATATTCGTATCTATTTTGGGGGCTTGCTATAAACTGAAAACAGTATTATTTTTGGTCCCTCTTCAATGTTGTAGAAGGCCCCTTTCTGTTTGGGGCCAGCATTTGTGACTTACTTCATTACCTCCCTTTGTGGAGCCATTTTTGTATGCTAATTTAGCCCTACTTGGGCCCACTTTTTGGCCTCACTCTAAACTGTAAAAATTCTTGTCTCGGGGCTTCCTTGCTTCTGTATTTTCATTTCATATTCAAATTATGTATGCATTGTATAGTTGTAGGCCATTTCATGCACCAAAACCCGTGTTTCGGGACTTGTTTCATGCATCGGGTTTCATTTTACCGGGTTTCGAGGCTGTTTTGCATCTCATTTTACCTCTGATTTTTGCATGATAGTATGCCTTTTTTTGTGTTTTTCCATGTCTTGTTAGAGTGGCATTCCGTGCCGTAGGTTCGGTTCTCGGTTTGCGTGCACGCGTGTACGCACTTCGAGTTGTCTCATTTTCATCTTATGGCCTCCTATGTGAGTGTGGCTGAGGTCCACTTGTGTTAGTGTAAGCCCATATTGCATTGTGTATGCCATTTCATTCCATAGCATTGCGTATGCTAGGCCATATATTAGCGCATTGTGTATGCCATGTTTCATCGTGCATTGTGTATGCCATTTCATAGCCTTTCGCATGTTAGGTTGTATCTTATTTGCATTTCATGCATGTCATGCATATTGCATTGTGTTCGGGATAGGAGTTAGCCCGAGCACGAGAAACGAGGTACGTTTCGTACTCCGAGTGACGGAACGTGTCTCAATTCCCAAGTCACCGACACTCCGGATTATCCATGATGGAGTTAGGTTTAGTTGAGTTTTCATGTGCATTCATTCCATATTGAATTGTGCAGATCGACTCCTTGGCCATAATGCATCGAGATGCGTGATTGGTGGCACGAAAATCGAGGCATGCATACATTTGTGAAAATACATTGCTATGCCCCTTTCCTGCTCTCTGTTGCAGCAAAATCAAGAATCAACAGCCTTCCGAGGCTTGGTGCGCTTTCCAAGAACAATTGCAAAACAAAGGCTAATTGGGACATCCTAGTGGATTTCCGCACAAGGCAGCCTAAACATACATCATTCGTCAGAATCAAGGCAGTCCCTGGCTTGCATGCCAGTTTATTATTTTCTTAGTTAATTTGTAAATTAATTAGGAATTTGTACATATTTGGACTGTATTATTTGGACTGTACTATTCTTTTATTCGAGATTGTATATTTATTCGGACCCTCTGCGCGAGGGCGTAATTGTAATAAGTGTGGGTGAGTATGATGCATGTCTTCTAACCCCACGTCTTTCTTCCCTTTTATTTACCTGCTTATGATGGTTAGATTAGGGCATATTTCAATTAGTATACAGTATGATAGCATGTTTGCATTCATTTATCTGTTTTACATGCACCGGGCTTGGCGCATCATACTAACTGCATTTGTATTTCAATTCCAAGTTGAATACATGATAGCTGTAGCATTCCATATGCCATGTTTAGGATAGCTGAGCCTGCTATAGTTGCATTTTTGCATGTGTTGCATTAGGCAATACTGTATATTTAGGATCATGCATGATTTCTAATGAGTTTTTGTTTTGGCTTGGAGTACTCGGTGAGTTTTATGCTTTAGCATCCTTGCATGCGTGTGATTGACTGCCATGACAGCATGCTTACTATGAGGCTAACTGCTTGAATGCTTGTGGGTGGAGGTTGGGTTACTTGGATTGGAACAATTCATCAAATGTTTGTTTTAAAGCCCACTAGATAGTGGCAAAATCATGTTTTCTTAAGCCCACCCGAGGGTGGCAAATCCACGTCTTAGCCTACTTGCGAGTAGCACCATCAAACCATTTTCAAACAAACAAGCATGAAATGTTTTGTTCTAATTCAGACGATCCAGTCTATACTTGTATGCTGTGCGCATCACATAGTAAATCTAGGCTAATAACCGGAATAAGAACGCACAATATTTTCAAAATTAGATATCATGGTTAGTAGAGGCCGGTCTTTGACTAGGCGAGCGGGGGTGCTCACGAAGTGACCTTCCCCAATCGTACCCAAGTTCCCGAGCCGAGGCAACTTTGGTGATGATGGACACGTGGCCTTTGGCACCGAGTCAGGGTTTCCTAAATTTCCCATTAAAAAACATTTAGGTGGCGACTCAGATTCGCAAAGCAGTCCATGTTTGGCACTTCTTTCAAAAATCAGTTTTCTCAAAACGATTTGCCGGATTTGGACTCTTTGGTTCAAGATTAAGAATCGTGACATTTGAGTCCTTGAACTGTAGTGACCCCAATATGAACGGAACGGGACTTAACCCTCCCGGGGCGTTCGGGGACGTCTACAACTAGTAAACCATTTTCATGCAAGTCTACTATGCTCCCCAATTAACATATGCAAATATCATCACCCTACTAGCAACAAGTCAACATCAAGTGAAGTAATGCAATCAAGTGAAGCAGGTATAAGCATGAATTATGAGCCAAATAGAAATGCACAAAAGAAAATACCTTTATCCCCCAACTTGAATATAACATTGTCCTCAATGGAAGCAAAAGCCAAGTAAATAAAAATGAAAGAATATTACTAGAGATTATAGATGTACATCTAGGTAGGCAAATAGTAACACACACACACACTGCACTTGTTTTTATTTATTTATTTATTTATTATTTTTTATACGAAAGAAGAAATAACTAAAAAGAAAAATAGAAATAAAAGAGACAAAGCAAAATACAGGCCGGTACTACGGAGAATCTGGTGGCGATGGTGGTGGTAGCAGGAAATACTGGGCAAACAAGGCATTCATCAATGACCGTGTCTCGAATGCTTTATCCTGAACCCGAGCGCCAAGCTGGTCAAAACGCTGCTAGCTCAACTCTCGATATGTGTAAAAGTCAGTTTGTAGTGATGCAACTAACTGCTGAATGTCGAGCTGGCAGACGTTGAGCTAATTAAAAGCTGCCTGAGAATAGTCTCGATGTGCCTAAAAATCTGTGCACAACCCCATGAGACTGTAGTTGTGATGTCACGACCCAAACCCGCTCCTATGGGTTTAGCATTGCAATCGGCCAGTAATCCATGGTTACCAAAGGCCTGCTTAACAGTAAGTACAGTAATACAGAGTAAGGGGTTGGCGGAAGCCAAACAGTAAGTAAAATATGTCCAATGAGCTGTGGAAATCTGAATGCAAAAAGACTTTTATGAATAAAGCCACATTCATAACCAAAATATATATACAAGGAAATCTGAATGCAAAAAGACTTTTATGAATAAAGCCACATTCATAACCAAAATATATATACATCCATCTTATACACAAACATCCAGGTTAGGGACCAAATCCCTATAACATAACCGTACAGTCAAAAGTCTTATTCAATCTATACATAACAGAGACAAAAGGGGCAAATCTGAAACACCCCAAAAGTAGCCTTAGCTTGAACGGACTTGGAACCTCGAAGTGAGGCACAACAGTTGGCTTGACACAACAAGAGCTAACTCGACGCTCCTAGCTCTGGTCCGGTGCCTGGACACCTATATATAAATATAAACAGTGAGCTAAAGCCCAGTGAATAATAGCTGTGTAAAGAGGTTAAGAATGAATGTCCTTTTTAGTAATTAAAACAATCAGTAGTATCAGAAGATCAGTTATTCAATCAGTGGCTCATATTACATGCCATAGTAGTCATTTAGAAACCATAGTAGTCATATGTGATACATTCAATAGCAAAAGCGACAAGAGGGTCTTAATAGACCGAGCGATCGATTGATGGCCATCGTAATAAAGAAATGAGTATTTCCAAACATTGAACCACAGAGATCTCTGTGATGATGCGAATAAAGAAGTTTCTATGGATGCCACGAATACAGTTCGCAAATAGGACAAACATTCCTTCAGTAAAGAATACCATTTCAAAAAGCAATACAATCAATTGTTCAGAAATAGTTATAATTGAACGTATCTTTACAACATTGTTACTCACAGAGTTCTGGGCTATAGGCAAGCTAATAAGCGTCCTCGAATGTCAACCCTACACAATCGCAGCATGAACACACACTAAGTTACACACTTGGGAATCAATAACTTAGTCCCCTAAGTTGACTTGGTGTGGTTCTATAACATTATCCTCATTAAGATGCCTTAAATATGGCCTAGGAATGCCTAGGATGGAATGAGGATGCAAAAATGCACTTTAGAACACTTTTCAAAATTTTGCTAAAATAGGGGTCTTGCTCGAGCGTGGCTTCCTACGCTCGAGTGGATATGCAGACAAAGGAGCTCCGCTCGAGCGTGACTCACCCCGCTCGAGCGGACTGCAAACTCAAGAAAAGTACTGGATGCACGATTTTCACGCTCGATGGACGCTCGACCTCCGCTCGAGCGTAAGACTCAGACCCTCGCTCGAGCATGAATCCTCTCGCTCGAGCGGACTGCAAAACACATGAACTTCTGGGTATATGCATTTGACGCTCGAGCGTGACTTCCTACGCTCGAGCGGAAGTGCATGTAGTCAGAGTGTATGCTCGAGCGTGAAGTCCTCCGCTCGAGTGTGGATCAAAAATCTGGAATTTCCAGATTGACTCTCAAGCACAAAACCAAGAATCAAACATGTCAAAACTCAACCTTTTGGGCCAATTTTCTGAAAAACACTTGGAAACTTAAAATACAACACGTTTTGAAGATCAATTTATAAAATCAAAGCCCAAAAGTTTGCCAATTAAACACCAATTAAGTGCAAACATGGAGAACAATGCAAAATCAAACATGCATGAGTTCCAATGAACTCAAATGTTCCAAAACATGACCAAATGTGAGATTAAGCTAAAAAACATGGTGAATTCATGAACCTCTACTAAAATATGCACATGCATGTAAGGATTTCATGCAAAACAACTTCAAATTTCAAGAATATGTACATGCATGCATGAATTAACCCTCAAACCAACTCTTTAACTTAATTCTTGGCTTTAACCTCTAAATTACCATGAACCATGCAAGAAATAACTTAAATTCATAATTGAGAGGATGAATTCCCTACCTTAGGTCTTGAATCTCAAATGTAGAAGCCTAGTTTTGCAATTCTCTTTCAATTCCTCTTATTCCTCAAGCAAAAACTTGTTGAATCAATTTTTCTCCTCCTACTCTCCCTCTCTCTATCGGTTTTGGTCTAGGGGAAAAAGAAGATGATGCATCAAAAATATAAATTAAGCCCCACACAATGTTGTAGAGAATGGCCACTTAGTGGCAAAAGCGTAATAACTCAAGCTAATGCAATTTAGCATTATTTAATCTAATTTAATCATTCCAAACTGAATTTTAATTAAACCTACCATAAAATCGCACAAATTCTAATTAGCATATAACACTAATCAATTTCTGATTCGGTCGCTGATAAGGCTTTCAATTCGCAGTACGAAACTTAAAACATGAACAGATCAATTAATGACAAACAGATAGAAATGCATTCCAAACAACACACTGTAGACAACCCATTTTTTACCGTCCTCAAGACTCGGTTGTGCTTGCAGGTACATCCGAACACAAGTTCGATTGCTCGTTGGGCATTCGACTTTTGCGGCGGAACGTCACAGGTTCAAGCTTTCCAGACCCAGTATCCTTTCTGCCCCATTCTTGGACCATGACTTGGTCCTTTCAGAATGTGTTTCTTAGTGCACTGCCGGCCCCCTTTTGGACCTGCTGGCCCCCACTTTGTTGCTGCCGACCATTGATTGAGCCTGTCGGCCATCAATGAGCCACTGCCGGCCATGATGGCCGGCAGCATCCCTGTCTTAGCAGGTTTCACCCTAGATCTTTTGAGCCAGCTGGAATCCTTTTATCTACCCTCCATACACGTGTATGGAGGGATGAAGCTCTTGCCAAGCTTCTTGAAGAAGCTTTGCATTGCTTTTCTTCTATATAAGGAGAGAGCATCTCTTCTTAGGAGAGGTTCAGCATTTTAAGAAGAAATATCTCTCATTCTCTCTATATTGTTGTTGATTTGTGCCTTGAAGTCCATTTTCCTTGCACTTTTACACTACAACACATAGAGATACACCACCACCATTGGATTGAGGTTCTTGGGAAGGTTACTTGAGGTCTGAAAGTGAGTTTTCGGCCCCTGAGGTTGCTGATCTCAAAGTTGGTCTTCAAGGGTGAGTATTTTTTCCATTTTAGCACTTTTTTGTACCTCATTTTGGCCATCCTTGCATATTGTTTTAGGCCTTGATTTCAACTAAAAAAAGTCTTTTTTTTAAGTGCTTTTGCTGGTTGCTTAAGGTCTTTTTGCCGTTAAGGGTCTTCAACCCTCTTGTTGGCCTTGTTTGGCCTTGTTTTGAGCCATGCCTTAAGGCCTCCGAGCTAGCCTTGGTTTGGCCTTCTAACCACTAAAATCCAGTGGGTTTTCAGTGGTAGGCATGTGGTTTTGAGGCCTCAAATCAGAGGGGGTGGCCCCCTCTCATTTGGTTTTTGCTTGCTTGCGTTTTTGGCCTTCCAAAGGAGCATGCCTCTCTGTATTTTTGAGGCTTGGTTCAGGCCCTTTTTTGTGACTTTTAGGACCTTCCTTGGCTCTGTCCATGGTTGGTTTGGTCACCTTTTTCATGTATCTTGTATGTGTAGTGTAATCCCATTTGTAGCTCATCAGAGTAGCATGTTTGCCTAGCTTGTGTTGAGTCCATTTCAGTAGGTTTTTGGTGATGTTTTGCCATGCCTTAGATGTGTTTTTGGTTGGTTTTGTCACTCCATGCATGTATGATACACTTGTAGTGTAAATCTCTTAAACTAGCTTCACATGCTTCATGCTTTGACATGTCATTCTAGCTTATGATGAGTCCATTTCAGCATGTTTTTGGTGATGTTTTTCCATGTCATGACTCTGTCCATAGCTGGTTTGGTCATCCTTTGCATGCTCCATATACTTGTAGAACAAATCTTACTTACTAGCTTTATGTGCATAATGTTTTGACTCATCATCCTAGCATATTTCGGCTTTGCTCCAGCATGATTTTGTTCTTATTTTGGGCTGTTCTTGGATTGTTTTGGGCTGCCATGGCCATATCACTCATGATTTTTATAGCTATAGTGTAAATGCTTAGGCTAGTCTTGGGTTTTGAGGCCCCTACCATGCCATACATGTGTTGTTTGCATGCTTTGCCATCATTCTAAGTGTTATTTCAGTGCATGAAATATGGCCATACGCTTGCATTTGCCATGCTTTTAATGTTTTGGAGCCTTGGCTCTTTATGCCTCAAGAAAGAACTTTTGTGCATGCCATTAAGCCTAAGCCTTCGGGTCATCGTATCAGTGCATTTTTGGTCTTGTTATACCATGATGCAACTTTGTTTTATGCTGTCCAAGTCATGCCATGTTTGGTTTCAATATGTGTAGTGTGTTGCCTCTCTTGTAGCCTTGCATGCTCCTTCTTTTTGGCCTCTTGTTCTAGCCCGTGTCGGCTAGCTTCGAGCTTGTTTTTGGTCTTGTTTGGACCTGCCTTGGGACTGTTTTAGGTTTCCTTAGCCCTTTGGGGCTTGCCTTGCATGGCCGTGGCTTAAGTCCCTTTGTTAGTTTTGAGCTTTGAGCTTTCTAACATGCTATGCTTGCATTGTTTAGTTAATTTGGCATCAATTTACATGAGATTTCAGAGCTTACCTTGTTGTCACATATTCATGCTTGTCACTCTTTAAGTGTGCTTAAGAGTTGCATCTTTGTGCCTTAATCCTTGAGCCAATTGGCATGCATGTTTGTATGTGTTTTCGGTGCCTTTATTTTAGCATTATGGCCACTGATTTTAGGCATGGCTGAGGCCTATCCATCTTTAGTGTAAGCCCATCTTACCATGTTGTCACATGCTTGTCCCATTTCGTATGTTGTTGCATACTTGTCCATCGTCACATGCCTTGCATGTTTGTATGTTCATGTTGCATTTTATCATGTTGTTCAAGGTTGTTACCTCACATCATGCTTATATGCTTGTTGCATACTCGGGTTATTGCATTGCATGTTTGCATGCTTAAGTCATATTACATGTTTGCCATGCTTGTTTTGCATTGTTGTTTGGATTAAAGTGTTAATCCGAGCGCGAGGAACGAGGGGCGTTTCATACTTCAAGTGATGAAACGTGTCTTAATTCTCAGTCGCCGACGCTCTTGATGATTCATGATAGAGTTTTAGGTTTTATGTGTTTATTTGTGCATTCATTTCATATTGATTTGCACAAGTTGGATCTTTGGCTATCATGCATCGGGATGCGTGATTGATGGTCGTAGATCTGACTATGCCTCTCCCTTGATGTTTTGAAATGATATGGAGTGGCATAGTGCGTACATATCCTTGGGAGACCCTCTATTTTCTCTGTTTTGTGCTCTACTGCAGCTTGGTGTCCCAGCACATCAAGGGTGACAAAGGTTTTGCCGGTGGCAAGACCCCTTCATTTTTGGCTCAAGGTGGCTCCCATGGCCTGGCGGCAATCGATGCACTCCCCAGCATGTTTTTGGTAAGGTCCAGCAGGAATTCCTTGAGGACACCCTGCAGACAGAGCCTCTAAAGATCAACCGGAGAGCTTTTCGGGGCGGCATCCGAGCATGCATCCTCTCCTTCTTTGAACAGAGCTGGAGCAGCTTGTTTTTCATGCTTACTTGTTAGTTAGCATTTCAATTTGTAATAATTAGTTAATTTGTTAATTAATTAAGTTTTGTAATAATTAGTTGTAGTTAGTTATTCAATTCGGTTGTGTAATAATTAATTAGCTTGTTAGTTAGTTAATTAGTTGGCATGTATTATTTATTCGGACCCTCCTTTGAGAGGGCGAATTTTGTAATAAGTGTGTGTGCGTGCGTGCATGTCTTCTAACCTCCATTTCTTTCTCCCTTTTACTTATCAGCTTTCGATGGTTAGTTCTAGGGTCATTTTCAATTAGCATACTTATGCTTTGCATGTTTGCATCCATTCATCTGTCTGGCATACTTATGTTTGCATGTGTGCATCATTAATCTACATTGCATGCACCGGGCTCGGCGCATCATACTAACTGCATTGTATTTCAATTCCAAGTTGAATACATGTATCAATTATCGCATCTCATATGTCATCTTAGAATAGCCGAGCCTATTTCTAGTTGCATCTTGCATGCGTTGCATTAGCCATCTTAAAATGAACTAGGATCATGCATTGATTTCTGACTAGTTCTTTGTTTTGGCTCGGAGTACTAGGTAAGCTTTTATGCTTTAGCATACTGCATGTGTGTGAGTGTTGCCATGATAGCATACTTGTCATGAGGCTATTTGCTTAAACGTTTAACTGCCTGAATGCCTGTGGGTGAAGGTTGGGTTACTTGAATTGGAACAATTCATCAAATCCGCATTTTAGCCTACTTACGAATAGCAAACTTCAAACTATTTTCCAAACAAATGGATATGCAATGTTTTGTTCCAAATTAGGCGATCTAGTCTATACTTGTGTATTGTGCGCATCACATAGTAATTCTAGCTAATTATCGGAATAAGAATACATGTGTTTTTGAAAACTAGATATCATGTTTAGTAGTGGCCGATCTTTGATCGGGCGAGCGGGGGTGCTCATAGCTAACCTTCTCCAATCGTACCCAAGTTCCCGAGCCGAGGCAACTTTGGTGATGACGGACACGTGGCCTTAGGCACGAGTCAGGGTTTCCTAAATTCCCCCAAAATAAAATATTTAGGTGGCGACTCTGTATCTGGCAAAGCAGTCCATGTTCGACACTTCTTTACAAAAATTAGTTTTCCAAAACGATTTGTCGGATTTGGACTCTTTGGTGATTTATCAATCTCACATCGCACATTGTGAGATCAGACTAAGAACCGTGACATTTGAGTCCGAACTGTAGCATGAGGCCCCCGAGGGCGCGTCTACAGTTTCTGGCAACTCTGCTGGGGAGTTTAGAGAGCTTGACTCGAACTTATGATATCTTGTTTTGTCTAGCACTTATGTGTTTCTTTGCATTACATTTGCATTGGTGCGCCTAGGACACTGTATTTACCGTATGCTATTCCTGAATGCTTTTTCGGAGGCTTGCTTTGAGAAGCGTGCCATAAGGCTGACCGGTTGCGGGCTCTGCCACGACGGGAACACACACCTTGGTTTTTACCGAGGCACCCTTTTTGACCATTCGACCTAGTGCATATCGGAATCCATAGTGACTATTCCAAATTATGACAGGTTGCTTACCCGATTTTAGGTTGTTTGAAACCACTGCGTGCGTAGTGAAACCCTAGCTCATAACAAAATAGGACAGGGAAACCCTACCCCAACATAGGGGTGTTTTGGCTCTCATTTGTTTGCTATGTGCTTTTAGAGTTGGCCTCTATAGGAATGCACGTATCAGTTTGCAAGTCTGGGTATCAGGCCTACGGGCATCAGTATCAGTATTTTGAGAATCAGTTATATCCGCGGGTATTAGATTCAGTTTTGGAGCAGTAATTTGGGGAACAGTGATCAGTGGTTGAGGACAGTTCTTTCAGCTTGTGTGTGCCCACTGTGTGTTGTATTTATTTAAAGCTGTTATGCTGTCCGTTTTTTTGTTCATTATTTCCTTATTATGCTTTATTTATCTTTTTGCAAGGTAGTTTAGCACAATTGCATCTGACTAGGTAGATAGTCCCTGAGCACTCTAGGTTAGAGGTCGTAGACTTAATCGATCCAGGGATCTGGTAGACGGACAAGCAGTGTTCCTTTCTTTACCCCTGGTTGCTAGACGGAGGTCAAAGAGGCGCAGTATATCAGTACTGCGGTTGCCAGATCAGTGGTCTACCCCATTAGTGAACAGTCAGACTAAGGTCTCAGTTTCTATTATAGGGATAAATATACCGGTTATTCAGATAGATCCGTACAATATGGCAAGCTTAAAGGAGATGGTGCGTCACCTCCAAGAAAGCATGAAAACTATGCAGCAGGACGTTGCCCGTCAAGCAGAATCTGCCAAACAACAGGCCGCGGTCGTGACCCAACAGGCAGAATTAATCACTAGGCTACAACAGCAAACTGGAGCATCTGCTTCACAACAAGCTCCTCCCCACCAAGAGTTCCCATACTCGGGGAGACAGTTAACATCCAGGATGATACAGACATTCCGGTCGGGCCGGCTCCGCCCCCGATTTTACCCCAGCTGTCCAAAACACCCACCAACCTGCCAGATTCTCCCTTTGAGTTCGAGACGGACCCCACAGCACTGAAAGTAAGCAAGTTAGAAATTGTTCAAGAAGTCTCAAGGGGTTCATTCCATTCTGGATATTGAGGATGGGCACACCGATTCGGCCGTGACACTGCCGGACCGTTTTAAGATGCCACATATTGACTGCTTTGACGGTTCGGGGGACCCTATGGTGCATTTGCAGCTGTTTTCAAACATTCTAAGGCTGATGGGCCTCTTTGGATTACAGAAGCTTTCCTTGTTTGGCCGGACCTTGTCAGGTGTAGCGGCCATTTGGTATGCAAAATTAGAAGATTCCGTCAAGAGGAGTTGGGAGGAGATAGCCGAGGCCTTCATAGCTCAATACTCATACAATACACAGATCGAGATTATGACCTGTGATCTTAAGACAACCAAGCAGGAGCCGAAGGAGAGTTTCTTCGATTTTGTAACCCGGTGGAGAGCCAAGGCCTCGATGATGACCATCAGGCCAATTGACAATGATCAAATACGGATGGTTGTGCGCAACCTCCAGCCCAAGCTTATGCAGAAAATGATCGTTCTCCCCCTCTCCACCTTTGCAGACCTACACGAGATAGGGGTGCAGATCGAGGATGCTATGAAACAGGGTCTGATTGACCAAGATCGAGAGTAGCCCAAGAGGGCATTCAACCGTAGTTCAAATGCAGGCACAAGCAGTGCTGCAGCTGGTAGATCTTCAGATGTGAGTATGGTTACCACCACCAATACCCCAAGAACCCTTGCAGCTACACCATTCACCGGTGCGTCCGGAAGTAGCTTGTAAACAACCAAGTATTCCTCCCGAAGCCAAAGAACCTTCACCCCACTGTACATGCCCCCATCCAAAGCTCTGGGGGTTTTGATCAGGAAAAGGCACTTAAAGCCCCTAGAACTGTGGCCACTACCAGAAAGACTCCCTGCTACCCATAACCCGGCCAAGTATTGCGCCTATCACCAGCAGCATGGTCATGACATCGACCAGTGCTTTCGATTACGTCATGAGATTCAGGATCTCATCGACAACAGGGTGATCATGTCCCCGGAAAAACCAAATGTCACAGCCAACCCTCTCCCACCACATAACCAAGCTCCACCTCCCAAACACATCAATTTCATCCAAACTGGGGTTGTGTCGTATGACCCCAGCATATATATCACCCCCTCTCACCTATCGAAGCCGGAGGTGTTCATTCCTGACGGCACTGACTTGTGCGTGTTAGACATCTCCCAAACCCAACCAGAAATGGTGGTGGTAACTATCGGAGATGGGATTGGGTCAACTGTTAGAACAGACGAGGATGAGCAGTCAAAACCTGAGGGGTCTGCGAGTTTCAAGTACAACCCGAGCGGTTACATTACATTAGTATGCTAGGTTAGGCCGAATGTGGAATTTCCAGTAGGGGTAGAGATTTGTGTAGCATGAGAGGATGGACTTGATCAAGGGCTAGATGACCTAGAGGATCTAGAAGAAGACCTTGTAAATTTGCAATTCTTTGAAGAACAAGATTCAGGGGACGTGACAATCAATTGGCTTGATGGGTCAGCAGAAACTACTAGATTGCTTGACGACCAACCAGATGTTGTGGAACAACCTCACTTAGAACAGAGTTCGCCAAGAACGGAGACATCAACAGTGGCCGAGAGGGTCAGGAATCAAAATGCACCGCCGGAGAGCACCAGTTATAATAATTTTGCTCAGGACTAGAGCATTTCGAGTATAGAGGACATTAAACAGCAAGCCGCACTGAAACAGTTTGAACGAGAAAGGATCGAGAACTCTGAAAGAGTCAGGAAAGCCAAAGCCCCTGAAGGGACAGAACGTGTTGTGAGCACGGGAACGGAAGGTACTGTAGGTACAGGAATAGTTGTAACGGAGCCGGACAGGTGCTTGTCGGTTGCCGATGGCATGTGATGGGAAGATGACGACCTACGTCTTGCCCACACAGATGACGACTGGGGACAAAGCCAGCCAGATGATACCTAGTATGTGGGTGAAGTAGACCACATGACTAGGAGCGGGCGGTATTTTAAGCCCCCACATTTAGATCAACCAGAAGCGTCCGGGAAGGACAAGGAGGTGAAGAAACAAAAAGAAAAGTTACTCGAAGAAGAGGCTGTGCTGAAACAACTGAAGAAGATACAGGCAGACATCTCCATTTGGGGACTGCTTATGGCTTCATGAGTTCATAGACAGGCTGTCCTTTCGGCAATGGACAAGGCCAACTCTCAATAGCTACCACACCTGAACAGTTAGTAGGGCTGGTCTTTCCGGGAGGAGCTTCCCCGACGTTGACCTTTTCTGACAAGGAACTACCGCCTGAGGGTGCAAATCACAACAAACCACTCTACATCTCTGTGGAGTGTAGAGACAAGTGGGTACCAGTAGTTCTTGTCGACACGGGATCCGCCATCAACGTGTGCCCGTTAAGGACAGCATATGCAATCGGGTTAAAGCCCGCAGACTTTGTGCCAACCATCCAGTTGATAAGGGCATATGACAATACAAGCAGAGAGGTAAAGGGGACCGTACAGATTCAGACCCAGGTTGGTCCAGGACCAACACGATGTTGACTTTCATGTCTTGGATGTTCCCGCAACCTTCAATCTACTCCTAGGGTGGCCGTGGCTGCACCAGGTGAGGGCGGTCTCTTCCACCCTGCATTAGATGTTGAAATATCCCCACGGGAAGGGGGTAGCTATTGTTTTTGGAAATTTGTTGATTCATCCGCCACCAGAGGTGTCTACACCGGTTTCGAAAATCGAGCATGGTACGGAGGATGTGTTTCTATCAGGATTTACCCTAGCCGAGGCCCAGGTCATTCAGAACATCTTAGCTATTGATGATGGATTGTATGTCAGCGCACAGTCAGTGTACCTCATGAACAAACTCCAGCACCTCCCCGGGATGGGACTAGGAAGAAGTGGCCGGAAAGGCATTGCAGTATCGGCCGAAGTGCCGCACAACCCACATACCTTTGGTTTAGGCTATCTACCTACCAAAGAGGACTGGGTAAGGAAAGGCAAAGAAATGGCTGGAAGAGCTAGAGCCAAGCAGACCGGGAAGCATTTTGATTTGATGCATCGGCCTATTTAGGGCACCCTAAACGGACGCTTCGTCCGGGAGGGGGAAGACTTTCCATTCTGTGGCTTCCCAGAGCCATGGTTGAACGCAGAGAAGAGGCGTTTGCCGGGATTTGAGATCATCTTCGACTTGCAGTTATCCGAGGATGATGAGGCCGAGGAGCAGACGGACCCATCAGCTGAGATTAAACAGTGTAAGGAAGTGGATTCTGAGAACATTGAGATTGAAATGGGGGTAGCACTGGCTTGTCTACTTTCAGATCCTCCGATCATACATGAGTGCTTGGGGGATGATCTCTCAGTGTTTATGATCAGGAATGAAACGGCTGCGAGCCCATCTTCAAACATTTTGGATGCATCCGTCGCACCCTCCCTTGTCTGGCAGTACGAGGAGGGATTCTTATCGAACAGCACTGGGTCAGGTAGTGAGTCGGAATCTGATTCCACTGAGTCTGTGGGGTCGGAATCAGGTTCCAGCTCGTCTAAGTCTGAGTTCGGTATTCTTGGGGGTGATAACCCAGATGCCACAGTCCTGTCTAGGTCGTCTTTTTCTTTCTCTTTTGAGTCTGTTGTAACAGAAGAATCAGATGGACTGGATGAAGTGATTAATGAGAATTGTGCGGCTGTGGCCTTCGAATACTTTTCTATGCCTTTGATTTATTGTATTAATCAGGACTTTCAAAATTTTGATGAAAATGACGAGGAAGAAATTCCTCCAGTTTTGAAATTTTTGCTTGAACAAGAGTAGGAGAGGTTTGTAAAACTGCTGGTTGATGAAATCACCCAAATTAACGTTGGTATTGAGAAGGCCCTGCAGTTGGTCCAGATTGGGTCCACGTTGTCTTCGGAGGAGCGCGAGCGCTTAGTCGCTTTATTAAAAGATTTCAAAGATGCTTTCACGTGGTCCTACAAAGACATGTCTAGAATCGATCCTGAGATTGTACAGCACCGGATCCCTCTTGACCCAGAGGCCTGACATGTTAAGCAGAAACTCAGAAGAATCCGTTCGGATTGGGTTATCAAGATCAAAGAAGAGGTCACCAAGCAAATTGACACAAGGTTCCTGCTAGTATCCGAATGCCCAACTTGGTTGGCCAACATAGTTCCAATGCCGAAGAAGGACGGCAGAATTCGGGTATGTGTGGATTTCAGGGATCTGAAAAAAGCTTGTCCGATGGACGACTTTCCTCTGCCACATATCGATGAGTTAGTGGATTTTACTGCGGGGCATGCATTGCTCTCATTCATGGATGGCTTCTCAGGCTACAACCAGATTGTAATGGCACCTGAAGACTGGGAGAAGACTGCCTTTACCACCCCGTGGGGAACCTATTGTTATAGGGTAATGCCATTTGGGCTGAAGAATGCTGGAGCTACATATCAACGGGCTGCGACCACAATATTGCATGACATGATCCACAAAGAGGTTGAGATGTACGCGGACGACATGATTGTCAAGTCCAAGGAAAGAGGGGGCCACTACACCGCCTTGCAAAAGTTCTTTCAACGAATTAGAGAGTATAGGCTGCGGCTGAATCCTCAGAAGTGTACGTTTGGTGTTACAGCAGGGAAAATGCTGGGGTTCTTGATCACACAAAGGGGTATCGAAGTCGACCCTTCCAAAATCAAGGCCATCTTAGAAATGCCACCACCGAGGACTGAAAAGGAGGTGCGAGGCTTTTTGGATAAAGTGCAATTCATAAGACGGTTTATCTCAAAATTAACCTTGACTTGTGAACCACTCTTTGGTCTCCTGAAGAAAGGAATGAAGTTCTAATGGGACAGCCGATGCCAAGCTGCTTTTGAACAAATTAAGCAATACTTACAGAACCCACCTGTGTTGTCACCACCTGAGTCAGGGAAACCGTTGATTTTGGATCTTTCAGTGACTGAAACTACAATGGATTGCATGCTTGAACAAGAGTCTGAGGACAAAGTGGAGAGAGCCATCTACTATCGGAGCAAGAAAATGCTGGAATACGAGACCCGATACACTCCGCTGGAGAAGGCTTGTCTGGCCTTGGTATGGGCTACTAGGAAGCTGCGGCATTACCTGTTAGCTCACTCTGTAATGTTGGTTTCAAGATTAGATCCTATCAAATATCTCTTCGAGAAACCGGCACTTATGGGTAGGCTAGCCCGTTGGTTGCTTTTGCTTTCCAAATTCGACCTGAAGTATGTGGCGCACAAGTCAGTAAAGGGGAGAGCGGTAGCAGAGTTCCTTGCTGATCACCCAGTTGAAGGGGATGAAGCAGTTGAGTACCTATTCCCAGACAAAGCCATTTTGCATGTCGAAGAAGAGTTTTGGACGATGTACTTTGATGGAGCGTCAAACCAATACGGGTATGAGATAGGGGTGTTGCTGATAGCGCCCGCCAATTCCCGCATCCCTCTAGCATTCAAACTCCATTTCAAAGTATCGAACAATGAAGCAAAATATGAGGCATGTATTGCTGGTTTAGAAGCTGCCCTAGAACTAGGGGCAAAACGGTTGGACGTCATCGGGGACTCAAACCTTGTTGTATCTTAGGCTAAAGAAGATCGGAAAGTCAAAGAAGAAAAGATGAGAATATATCACCAGACCTTGGACTTGTTGATTCCTTGGTTTGAGAAGCTGAACTTCGCTCATCTGTTAAGAGAGAACAACAGGTTTGTAGATTCACTAGCAACTCTATCTTCCATGATAGACATCCCTTTTGGAGTCCGGATGCGTCCGATCATCATTGACCAGAAATTTGTGCTGGCCTACGAGCTGATTGCTGTCATAGAATAGGTTCAAGATGAGAACCCCTGGTATTACGACGTTTGGAACTTCTTGGAGAAAGAGGCATATCCACTAGGGGCAAATGCCAAAGATAAGAGGGCAATTAGAAGAATGGCTGCTCAGTTCATCATCTGCGGGGGTAAACTGTACAAGAGGTCATCTGGGAATGTATAAGCTGTGTGTTGATGCTGAAGAATCGAAGCACCTGATGGAGGCCATCCATGGAGGAGAGTGCGGAGCGCACGTGAACGGGGTGATATTAGCCCGAAAGATCCTTAGGCAATGTTACTACTGGTCCACCATGGAGGAGGATTGTATTGGTTTTGTCCGGCGATGCCACAAATGTCAAATCCATGCAAATCGCATGAATATTCCGCCGTCGAAGCTGTACAACATGACTTCGCCATGGCCGTTTTCAGTTTGGGGGATTGACGTGATCGGAGTTGTCACTCCGAAAGGGTCCAATGGGCATGAGTTCATTCTGGTAACGATAGACTATTTTACAAATTGAGTTGAGGCCCAATCTTATGCAGTACTGAAGGCATCACACGTCGCAAAGTTCATCAGGAACAACATCATTTGTTGCTACGGGATCCCACATGAGATCATTTCAAACAATGGTTCCCACTTCAAGAAGGAGGTGATCGACTTGTTGGACAAGTACAATGTGGCTTTTCATAAGTCATCTGCATACCGGTGTAGACACCCCATTTTTGACCATCCTTAAGACTCGGTTGTGCTTGCAGGTACATTCGGACACAAGTTCGATTGCTCGTCGGGCATTCAACTTTTGCGGCGGAACGTCACAGGTTTGAGCTTTCCAGACCCTGTATCCTTTCTGTCCCATTCTTGGACCATGACTTGGTCTTCGCAAAATGCCTTTCTTAGTGCACTGCCGGCCATGCCTTTGTTGTTGCCGGCCATTGATTAAGCCTGCCGGCCATTAGTGAGCCACTGCCGACCATTCCTGATGGCCAGCAACACCCTTGTCTCAGTTGGTTTTACTCCAGATCTTTTGAGCCAGCTAGAATCCTTTTATCTGCCCTCCATACACGTGTATGGAGGGATGAAGCTCTTGCCAAGCTTCTTGAAGAAGCTTTGCATTGCTTTTCTTCTACATAAGGAGAGAGCCTCTCTCCTTAGGAGAGGTTCAGCATTTTGAGAAGAAATATCTCTCATTCTCTCTATATTGTTGTTGATTTGTACCTTGAAGTCCATTTTCCTTGCACTTTTACACTACAACACATAGAGATACACCACCACCATTGGATTGAGGTTCTTGGAAAGGTTACCTGAGGTCTGAAAGTGAGTTTTTGGCCCCTGAGGTTGCTGATCTCGAAGTTGGTCTTCAAGGGTGAGTATTTTTCCCATTTTAGCACTTTTTTGTACCTCATTTTGGCCGTCCTTGCATATTGTTTTAGGCCTTGCTTTCAACTAAAAAAAGTCTTGTTTTTAAGTGCTTTTGGTGGTTGCTTAAGGTCTTTTTGCTGTTGAGGGTCTTCAACCCTCTTGTTTGCCTTGTTTGGCCTTGTTTTGAGCCATGCCTTAAGGCCTCCGAGCTAGCCTTGGTTTGTCCTTCTAACCACTGAAATCCAGTGGATTTTTAGTGATAGGCATGTGGTTTTGAGGCCTCAAATCAGAGGGGGTGGCCCCTTCTCTTTTGGTTTTTGTTTGCTTGAGTTTTTGGCCTTCCAAAGGAGCATGCCTCTATGTATTTTTGAGGCTTGGTTAAGGCCATTTTTTATGACTTTTAGGACCTTCCTTAAGTCTATCCATGGCTGGTTTGGTCATATTTTGTATGCATCTTACATGTGTAGTGTAATCCCGTTCATAGCCTTACAAAGTAGCATGTTTTTCTTGCATGTGTTGGCTCCATTTCAGTAGGTTTTTGGTGATTTTTTACCATGCCTTAGATCTGTTTTGGGTTGGTTTTGTCACTCCATGCATGCATGATGCACTTGTAGTGTAAATCCCATAAACTAGTCTTGTATGCTTCTTGCTTTAGCATGTCATTCTAGCTTATGATGAGTCCATTTCAGCATGTTTTTGGTGATGTTTTGCCATGTCATGACTCTCTCCATAGCTGGTTTGGTCATCCTTTGCATGCTCCATATACTTGTAGAACAAATCTTGCTTACTAGCTTTATGTGCATGATGTTTTGACTCATCATCCTAGCATGTTTTGGCTTTGCTCCAGCATGATTTTGTCCTTGTTTTGGGCTGTCCTAGGACTATTTTGGGCTGCCATGGCCATATCACTCATGTTTTGTATAGCTATAGTGTAAATGCTTAGGCTAGTCTTGGGTTTTGAGGCCCCTACCATGACATACATGTGATGTTTGCATGCTTTGCCATCATTCTAAGTGTTATTTCAGTCCATGAAATGTGGTCATACACTTGCATTTGACATGCTTTTAATGCCTTGGAGCCTTGGCTCTTTATGCCTCAAGAAAGAACTTTTGTGCATGCCATTAAGCCTAAGCCTTTGGCTCATCATATCAGTGCATTTTTGGTCTTATTATACCATGATGTAACTCTGTTTTATGTTGTCCAAGTCATGCCATGTTTGGTTTTAATAGGTATAGTGTAATGCCTCTTTGTAGCTTTGCATGTTCCATGTTTTCGGACTTGTGTTCTAGCTTGTGTTAGCTAGCTTCGAGTTTGTTTTTGGTCTTGTTTGGACCCGCCTTGGAACTGTTTTAGGTCCCCTTGGTCCTTTAGGGCTTGCTTTGTATGGCCATGGCTTAAGTCCCTTTACTTATTTTGAGCTTTGAGCATCCTAACATGCCATACTTGCATTGTTGAGTTGATTTGGCATCAATTTACATGAGATTTCAGAGCTTAGGGTGCTGTCACATATCCATGCCTATTACTGTTTAAGTGTCCTTAAGAGTTGCATCATTATGTCTTAATCCTTGAGCCAATTGGCATGCATGTTTGTCTTGCCATTTCATGTTTTTCATACCATCATTCCAACACTTTTGGCCACTGATTTGGACCGATTTGAGAGCTATCCATTTTAGTTTAAGTCCACCCCCTTGCATGTTGTTGCATGCTTGTATGTTTGCATGTTGTTACATGCTTAGCCATTTTGCGTGTTGTCGCATGCTTGTTATACTACATGTTGTCGCATGTATTGGTACATGATTGCATACTTGTCGCATGCCATGTTGTTTACATGTTTAGGTTGCATTACCTTGATTTCATGCATTGTATTGTATTTGGCATGCTTGCATTGCATTGTTGTTTGGATTAAGTGTTAATCCGAACACGAGGAACAAGGGACATTTCATACTTCAAGTGATGAAATGTGTCTCAATTTTCGGTCACCGACGCTCTTGACTATCCATGATAGAGTTCTAGGCACTTATGTGTTTATTTGTGCATTCATTTCATATTGATTTGCACAAGTTGGATCTTTGGCCATCATGCACCGGGATGCATGATTGATGGTCGTGGATCCGACTATGCCTCTCCCTTGATGTTTCGAGGTGATATGGGGTGGCATAGTGCACACATACCCTTGGGAGACCCTCCATTTTCTCTATTTTGTGCTCACATTGCCTTGGTGTCCCAAAGACATCGATTGGCCTAAGCAGATGGTGGCGATGGCTTCCCATGGTTGGTGCCCACCGATGCACTCTCCCAGACTGGTTTTGGTAAGGTTCAGCAGGAATTCTTTGAGGACACCCTGCAGACAGAGCCTCTAAAGAGCAACCGGAAGGCGTTTCGAGACGAGAAACCAAACGCGAGCATACATACCCTTCTGCTTTTGTGAACAGAGCCGGAGCAGCATTATTTGTCGTTTTCCATTTGTAGTTAATTAATTAAGTTTTGTAATAATTAGTTGTAGCTAGTTATTCATTCGGTTATGTAATAATTAATTAGCTTGTTAGTTAGTTAATTAGTTGGTTTGTATTATTCATTCGGACCCTCCGTTGAGAGGCCGAATTTTGTAATAAGTGTGCGTGCGTGTGTGCGTGTCTTCCAACCCTACGTCTTTCTTCCTTTTACTTAACCGCTTACAATGGTTAGTTCTATGGTACATTTTCAATTAGCATACTTATCCTTTGCATGTTTGCATCCATTCATTTGTCTAGCATACTTATGCTTTGCATGTTTGCAGCATTCATCTACATTGCATGCACCGGGCTCAGCGCATCATACTAACTACATCGTATTTCAATTTCAAGTTGAATACATGTATCAATTATCGCATCTCATATGTCATCTTAGAATAGCCGAGCCTATTTCTAGTTACATTTTGTATGTGTTGCATTAGCCATCTTAAAATGAACTAGGATCATGCATTGATTACTAACTAGTTTCTGTTTTGGCTCGGAGTACACTGTAAGTGTTTATGCTTTAGCATACTGCATGTGTGTTATTGATTGCCATGAAAGCATGCTTGCCATGAGGCTAACTGCTTAGTTGATATAACTGCCTGAATGCCTGTGGGTGAAGGTTGGATTGCTTGAATTGGAACAATTCATTGAAATTCACGTTTTAGCCTACTTACGAGTAGCAAACTTCAAACCGTTTTCAAACAAACGGATATGCGATGCTTTGTTCCAAATTAGGCGATCTAGTCTATACTTGTTTGCTGTGCGCATCACATAGTAATTCTAGCTAATTAACCAGAATAAGAACACATGTGTCTTTGAAAACTAGATATCATGTTTAGTAGTGGCCGATCTTTGATCGGGCGAGCAGGGGTACTCATAGCTGACCTTCCCCAATCGTACCCAAGTTCTCGAGCCGAGGCAACTTTGGTGATGACGGACACGTGGCCTTAGGCAACAAGTCAGGGTTTCCTAAATTCCCCCAAAAATAAAATATTTAGGTGGCGACTCTGTATTTGGCAAAGCAGTCCATATTTGGCACTTCTTTACAAAAATCAGTTTTCCAAAACGATTTGTCGGATTTGGACTCTTTGGTGATTTATCGGTCTTGCATTGCACTTTGCGAGACTAGATTCAGAGCCGTGACATTTGAGTCCGAACTATAGCATGAGGCCCTCAGGGCGCGTCTACAACCGGCTACAGACTAACGGAGCAGTTGAGGCCGCCAACAAGAACATCAAGCATATTCTGCAGAAGATGGTGGAAACCTATCGAGACTGGCCAGATAAGCTGCCATTTGCTCTGTGGGGCTACCGGATTTCAATTAGAACTTCTACTGGAGCGACTCCGTATTCCTTAGTCTACGGAATGGAGGCTGTTCTACCTATCGAAATTAAGGTTCCGTCATTGCGAGTACTGGCTGAGTGTCAGATAGCTGAGGCAGATTGGCAGTAGAGCAGGTTCGAAAAACTCATGCTGTTTGATGAGAGAAGACTGAAAGCACTGTACCATGTTCAGGGTTATTAACGTAGAATCGCCAGGGCTTTCAACAAGAAGGTTAAGTCCAGGAATTTGAAAGAAGGAGATTTGGTGCTCAAAGACAACCGAACTCGTATCCACGACCCTAGGGGCAAGTTCAGACCTAATTGGACTGGCCCTTATATCATCAAGTCTATTTGGTCAGGTGGAGCTATAGTTCTGATGGACCTAGATGGCCTAGAGTTCTCCCAACTGATCAACATGGACAAGTTGAAGAAATAATACCCCTGAGTGGCTCGCTAGGCCGAAAACCCGAAAGGGCAACCTAGGCAAAAGTTAGAGCATGACAAATTTGAAACTACAAAAACTGAGCTCGCAAGGTTGAAAACTCGCAAAGGGCGGCCTTGGCAAAAGTTAGAGTGCAAAATGAGAGAGTTAATACTCGAGTGAACCCAAGTCGAATTACGTAAGGCTTGATTCCCATCTTTGGGATACGTAGGCAACTTCATTCCGAAATCTAGCCATAAACACTTCCTCGATCAACTTTGTCCATGTGATCATGTTTGGTCATCTTTGTTCAGCATTCAAGAGCTCGGTTGTGATCTCTAGTGCAGTGCTATTCAGACTAGGGACAACTTTCCAGTTGCTAGGATCCAGGGTTGTACATCTCAGTAATAGATCTCGGGCATGTCTAGTTTTGATCCATATCGAAAATGATTTTTTTGAAAAGTTTTAATAAAAGTTGATTTTGTTCAAATTAATGTTTTTACAACTTAGACCATTTTTTGACCAAACGAAAATTTTTCAGTACCCACAACCTTCAATTTCATTGATTTCAATATAGAGTTCTCCTACTCTTAAGTACAAATTGAAGTTGTTTTTTTTATTACATTCATAAAGAAAACTTGAAAGTACTAATAAAGCAAAATAAATCCGGGGCATAGTCAGGTGTTCCGGCGTCCCCTCCCAGAGCTTGTGGAAGCCTCTGACGCCAAAGTGGGCCCTACCTATGCCTCTTCATTGAGCCAATCTAGGCACTCATCAGAAAGGGTACAACTGAAAGCGGGAGCAGGAGCCAGAAGCTCTCTTGTCCTCCAGGCTGTGGCATTCTGAGCTAGCCGTGTGCCTCGGACCGGGAATGTAGCAGGGTACTCTATCCCCTCTTCCGGGCAAGTCTGATCATGTCCAAACTGACACCGGAATCGGAATGGAAAATAGAACACGTAGTGTGTCAGGCCAACCAACTGGATCCCGGGCTAACGGGTCATGCTATAACTCATCGCCGGTAGATTGAGCCAAGGGCAGCGCCAAGCAATGTCTATAGCAGACAAACTGCACATCCAGTTGAACCACTATCCCTCATCCGGGGCATCGACTAGACGTCGTTGGAAGAAGTAGCTGCGAGCTAAATATGTGGGGCAGGAGTCCACAATCTTCAATTTGTCCATCAACCATATCTGGGGAGAGATGAAAAATGAGAAATTAAAGAATAGAGAGGTGTAAGTGGAGAGAAAAGTAAGAAAAGGGTTTTGAGAGAAAAACCGAGCTTGAGGGCCGAGTGATGTGAGAAACATATGTGAGAAAGGGTGGGAAACATACCTGCAATAGTAGTGGGCTCCCTGCCAATCTAGCCGTCTCCCGACGATGAAAAGCGTCCAAACCCATCAATGTCTCAGCTAGCGTCATGGTGATACAGCTTTTGCCCTCCCTTAAGCCCTCAGCAACTTTAATCAAACGAGCGCTAAACCCACCGGAGCCTGGGACAAGTAAGAGATGAGATAACATGCACAAGCAAAGCGTATGTCGCCGATAACCCTGCCAATGATGGTCGCTGCGGTCACCGGCATCAAAAAACTGACAAACCAAGCTCGAAATGTCTAACTCTCTATCATGAATCAATGATCGAGCATCATGCAAAGTGAGCCCACACAACCGCCCCAATGCTTGGACGTGGCCGAAGTGGAATTGTGGCAAGATTTCTTCATCACACTCAAATTCCATTAAAGCTTGAAAGTCTTCAAAAGTGGGACACATCTCTTGCCCGCCAAAGCTAAAGACGTATGTCACCGGATTCCAAAACCTTGCCGCGGCATGAAGAAACGGAAAACGCAGCGGGGTGCGACTCAACGTGAATAGTGCACTTATGCCAAAACCCCAGAAATTAAGCTTTTTCGAGCCATCTAAGTTGGCAATCCAATTTGTGAGGTTTTGAGCAAGGAATGCTTCCATTTCGTGCAAATTTGAGCTGAAATGAAGAGGACCCTGAAGCTAGAACTCATATAGAAGATAAGGCAGTGAGTGGAAGACAAATGTCGCCGTTTCGGAGAGTCTGCCATCGATGGCCGGCGGGCCTCCCTTTGTGGCCGGCAGTCTCTCCCTTATTCCCACTGGCCTTCTTGGTGAAGACCCAATTCTTTTTTGCAGCGAAGTCCTGTTACTCATGTCTTTTAGGGTGTGTTTGTTTGGACGGACTGGATAAGGGGGGATTGTAATCCATCGGATTATTAGTCCCGGGATACATTGTCCCCGGACTATTTGATTGGATTGGATTTGTATCCTATGTTTGTTTAGTCATGGGATTAGATGTCTGGATTGGACTATTTTTAGTGAATCCAATGTTCGGTTAGACGGACTAGATAAGGATAAATGTTTAAAAGACTATTTTACCCTTGTAATTTATAATTTTTATTTAATATATAATTTTAAATTTGTAATCTATAATTTATAATTTATAATTTAACAACACTAAAAAAATTTAATTTATAAGGCCATAATTTATAATTTATTATTTTCAATTAAATTAAATTTATAATTTATAATTTATATTTTTTATTTAATATATAATTTTAAATTAAAGACAATAAAAAATAATTTTATTTAATATATAAATTAAATTTTCAACAACACTAAAAAAAATTAATTTATAAGGCCATAATTTATAATTTATTATTTTAAAATAAATTTAATTTATAATTTATATTTTTTATTTAATATATAATTTTAAATTAACAACACTAAAAAAATAATTTTATTTAATATGTATATTTAATTTTTTTAACAACACTAAAAAATTTTAATTTATAAGGCCATAATTTTTAATTTATTATTTTTAATTAAATTAAATTTATAATTTAATTTTTTTATTTAATATATAATTTTAAATTAATAACACTAAAAAAATAATTTATAAATGTTCAAAAGACTATTTTATCCCTTTTCTAATTGTTTGCTAAGTAATAGCATGTGGTAAAATGGACATTTCAGACCCTAATCCCATGGGATACCAATCCCATGGAAATAATCCCACCTCCCCCCATGGGATGGGATAGTCCCACAAATATGGGACTAATAGTCTGGGGGGACTATTAGTCCGGAGCAAAAAAATTAAAACAAACAATGGACTATTAGGTCGGTGGGACTAATAGTCCAATTTCACGCCCTAATCCTTCAAAACAAACACACCCTTAAGGTCTTTTTTTTGGTCCTGTTGGACTGTGTTGTGTCTTGCTTAGGACATCTTTAGTTTCTTTTTTTTATCGAGTTGTGACCATCTTCCTCTCATTTATCGAGTTGTTGTAACTTACTTATCGAGTTGTAAACTTGTTAAGGCTTTGTTTTGCTTATCGAGTTGTTTTGTTGTTAGTCGGTTCACTACCTGATTAGTGCAATTCGAGTGTTTGATTTTCAAAACAAAAGTTCGAACTTATTTACATTGTTGTATAAAATGATACGATGCGATGCATAGAATGTACAAATGAAACACTTTTTCAATGAAATGTTGTTTTCATTCCATCATAGATTCTTTTTACAAAAGAGCATAGTTTTAAAAAGTAAATCTGCCTGACGAAGTACAATGTGCAAAATTACTAGTAAAAAAGGAAAACAAAGCAAAAAAAAGAGCAACGTCTGAATCAGCAAAATGTCTGGATTGGTGCCAGTCACCTCAAGACTGAAGGGTCCTCCTCGTCCTCTTCCTCGACAGAGAGGACTCTGGAACATCGCCACCGTTAGCACCTGACTCTGAACTCGAGCCATCCCCAGCTCCATCTCCATCCTGCGACGACTCTGACCGCGGACTCACAGCCTCCTCGTCAGATTCATCATCATCTGGGGCAGGCCCCCGTGAACTAGTCCTCGCCTCCCTGCTTTGCCGGAGAGGTGTGAAGGACCCTACCGCTTTGCCGAGGCCGATGGACCGAGCGTCAAGAAAGGAATCTAAAAAAGGGCAATCCACCAAAATGCATTAGTAATCAAGATGTATCAGATGTCAAGAATAATGTGTTGTGAGCAGTGAATGATTTATAGTGAATGTGTACCTGAGTGGTGTATGGGAGCAATGTATCAGATCAGTGTAGTGTGCAATTGTGCAAATGATGGCGTGTCAAGAAAAGATTGTGTGGCATGAAGTGTAGTTTGAAAGAACTCACCGGAATATTGTAAATACTGAGCAAGTCCATGCTCGTCTACAGCATCCCCATCACCAGAGCCGTCATCTCCAGAGACTGATGAGTGTACTCAATGGGAGCCTACAAAAATGTTGAAGTCATTAGTATTCTGCGGGATATCAAATGAAATGATTGTGCAAAATGAAAAGTATAGCACATACCGGGGTCGAGCCGTAAACTCTGATAAGCTCATGACCAGCTGGAGGAAGAGCGAAGGGAATCTGATAAGTCTCTCCAACCCGCCCTCGGCATGTCATAGTAGTAGGCAGTACGGGCCATGCAGTCCCCTGTCTCCCCTCAGGACCTCTCCTCCTACGAGACCTGGTCGCCCCGCCTCTCCCTCTCGCGGCTGGAGCTCTCGCTCCCTCTCCTCCTCGGACACCAGTCAAAGGTGGCATCAGATGCGTCTGAATAAATGTTGCGTAGTCGCCCTCTACACGGAAGTACTCCATCTCCAGTTCTACCATGAACTGAATCACCTAGTCAGTGGACAACCTGTGTGTCTCCCTCATCGATGGTAGAGGTGCCATCGGTACAAATGGAGCAGGCAATCCCAAAGTCTGATGCACGAAGCGCTCACTCAAAAACCAGGCGCGACAGATCGGTCCCTCGAAGAGAATGTGCAACTGAGACATAGTTCGGGCAGTGTGGTACTGATCTCGGAGTCCTGACAGGATCGCATCCCATGGCTGCCACGTGATCTGAGACAAGAGAATAAACAAGATGATCAGTTGTCAAATAACTAAGGTGTGCGCATCGAGTTAATTGAAATAATCTTATTACAGGCTTACCTCGTGCGCCATGACCGTATCGAAATACTGTCGAAAGAACATGAAGCTCTCTCAGGTCCTACGACGGAGCTGGCTGTCGTATACATCAAAAAATGGGACTGTCGCTGGGGTCTCCTCCACAGGCACTGGAGCAAGTGTCGGGAAGTATGCGTATACCCACAACTATTAGAAATATGTGATCAGTACAGTGTATGAACAGATTGTTGAACATGCAGAAAGCCGAACGCAGTACATGGCATAACGGATGCAGGCCTAGAGCGGACATTAGATCCTATGTGTGCAGTGTATGGTATGTAGTGTGTAGCATGTATGGTGTACAGAAAATGCAAAGCAGAAAGCATACAATGTAAGAGCAGATACAGAAAATACAGAAAGTACAAGTGTCGAACAAAGCAAACGTACAAATGCTGAGTCAAGAAATGAAAATGGGAAACTAGGTTGTGTACCTCCCATGCTCGCCAGTAGCCGCCGATCAACCTCCCACACATCCGAGAGGTGGAGCTCATGTATCCATAAAGAGTGGTGAGGCCTGTCGCGCCCCAGTCATAGAAACGGACTCGCTGAAGTACCACCAGAGCGCCCAAGAAGTACAAACCCACGGTATTCCACCTGTTCGAAAACAAGGTGGTACCGAAAAGGAATAAGAGGAAGCCCCTGGCGTACTGCTCTGCCTCCTTATCAGTATCGGGATCCTCCCCTCTGTAGTGCTCCTCTAACCAAGTGTATCTAACCATGCCTGCTTGAAGAGTAGGTAGACGTGCTCCAAGCAATGTGTCCCATGCAGCCACCCACTCCCCCATGTTGGGATCAAGGGGAATCGGATCACCTCCTACGCCCAGGCCAGTGATCATGGCGAAGTCGAAAGGAGTCATGGTCATCTCTCCCGCCGTGGAGAAGTGGAAAGAGTTGGTAGTGTCCCACCACCTCTCCATGAGAGCCCCTAGGAGAGGGCGACTTCAGCAGAACCCGCGCATCAAGCAGCAAAATACACCAAAGCGATCCGTCGATGATCCATGACCTCAAGAAGCACATACCAATCAAATCTGGCGAGCGTGTCGAGCAATAACCCCTGAAGGAGCGGGATCCATCCTGCAACAGTAAATACAATTCAAGACAGATTAGCGATGTACAGTAAATACAGTTCAAGACAGGTCAGCGATGTACAATAAATACAGTTCAAGACAGTTCAGCAGTGTATTGAAAATGCAGTTCACGTTAGATCAGTGATGTATTGAAAATACAGTTCAAGACAGATCAGTGATGTATTGAAAATGCAGTTTAGATCAGATCAGTGATGTATTGAAAATACAGTTGCGTGCAAATCAGTGGTGTATCGAAGATACAGTCGAATTCAGAATAGTGACGCCTATGGTGCGGTCGTGTACAGTACATACAGGGCAGTGATGTGTGAAGTACAGTTAAGTGCAGATCAGCAATGTATGAAATACAGTTAGATCAAATCATGTGATGCAATCAGATCGAAATAGTGCAAGAAATGCAAATAGTTGAAAGTAATACTGCAAAAGGGGAGAGTTGGTACCTCCACAGCAATGGCCGATAAGTGAGACATCGGCTCTCTCAGTAAGAGGTTGTCTAGTGCGCCCTCATCAAAATCGGTGAAAGTATGGATGCCTCCCGCCACCTGTATGATATGAGTCTCTGGGTGATACCTCGTGGGGTCGAAGGGACGTACGCTCAGTGGTAAAGGCTGAGGCTCAACCTCTGGCTCAGCCGCAAAGTCTACCGCCAACTCTACTGGAGGAAGTGCGGGGAAGCCCTCATCATGTGGGACATCGTCAGCCATCTGAGATAGATGCAAAAACGAGCAAAAATGAGCAAAATGGTGGAGTTTTGAACACACCAAACCCTAAAAGAGAGAAAATTCAAGAAAAGTTGAAAACCCGCGAAGAGTGAACTAACCTCGAAAGAAATCCGAAGGAAATGATCCTCGAATGGGGGAAATGATGAAAGGCACCTCAGATTCAATTTTTGATTGGTTCAAATCGAAGAAAACCAAGAGGTTTTAACGATTCAAGATTGTTTAGGGTGTTGGGAAACGCGTAGAATGTGTGAATCTAGAGAGAAGGCACACTTACAGGGCAAGGAAAATGTTTTCTATGCAAGGGTTTGTGAGGAAATGGGTTAATTTTGGGCCTATTTAAAGACCCATGGCCGAAAAGACCATTTTGCCCGAATCTGCCACCGATGGCCTAAGCACGCCGATGGGCACAACTCTATCAATGGCGGCAAGAAGCCGGGCTCTCGATGGCGGCCATCCTCCAGCAGCTTCCTCTGCCTATTTGATCTTGGTATGTGTCCCTAGGTTCCAACAATCCTGGGGAATGCTCAAAATTTGATTCAAAATGCCTCCGTGGAAACCCGGGAATCATGGTCTCAATGTACGGTGGCTGTCGCCCATCAACGCGCACAAGGTGTATCCTTTTTGACGCATCACAAACCTTCCGGGAAGTAAATCCGAAGTCCCCTTTCAAGATGTCTTCATTAAGCATGTTTGTTTTTGTTGTTGTTGTCACCTAGCATTCGCTTATTAAATTAAACACCCATTCTTTATATTTGCATCGTCTTGCATCTAGTTTATATTTGCATTGTCTTGCATCTAGTTTATATTTGCATTGTCTTGCATCTATTTGCATTGTCCTGCATCTAGTTTTCATTTGCATTGTCTTGTATATATTTGCATTGTCTTGCATCTAGTTCATATTTGCATTGTCTTGCATCTAGTTTATATTTGCATTGTCTTGCATCCAGTTTAAACTTGCATTGTTTTGCATTTCATCAAATCTGCATTGTTTTGCATTTCATCGAATCTACATTGTTTTGCATCTCATCGAATCTGCTTTGTTTTACATCTCATCAAATCTGCATTGTTTTGCATCTCATCAAATCTGCATCGTTGTGCATCTCGTATTACCCCTTATCTTAACTTGCGCTGTTACGCAGGTTATGTGCGCTGTTACGCTCTTCTTTTCTTAACTTGCGCTATTACGCAGGTTATGTGCGCTGTTACGCACTTCTTATTATCTTAACTTGCGCTGTTACGCAAGTTATGTACTCTGTTACGCACTTCTTTTCTTAACTTGCGCTGTTACGCACTTATTATCTCAACTTGCGCTGTTACGCAGGTTATGTGCACTGTTACGCACTTCTTTTCTCTAACTTGCGCTGTTACGTAGGTTATGTGCGCTGTTACGCACTTATTATCTCAACTTGCACTGTTACGCAGGTTATGTGCGCTGTTACGCACTTATTATCTCAACTTCTTATTTATTCTGCGCCGTTATGTCTTATTATGCACTTCTTATTATCTTAACTGCGTTATTCTGCAGGTTATATCTTGTTATTACGCACTTCTTTTCTCAACTTCTTATTTATTCTTGAGTTATGTCTTATTATTATGCACTTCTTTTCTCTAACTTGCGCTGTTACGTAGGTTATGTGCGCTATTACGCACTTATTATCTCAACTTGTGCTATTACGCAGGTTATGTGCGTTGTTATGCACTTCTTTTCTTAACTTGCGCTGTTACACAGGTTATGTGCGCTGTTACGCACTTATCTTCTTAACTTGCGCTATTACGCAGGTTATGTGCGCTGTTACGCACTTATTATCTTTACTTGCGCTGTAACGCATGTCTACTTCTTTACTTGCTCTGTTACGCATGTTTTTGCTTGCGCTGTTACGCATGCTCTTCTTGTAATACCCCGACCCTCATATCTGCTTCTGCTGTCTTTATAACCTCCTGTTCTGTGTCTTTGAATGTTATTGTGAAAAACTATGTGAAAATATAGTAAAAGAGCAAGGAACTTGGAAAAATGAGTTTCTATCTGTTGAATTAGAACGATTCATACACTTGAATCACTTAAAATGGAAATTGAGCATCGTAGAGATTTAATTTGCAGAAATTGATTTGATATTTGGAATCTACATGATTTTTAAGCTATAAGGGGATTTTCTGTGAAATTTTTATTTCGGCACCCTAAAGCGATTGATTTTCGTCTTTTATGCCCTTATATATATACATTGTATATCTATCTAAGACTTGTTGAGTTGAGATCAAAAACGTGGCTTACTTTGAGAAAGAAAGGAAGAGAGGAACGTGAGAGTTGAAGGAGAAGAATTGGGGGAAAATAACTTTGACTCACCAAAGAAGCTCATCCATTAGTAGGATTGGGAGATTGAGGTTAAGGTAACCAAATGTCTAGTTTAACTTCTCAAGAATTTCATCTCATGCTTGTGTTGGTTCATGGATGATCTAGGTTTGATCCATTAGGGTTTCTCATTGATTTGGTACCTTGACACTTTGGACATCAATCTTTGTTTCTATAGCATTAATCCATGCCAATATGTTACTACTATGTGCTATGTTTGTTGAATTTGTAGAACTTGAATGTACTTGGAACATTGGATGGGATTTGTGGAAATAGTGACTTGTTAAAGCCTCTAATTTGGCCTAACTTGATGTGATTAAGCTTTAATTTATGTTTTGGTGTTGTTAGGTGAATGTATTGCTTGAATTTGACCCTTGATTTCATAAAAATTGAGTTTGAATGATGAATTTTGGCAAAAAAAATCGCTTTGAATTTAGTCGACGTCCGCCGGCGGGGTCGTGGCCACTCGAAGGAAAATACACCTTCCAAAGCGCTCGAAAGTTACCCGTCTCGGCCGAAAGGGATATGTACGCTCGAGCGTAAAAATCGACCATCCAGTATTTTGGCAGCACTACACTGTCCGCTCGAGCGGACAAAGCTACGCTCGAGCGGAGGACTGTTTCAGCAAGAAAATATGTTTTGTTCAGTTTTTTGTGTTTGACTCTTTGGTGTTATTAGAATATTCTTTTCTGATGGGTCTTAAGAAATTATAGCTTTATAAAAGTGTGGAGGCATATGAATCGATTTTAAAGGAAAAGAATACTAATTTATTAGTTATGTTGTGTGTAGGGCACACTCCAGGAGGAACTCATACGCCACCACAACACTGTGAGTAATAGTGCATTATACATATATTTATGTATCAGTTTTCTGTAAGATAAGATCATAACTTATGGGTTGATCTGGAACTGAAATGTGAGCATCATAGTTATCTATCTGCGTCAAGAAGGCTACTTGAGTCGAAGACTATCTCGCCGCAAGGCTACCCGAGTCGAAGACTATCTGCGTCGCAAGGCTACCCGAGTCGAAGACTATCGTGCCGCAAGGCTACAATACGTGCCGCTTAAGGCTACCGGGGCCGAAAGTCTATCTGTGCCGCAAGGCGATCTGTGCTAATAGGCCAATCGGTTATCTCCATGTTTGGTTTTGATACATATACTACTGTACATTGCGATTTTATTGATACATACTACTATGCACTGAGCTTGTCTCATTCTCGTAATTTTGTTTGATTCAGAGGAACCAAATTGAGGAGCCGATCTAGCACACTTCATGCATTTTTGTCACCAAGGATAATCAGCCTTTCGGAGGAAACCCTTACATATTAGATCAGTTTTCCTTGTAAATGTAATTTTTGGTATCCACATCGCTGGTCAGGGATATGTATTTATTGTTTTGTATGCCTAAAACCTGGGCTGGATTGTAAATGTTTATGTAACCTCATTTTGTGTGCGTGTTACTTTATGTTCAATGTTAAGATGGTCCTGGCTTGTTGATAGTTGCTCAATGGATATTTCTAGATGTCGTTTTAAATTTAATGCTTCCGTTCAGGCCCCCAATGTTATACCATACAGGTTATTCTGTCTGTTTCTGCTTAAGTCATGCCCAAACTTATAGGGGCTGGGTTGGGGTGTGACACTTCTTCTTTTAACCTGTGCTGTTACGCATGTTTTACTTGTTTTACTTGCACTGTTACACATGTCTACTTCTTTGGTTGCGCTTTATTACATATTTTTTGCTTATTATTATTGATGCTCTTCTTCTTTTAACTCTTCATTACGCATGTTTAGCTCTTTAACCTACGCTGTTACACATGTTTTATTTCTTCTACTTGCGCTGTCACGCATGTTTTACTTGTTTAACCTGCGTTGTTTCGCATATTTTATTTGCGTTGTTTCGCATTTCTTTAACTTGCGTTGTCTCGCATGTCATATCTTTAACTTGCGCTGTCATGCATGTTTTATTTCTTTAACTTGCGCTATTACGCATGTTTTACACGTTTTACTTGTTTTACTTGCGCCGTTACGCAGGTTATGTACGCTGTTACGCACTTTTCTATATCTTGCGTTGTTACGCATACTATCTTTACCTGCGCTGTCACGCACACACCTCTATCCTGCGCTATCACGCACTTCCCTTTAACTTGCGCTGTCACGCATGTTTTACTTCCATTGTCATGCACTTTTCACTTGCATTGTTATGCATGATTCTATCGATATTGTACCTGTTGAGTTTCTTTCTTTTACAGGCACAATATTGTATGTACGGTTCATTTAGAGTCGGCACGACCAGATGAACTAGACGGTATTGTATGCACTCCACGATAGACGTGGTGAGAATTGCATAATTTTCTTACACTCTTTCTGTTGAAATATGTAGGATTGTTATTCATTCGCTTAAAATGTTGCATTTATTTTGCATAACTGCTTCATTACAGTTTTCCTTTGCATAATCATAAGTTATGCTATCGCATCTTGCATGTTATTTGCATTTTGCCCCAGCCTATGGACGCATCTCTGCATGCTTATATTGATTGTCTGCCTGAGTCTTCGACCTTGTTAAAAATGGGTCGTCTCTGGACTTTGACACTCACTCCCGTCACTTTGTGACTTTCGAGTTCTGTCAAAGAGGGGCAACTGTAGACATCCCATTTTTTACCGTCCTCAAGACTCGGTTGTGCTTGCAGGTACAACCGAACACAAGTTCGATTGCTCGTTTGGCATTCGACTTTTGCGGCGGAACGTCACAGGCTCGAGCTTTCCAGACCTTGTATCCTTTCTGCCCCATTCTTGGACCATGACTTGGTCCTTTCAGAATGTGTTTCTTGGTGCACTGCCGGCCCCCTTTTGGACCTGCTGGCCCCCACTTTGTTGCTGTCGGCCATTGACTGAGCCTGCCGGCCATCTCTGATGGCCGACAGCACCCCTGTCTCAGCAGGTTTCACTCCAGATCTTTTGAGCCAGCTGGAATCCTTTTATCTGCCCTCCATACATGTGTATGGAGGGATGAAGCTCTTGCCAAGCTTCTTGAAGAATCTTTGCATTTCTTTTCTTTTATATAAGGAGAGAGCCTCTCTCCTTAGCAGAGGTTCAGCATTTTTGAGAAGAAATATCTCTCTCTATATATATATATATATATTGTTGTTGATTTGTGTCTTGAAGTCCATTTTCCTTGCACTTTTACACTACAACACTTAGAGATACACCACCATCTTTGGATTGAGGTTCTTGGGAGGACTTCTTGAGCTCTGAAAGTGAGGTATTACCCCCTGAAGTTGCTGGTTTTGAAGTTGATCTTCAAGGGTGAGCTTCTTCCCATTTTTAGCACTTTTTTGTACCTCATTTTGGCCATCCTTGCATATTGTTTTAGGCCTTGATTTCAACTAAAAAAAGTCTTGTTTTTTAGTGCTTTTGCTGGTTGCTTAAGGTCTTTTTGCCGTTGAGGGTCTTCAATCCTCTTGTTGGCCTTGTTTGGCCTTGTTTTGAGCCATGCCTTAAGGCCTCCGAGCTAGCCTTGGTTTGGCCTTCTAACCACTGAAATCCAGTGGGTTTTCAGTGGTAGGCATGTGGTTTTGAGGCCTCAAATCAGAGGGGGTGGCCTCCTCTCTTTTGGTTTTTGCTTGCTTGAATTTTTGGCCTTCCAAAGGAGCATGCCTCTCTGTATTTTTTAGGCTTGGTTCAGGCCCCTTTTTTGTGACTTTTAGGACCTGCCTTGGCTCTGTCCATGGCTGGTTTGGTCACCTTTTTCATGCATCTTGTATGTGTAGTGTAATCCCATTTGTAGCTCATCAAAGTAGCATGTTTGTTTAGCTTGTGTTGAGTCCATTTTGGTAGGTTTTTGGTGATGTTTTACCATGCCTTAGATCTATTTTTGGTTGGTTTTGTCACTCCATGCATGTATGATACACTTGTAGTGTAAATCTCTTAAACTAGCTTCACATGCTTCATTCTTTGACATGTCATTGTAGCTTATGATGAGTCCATTTCAGCATGTTTTTGGTGATGTTTTTCCATGTCATGACTCTGTCCATAGCTGGTTTGGTCATCATTTGCATGTTCCATATACTTGTAGAACAAATCTTGCTTACTAGCTTTATGTGCATGATGTTTTGACTCATCATCCTAGCATATTTTGGCTCTGCTCCAGCATGATTTTGTTCTTATTTTGGGCTGTTCTTGGATTGTTTTGGGCTGCTGTGGCCATATCACTCATGCTTTGTATAGCTATAGTGTAAATGCTTAGGCTAGTCTTGGGTTTTGAGGCCCCTACCATGCCATACATGTGTTGTTTGCATGCTTTGCCATCATTCTAAGTGTTATTTCAGTGCATGAAATATGGCCATATGCTTGCATTTGCCATGCTTTTAATGTTTTGGAGCCTTGGCTCTTTATGCCTCAAGAAAGAACTTTTGTGCATGCCATTAAGCCTAAGCCTTCGGGTCATCGTATCAGTGCATTTTTGGTCTTGTTATACCATGATGTAACTCTGTTTTATGCTATCCACGTCATGCCATGTTTGGTTTCAATAGGTGTAGTGTGTTGCCTCTCTTGTAGCCTTGTATGCTCCTTCTTTTTGGCCTCTTGTTCTAGCCCGTGTCGGCTAGCTTGAGCTTGTTTTTGGTCTTGTTTGGACCTGCCTTGGGACTGTTTTAGGTTCCCTTAGCCCTTTGGGGCTTGCCTTGCATGGCCATGGCTTAAGTTCCTTTGTTAGTTTCGAGCTTTGAGCTTTCTAACATGCTATGCTTTCATTGTTTAGTTGATTTGGCATCAATTTACATGAGATTTTAGAGCTTACCTTGTTGTCATATATTCATGCTTGTCACTCTTTAAGTGTGCTTAAGAGTTGCATCTTTGTGCCTTAATCCTTGAGCCAATTGACATGCATGTTTGTATGTGTTTTGGTGCCTTTATTTTAGCATTATGGCCACTGATTTTAGGCATGGCTGAGGCCTATCCATCTTTAGTGTAAGCCCATCTTACCATGTTGTCACATGCTTGTCCCATTTCGTATGCTGTTGCATACTTGTCCACCGTCACATGCCTTGCATGTTTGTATGTTCATGTTGCATTTTATCATGTTGTTCAAGGTTGTTACCTCACATTATGCTTATATGCTTGTTGCATGCTCGGGTTATTGCATTGCATGTTTGCATGCTTAAGTCATATTACATGTTTGCCATGCTTGTTTTGCATTGGTGTTTGGATTAAAGTGTTAATCCGAGCACAAGGAACGAGGGGCGTTTCATACTTCAAGTGATGAAACGTGTCTCAATTCTCGGTCGCCGACGCTTTTGATGATTCATGATAGAGTTTTAGGTTTTATGTGTTTATTTGTGCATTCATTTCATATTGATTTGCACAAGTTGGATCTTTGGCCATCATGCATCGGGATGCGTGATTGATGGTCGTAGATCCGACTATGCCTCTCCCTTGATGTTTTGAGATGATATGGGGTGGCATAGTGTGTACATATCCTTGGGAGACCCTTCATTTTCTCTGTTTTGTGCTCTACTGCAGCTTGGTGTCCCAAAGACATCGCTGGGCGAAGGTTTTGCAGATGGCCGAAGGTTTTGTTGTTGGCCGGCACCCCTTCATTTTTGGTTAGCTGTGGCTCCCCATGGCCGGCAGGGCACTGATGCACTTCCCAGCATGTTTTTGGTAAGGTCCAGCAGGAATTCCTTGAGGACACCCTGCAGACAGAGCCTCTAAAGAGCAACCAGAGAGCTTTTTGGGGCGGCATCCGAACATGCATCCTCTCCTTCTTCGAACAGAGCTGGAGCAGCTTGTTTTTCATGCTTACTTGTTAGTTAGCATTTCAATTTGTAATAATTAGTTAATTTGTTAATTAATTAAGTTTTGTAATAATTAGTTGTAGTTAGTTATTCAATTCGGTTGTGTAATAATTAATTAGCTTGTTAGTTAGTTAATTAGTTGGCATGTATTATTTATTCGGACCCTCTTTCGAGAGGGCGAATTTTGTAATAAGTGTGCGTGCGTGCGTGCATGTCTTCCAACCTCCATTTCTTTCTCCCTTTTACTTATCAGCTTTCGATGGTTAGTTCTAGGGTCATTTTCAATTAGCATTCTTATGCTTTGCATGTTTGCATCCATTCATCTGTCTAGCATACTTATGTTTGCATGTTTGCATCATTAATCTACATTGCATGCACCGGGCTCGGCGCATCATACTAACTGTATTGTATTTCAATTCCAAGTTGAATACATGTATCAATTATTGCATCTCATATGTCATCTTAGAATAGCCGAGCCTATTTCTAGTTGCATCTTGCATGCGTTGCATTAGCCATCTTAACATGAATTAGGATCATGCATTGATTTTTAACTAGTTCTTTGTTTTGGCTCAGAGTACTAGGTAAGCTTTTATGCTTTAGCATACTGCATGTGTGTGAGTGTTGCCATGATAGCATGCTTGCCATGAGGCTATTTGCTTAAATGTTTAACTGCCTGAATGCCTGTGGGTGAAGGTTGGGTTACTTGAATTGGAACAATTCATCAAATCCGCATTTTAGCCTACGTACGAGTATCAAACTTCAAACCATTTTCCAAACAAATGGATATGCAATGTTTCGTTCCAAATTAGGCGATCTAGTCTATACTTGTGTATTGTGCGCATCACATAGTAATTTTAGCTAATTAACCGGAATAAGAACACATGTGTTTTCAAAAACTAGATATCATGTTTAGTAATAGCCGATCTTTGATCGGGCGAGCGGGGGTGCTCATAGCTGACCTTCTCCAATCGTACCCAAGTTCCCGAGCCGAGGCAACTTTGGTGATGACAGACACGTGGCCTTAGGCACGAGTCAGGGTTTCCTAAATTCCCCCAAAATAAAATATTTATGTGGTGACTCTATATCTGGCAAAGCAGTCCATGTTTGGCACTTCTTTACAAAAATCAGTTTTCCAAAATGATTTGCCGGATTTGGACTCTTTAGTGATTTATCAATCTCATATTGCACATTGTGATATCAGATTAAGAACCGTGATATTTGAGTTCGAACTGTAGCATGAGGCCCCCGAGGGCGCGTCTACACACACTCAGACAATTAGTTCAGAATTTCAGTTTGATCGATTACTGATCATGTCTAATCACAGTTTAACATTAATCAGAGGTGAGGGTTGTCACAAGTGATCTGGAAGAGTACTGTGGACTTGATCCACAAAGTGCTGAAGCTGTAAGTACTCATCGCGAGTCATGTAGAATGGGTCCCCTTGAAGACGCACAATGGAGGCAGGATGAGATGGTTGGTCATGGACGGGGCCCTGGGCCTCATCAACTAGGGCACCAACTTGCTGCGGGATGCAAGATATGCTATGCTGCCATTCTCGTTACTCGAAAGTCGGATAAGCTCTGTCAATCTCCTCAGTCGAATCAATAGGGAGGCCGTTGAGCTCGCAGACAAGTGTGAGCAAGTTGGCAAATGGCAAGGGCCAAGTCAGGTTTTGCATAGGTTAAAGCCGAATTGCCTCCCGTAGAAATTTGCACATATGCATCCAGATGATGTTCACAAGTGGGAGCTGATAGCCATGCTAATAACCATGTAAGACCTGAACAAACTCCAAGCGGCGCTTAGCTTTATGCCCAAGTGGAAGGACATTCTTATGTGCCACGGAATCAATGAATAGCAAATGGCCAGGCAGCTTGCTATAGCGCAAGCATGTGTAACTTGCGTCACCATGGGGCCCCGGGAAGTACTCTTGGATGAGGTTGTGTATGCATTGTTGGTCCTCAACTTCCGGGAATGGCCGGTATTTCGTCTTGGAAAAGAACCCTAACGCGTTGGCAATCATGGATTCGGTGATGCTGATGAGATGGCCATCAATGGTTGACAACAATCCTACCTCGGTGAGTCACTCATACATGTTCTGGTAGAAGAGTCGTACCAGACGAGGATAAATAGGTGCCGTAACAGTGCACAGGCCCAACTGTTGCCGAAGGCGGAGCTGTTCAACGACCTAAAAAGTGATCGAGTCACGCTAAAAATATTTGATGTTAAACTCTGTGAGCTTGTGAAGCGGGCGTGAAGCCCACTCCGGCCGTGGCAAGTCAACCGGTGGTGGTGGCAAGGATGGTGGTGGCGGTGAAGGTGACGGTGACGGTGACGGTGACGGTGACGGTGACGGTAACGGTAACGGTGACGGTGGCGGTGGTGGCGCCGAGGAGGTGGAACCTCTGGGCTTTTTGGAGGCCCAGGTGAATATCCGTCGACTCATGTCCTGCACACACCAACAATAGACACATATACCCGTGAAACCAGCATGAGAATCAAATAAGATATTTAAACACAAGTCTACTCACTGAAACACCACATGCAATTCTCATCAGTTTTTTATTATTTTTTTATTATTATTTTTCTTTTATTTTTTGTTATTATTATTATTATTTTAATTTTTTTGAAAGTTAAAACCAAAAAAATAAAATAGAATAATATAAACTTACATATGAACATTTCAACAAGTATTGAATTAAACTAACAAGTAATACTAAGATAATAGAATATATCTAAACAACTAAATAAATAGATGGAAAATACAATGAATTAGAAAAAGCTAGGTATTAGGTTTTTTTTTTTTTTTTTTTTTGTATTTATTTATTTTTTTAATAGTGAAATAAATGAACTAAAAGAAAGTATGAATAAAAATAAAATGAACAACAACTAAACTAGTTACGCAATTAGTTATTAAACTAACTATTAAACCTAAAATAAACATTTTTTTTAAAATTTTTTTTTATTATTATTTCTTTTTTTACAATATATGAAACCTAAAATAAAATCAACTAGACACATTCACATTTTATGTAAATAACGACTGATTAAACAAATAAAAACAAACTACACTAACAAGTAATGAATTAAACTAACAAAGAACAAAGAAATAATAAAATAAAAATAAAAATGAAAAAAATAAACAACTAAATAGTTAAATAAATAAATGGACAACCTAGGAACTAAAATGAATTGGAAAAGCTTAGTTTAACATATATATATATATATTTTTTTGAAAAGCGACCGTACGTGCGCCAGAGATGGCCGCACGTGCCGCGGTCGTCTTCTTGGCTGCCCAGTTTAGTTTTTTTTTTTTGGTTTAAGGATGAAACATAGATCATGATTTGAACAAAAACTAAAACAAAACTCTATTTATCTACTCCTACACTCACAAATCTAAACAAAAAGGAAAGGTTACCTTGAAAGAGTGGAGAAAAAGACAGAAAGAAGGAGATTCGTCGAAAAAAATGGTGGTCGTCGGAGATTCGACGGACGGAGAAGAAATAAGGCGTCGGCGGTGAGATGGTGGTGAGAAAGAAGGAGAGAGGGGTGAGAGTTAAAGGGTTGGTGATAGTGGGGTGTGATGAGTTGGTGGGTTTGTGGGATTGTGTGAGATATATATATATATATATATACGAAGAGAGGTAGAGAGAGAGTGTGGTTGAGAAAGTGATAGTCAAAAGAGGGTCTACAGGTTTGGCTTGAAAGAAATTTTTGAATGACGTTCTGCATGTGCGGGAATCAAGCCGCACGTGCGCCTCTATTGCCACACCACATATCCACACCTACAATTAAAGCAGGCTGGACTGATTAAATCAGAAAATTTCCCACACATGCGGGGTCCAGGCCACACGTGCGGCGTGCAAACTACACCACCTTTCTCGCAACTGCATTTAAAGCAGGCTCAAATTTGGGGACTGAAAAGTTGGCCGCACATGCGATGGTTTTGCCGCACATGCGGGATTTTTTATTTTTTTTTAAAGATCAGCCCAACTTGTACCTTTATTTCACAATCAAAATAAGAATAACCTATGAAAAGAAATAAAAGTTCAATAAATGTATAATCTTCACGCAAAAACCACAGGTACTACTTTTTTCCCTAACTGTGTTTTGTAATTTTCCCTATTCTCCAATAGGGTAACAGACTAGGTTGATTCAGTATCTAGAATCGAGGCATATAAAGCTAATTTGACTATGGGGCTGCCATACAAAGTTCAAGCCGGGGTGGTTTTGAAGCAAACTCCACACCCCTGGGTATTTAAACCAGACTCTAGTCTTGGAAATTCCAAACCTTTGTGTTCTAGGCCTTGCCATTCGAACTCTAGTTTCCACTGTCTAAGTTGGTCTCCTAGGAACTCACTACAAACACAATTAGGTGGCTATACCAGACCGTCAGATGCCGTTCGGGCACGACAAACACAAAAAAAATTTCACCTTTAGAGGATTTAAAGTCTCTTAGACGCAAATAAAACATAGCAAGAATAACGAAAAAAAATAGAATAGAATAGAAAGGAAAGAAAAGAAAACAAGACATCAATTTCTCAATCATAGTAAAAAGGATTCATCAAAGCAATGGACTCAATCATATCCCCATTTCTAGTCCCCTCTATATATGGCTTCAGTCTTTGGCCATTCATTTTGAAAGTGTGGCCATTCTTTGGATCTTGCACCTCAATGGCGCCATGAATAAATGCCTCTACAACCACAAAGGGACCATCCCATCTTGATCTAAGCTTGCCCAGAAAGAGTCTTAATTTTGAGCTAAAAACCCACACTTTTTAGCCGGGTTCAAAAGATTTTCTATTAATGTGCTTGTCATAGAATTCCTTAGTCCGAGCTTTAAAAATTCTGAAACTCTCATATGCATCATTTCGAATTTCCTCCAACTCATTGAGTTGTAATTTCCGATTGAGCCCAGCCGTGGCCATATCGAAGTTAAACTTCTTTATGGCCCACAATGCTCAATGCTCAAGTTCAATCGAGAGATGGCAAGCTTTGCCAAACACCGCCCTATATGGTGACATCCCAATGGGTGTCTTATAAGCAGTGCGGTAGGCCCATAATACATCAATCAAACGTTTTGACTAATCTTTCCTATTTGGCCTCACTGTTTTCTCTATTATGCATTTCACCTCCCTATTTGAGACTTCCACTTGGCCACTAGTTTGAGGGTGGTATGGAATGCCAAATTTATGAGTGATAGAGTATTTCTTAACTATCGACTCAAAGAATCGGTTACAAAAATGCATACCCTGATCACTTATTATGGCTCTAGGAAACCCAAAATGACTAAAGATGTTTTCATGCAAAAATTTGATTACCACTTTATGATCGTTTACACATAATCCATTATCAAGAGAATATACTCAAATCCGAATGACAACGGGAAAGGTCCCATAAAATCAATCCTCCAAACATCAAAGATCTCTACCACAAGAATAGGGGACATTGGCATCATGTCACGCCAAGATATCGAATCCATTTGCTGACAGCGCAAACAAGTTTTACAAAATTGATGGGCATCTTTAAAAATAGTGGGCCAATAAAACCCGCTTTGTAAAACCTTGGTGACCATTTTATGCCCACTAAAATGACCGCCACATGCAGAAGAATGACAAAATGTAAGAATGCTATGCACCTCACTCTCTGGCACACACCGTCAGATCACTTGGTCGGAGCAATATTTAAACAACTCTAGATCCTCCAAAAAAAATACCTAACGTGCGAAAAGAATCGGTCTTTGTCTTGCTTAGACCAATTTTGAGGAATTTGCCCAATGGCCAAGTAATTTACAATATGTGCAAACCACGGGAGGCTCGCTCGTGACACTACAAAAAGTTGTTTGTCCGGAAACGAATCATGCAAAGTTAAAGGGTCACTATTATACTCAACAAGGACTCAGGAGAGGTGATCCATCACCACATTCTCAGATCCTTTCTTATCTCGGATCTCTAAGTCAAATTCCTGAAGCAACAATATCTATCTAATTAAACTAAGTTTGGTCTTTTTCTTTGATAAATACCGCAAAGCGACATGATCAGTGAAGACTATGACCTTGGAGCCTAGGAGATGGGACTGGAATTTATCTAAGGCAAAGACCATAGCTAGCAACTCTTTCTCGGTAGTAGTATAATTCAATTGTGCATCCGAGAGAGTGCGACTAGCATAGTATATAGCATATGGTAACCTATTGACCCTTAGTCCCAAAACAGCCCCAACAGCATAATCTGAGGCATCACACATGATTTCAAAGGGAAGCGACCAATCCGGTGATTTCATGATTGGGGCGGTGGTAAAGGCCATTCTCAGTGTTTCAAAAGCCTTCAAGCATGCCTCATCAAAGATAAAAGGCGCGTCCTTAGCAAGTAAACTACACAAAGGACGTGATATTTTACTAAAGTCATTGATGAACCTACAGTAAAAACTTGCATGCCCTAGGAATGACCTAATTTGACACACAGAATTGGGTGGAGGAAGACCTACAATGAGGTCAACCTTAGCTTTGTCAACCTCTATGCCTCGAGGGGACACAATGTGTCCCAACACTATACCCTCACGAACCATAAAATGGCTCTTTTCCTAACTCAAAATTAGGTTTGTCTCCACACAACGAATAAGGACTTTGGTTAAGTTCTGGAGACATTCCTCGAAAAATGGCCCAAACACAGAGAAGTCATCCATGAAAACCTCTAAAAATTTCTTCACCATGTTAGAGAAAATGGCCATCATACAGCGTTGAAAAGTCGCCGATGCATTACATTGCCCAAAGGGCATACGCCTGTAAGCAAAAGTGCCAAAAGGACAAGTGAAAGTGGTCTTTTCCTGGTTAGTGGGGTACATCGGGACTTGATTATACCCCGAGTAGCCATCAAGAAAATAATAAAAACCCTGCCCTGCTAACCACTCTAGGATCTGATCAATAAAAGGTAAGAGAAAATGATCATTCCTAGTCATGGAATTCAGTCTCCTATAATTAATGCACACTCGCCACCCAGTAGTGATTCGTGTGGAGACTAACTCTCCTCTCTCATTTTTAACAACAGTTTTGCCCGATTTCTTGGGCACCACTTGCGTGGGACTCACCCACTTACTATCCGAGATGGGGTATATAATACCCACATCCAACAATTTTAATACCTCTTTTTTCACAACCTCTTTTATGTTGGGATTAAGTCTCCGTTGCATTTCATGAGAATGTTTGGCATCCTCCTCTAAATGTACATAATGCATGCACACGGAGGGATCTATCCCTTTCAAATTAGCCACCAACCACCTTATAGCACTCCGATGTGCCACAAGAACACTCATTAATTAACTTTCCTGCTCTGCAATTAAGTCAGATGCAATGATGACAGGTAAAGTATTGTAAGGCCCTAAAAATATATACTTAAGTGTTATCGGGAGTGGTTTCAACTCGAATGTAGATGGTGCGACTAATGATGGTATGGCAGGCTCTCTAGACAGAGGATGAAGGGACTCAACCGGGCTTTCCACGGAGGAAAATCCGGTGTAGAAGAAGAATTAAGCAAGGCATTCACCTCCTTAACCAGCTCATCAATATCAAAATTTTCAAACCCAAAATGAGCTAAACAAGCCTCTAGAGGGTCCTCTACAAGAATGGAGGGTAAAACTTCCTCTATAATCTCATCTACAACATTCACAAATAAGCACTCCTCTCTCTCATGGGGTTGTTGGGATGCTTGGAAAACATTAAATTTCACTTGCATGTTTCCAAATGAAACTTCTATAACCCCTATATGACAATTTATGCATGTATTAGCCGTAGCCAAGAAAGGTCGACCTAAGATCACCGGGATTTGTTTCCTAGAACTGGCTACCGGTTCCATATCTAAAACCAAAAAGTCAATAGCAAAGTAAAACCTATCAACCTTCACTAGCACATCCTCAATCATGCCATATAGCACTTTGAGGGACCGGTCAGCCAACTGAAGAGTAATAGTAGTGGGCTTCAACTTGCCAAGCCCAAATTCCTCGTACACAGAGTATGGCAACAAATTGATGCTAGGCCCTAAATCTAACAAGGCCCTATCAATGAAATGATCCCCTATAATGCATGCAATGATTAGGGCACCCGGGTCTTTAAGCTTAGGGGGTGTGCTATTCAACAAGATGGAGCTTACTTGCTCTGTGAGTATGAGCTTTTGGGACATATGTGTCTTAGATTTACGCTTTTGCGTACAAAGGTCCTTCAGAAATTTAGCATAGGAGGGTACTTGCTTAATCACCTCCAATAGGGGGAGATTGATTTTTACCTGTTTAAAGACCTTCATCATCGCTTCCATGGATGCTGCCTTCTTATTAAAAGGGGACGGTGTATCAAGGCATTGGAAAAAGGATGCCCTAGGCACATATGGTACCTTAGGCTCATGTGAAGTGTTGGGGGGCTAAGTCATCGCTATTAGGTGTCTCCCCCTCATCCTTTCTCTCATTGGGTGGACTACCTTGGTCACCCTTCTTAACCTAGTTGCATCAGACGCAACTAGCTGAGGCTCTAACTCTCTCCCACTTCTCAAAGTAATCACCGCTTGCACTTGCTCATGGTGCTTTCCATTCCCACCCGACCCCTTTGTCCCATATTGACCCTTAGGATTGGCCACAGTCTAACTTGGTAATTTTTTCCTCTTCTCTCATATTCATGTTGTTAGCCATTTGAACCAATTGGGCCTCTAGATTGGCAATGGAGTGAGTATAGGAGTGAACTACTGGTGCTAACCCCTTAAGTTCTGAGAGAACTTTTAACAACTGAGTCTCAAATGTAGAGTTGCCTTGAGGAACAAGTGGGGGTAGTAGTTGTCGGTAGGGTTATGGTGGTTGGTACGAAGATTGGTTGGCAAAATTATTAAAATTCTGCCTTGGTGGTGAAGGGTTGTAAGAAGTACCTTGTGAAGAAGGTCTCCATGGAAAATTAGGGTGATTTCTCCATCCCAGATTGTATGTGTTGGAGTATGAATCATTACTTAAGTTGGAGAATCCTTGAGCCGCATTCACATGCTCTTGGACTAATTTTGAAAATTGTGATGCCGAAAGGCACTTACTCAAGTCATGAGTAGGGTTCACACAAATAGCACACACCTCATGAAATTGAGGCTAATCTTGCTATGTAGGGGCATGTCCCGCAGCTAACAATTGGTCCATTTTGTGGAACAATGCCTCTACTTGTTAGGCTAACTCTAGGTTTTGCCCGACCTCATAAATGCCCCCTCTCTTCGAGGCTCCAACTACTGGTTGCCGGACTTGCCAGGCTGTGGAGGCCTGGTGAAGGGAATTATCACTTAAGTTCTCAAATAATTGCCATGCCTCGGTGTCATTTTTGGATATGAATGTCCCACCACAAGATGAATCTACCATTTGGCGGTAAGGCTCAGTTAAGCCGTAGTAAAATGTTTAAACAAGTTGCCAATTAGACACTTGGTGGTGGGGACACTGTTGGAAAAGGTCACGAAGTCTCTCCCATGTCTCGTGAAATTGCTCGCCATCAATTTGAGCAAAATTGGTGATGGCTCGCCTAAATTGGTTGGTCTTTCCAATGGGAAAGTACTTCTCCAAAAACTTTTGCTGTAATTGGTCCCAAGTTATGATAGAATTAACAGGTAAGGAGTTTAGCCAATGTTTGGCTTTGTCCTTTAATGAGAATGGAAACAATCGCAGCATTAAGGCTTCATTTGTGAAATTCTGGATCCTCACTGTAGAGCAAATTTTCAGAAATTCATTCAAATGTTTATAAAGATCATCATGAGCTAGTCCATGAAATGATGGGACCATTTGTATGGTGCTGGACTTAGGCCTCGTTTGGGAACAGGCTAATTTAGTAACTTTTTGGCTAATTGGCTAAAAAGGTTGGTAAGAAAAACCTGTATGTTTGGGCCAACTTTTTGGCTAATTACGAAACGACGTGCAAAAAGTAGAGAGAAAAGGGAATCTTTGACTTTTTGGTATGAGTTGTTGGCTTTTTGGCTAAAAAGGTAACTTTTTGGCTAATTGGCTATTTTAGCCTCTTGCCAAACGAGGCCTTAATCTCATAATGAGCAGCAATGGTGTCAGGTAATTGGATGCATGAAAGTGATGTATATGCAGTGGGTGTGAAATAATCCTTAAAGGTCCAGTTAGCCCATTTGGGACATTTAGATTTTCCATCTCTAATGGCTCAATGTATGGATATGAATATTCAAGCCTGGGAACACAGGAAGAGCCTCTAAGTTTCCTAAGAGTCCTTTCTAGTTCAAGGTCTAAGCTCCACAATTCAGGGCGACAAGAACGGTGCCCATGGATACATTACTCACACACACACACTAAGTTCCGACTCTGTCCATTAAGTTATGAAAGCAAAAATCTTAGCTATTATCTTTGCCCATCCTACAATCATCGAAGAAATTAAAGAGAAACAACTGCAAGACGAGTTCTTGAACAAGATCGTGAATGAAATTAACTCAAAATCGAGGCCCAAGTTTGTATTTGAAAACAATGTGTTGAAATTTCAGAGTTGTCTTTGTGTGCCGGATAGTTTTGACTTGAGAAAACGCATCATGACTGAGGCTCACGGTTCAAAATTTGCTATGCATCCGGGGAATACAAAGATGTATCATGATTTGAAACAGAATTTCTGGTGGCCTAGAATGAAGAAGAGCATTGTAGATTTTGTGGCCTGATGTTTGTATTGCCAACAAGTCAAAACTGAACATCAACGACCCGCTAGTTTGCTACAACCACTTCCAATACCAGAATGGAAATGAGAGCATATCACCATGGACTTCATTGTGGAATTACCTCGCTTATCTCGAGGTATGGATTCTATCTAAGGATGGCAATGAGCCGGGGCGGGGCCGGGGATCGCACTCCCCGTCCCCAATCCCTGATGGTAGAAATTTCCTCATCCCCGGCTCTGATCCTCGACGGGGAGCCTATCACCACCCCTGTCCCCACCTTCAACGGGGATTGGGTTTCCCCGATCCCAAAAATTCCCCAGCCAAAAAAATAAAAAAAATAAAAAAAATCAACAACAACAACAACAACACCGCCATATATTCAACAAAAAAACAAATCTGAGCAATGAGCATATATATATATTCATCATCAACATTCAACAACATCATCACCAAATAAAAAATAAATATTCAACAACAACATCATCAACATTCAACAACATATATCTTCACCAGATCTGAGGAGATCGACGGTGATAGAGAGGAGAGGACAGAACTCTGATGATGGCGAAGAGTGACAAAACTCTGATGATTGGCGGTGATGGAGAGGAGATCAGCGGTGATAGGAGGAGGGAAATCGACCAAAGATAGCGGAGGATGAGGGAGATCGACCGAAGACAGCGGAAGATGAGAGAGATCGGCCGAGACAACAGAGGATAAGTGAGATTGGCCGAGACAGTGGAGGACGAGAGAGATCGACCGGAGGAGGAGGAGGGAGATCGGCCGACGCCGTGAGTAGTAGCAGTTGCACACAGAGAGAGAGAGAGAGAGGTTGAGAGAATATGAATTTCAGTGAGTGAGATAAGAGAGGCACAGACTTAACTCAAACATATATATATGAGGGGAATATGAGGGAAAGATTCGGGAATTTTTCCGGGGATAATTCGGGCCGGGGCCGGGAAACCAATCCTCGTCCCCGACCAAAAAGCTGTCGGGGATTTAATTTTTAATATCATTCCACGGTCTCTACGGGATAATTTTCGAAAAACTCGTTTAATCGGGTCGGGATCGTCCCCATCGGTAGTTTAAATTGCCATCCCTAATTCTATCTAGGTAATTGTTGATCGTTTAACAAAATCCGTACATTTCTTACCTGTTAAATCATTGTATAATGTGGATAAGTTGGCTACCTTGTATGTTAATGAGATTGTGAGATTACAAGACGTGCTAGTATCTATTGTGTTTGGCAGAGATCCTAAGTTCACTTCAAGATTCTGGCAGAGTCTACAGTAAGCTCTGGGAACTGAATTAAGGCTAAGTAGTGCTTATCACCCACAAATAGATGGCCAATCTGAGCGGACCATTCAAACGTTGGAAGACTTGTTACGAATGTGTGCTCTAGACTTTCAAGGCAGTTGGAAACCTACTTACCATTGGCCGAGTTTGTGTATAATAACAGCTACCATTCAAGTATCGGTATGGCTCCTTACAAAGCTTTGTATGGTAGAAAATGCCAATCTCCGATCTATTGGGCTGAAGTAGGTGATAGACCATTATTGGGACCAGACCTGGTGCAAGAACCAATTGAGAAAGTGAAACTGATTCAACAACGCCTAAGAACCATACAGAGCTGACAAAAGAGTTATGCGTATATTCGGAGAAGAGATAGGAAGTATGAAGTTGGTGATCACGTGTTCATAAAGTTGACCCCTATGAAAGGGCAAACCCGATTTGGCGTTAAGGGCAAGCTAGCGCCAAGATATGTTGGGCCATATGAGATTCTCGAGAAGATTAATTCAGTAACGTACCGAGTAGCCTTACCTTCGGTGATGGAAAACATGCACAATATCTTTCATGTCTCTATGCTTCAGGATTATTTGAGAGACCCGTTACATGTGATTGAGCCGACTCATGTACTTCTAAAAGATGATTATACATACGAGGAGAAGCCAATGCAAATTGTAAATCGTTGAATCAAAAGATTGAGAAACAAGGAAATTCCGTTAGTGAAGGTTGATTGGCAAAATCATGGAGGAACTTATGCAACTTGGGAGACAGAAGAAGACATGATGAGAAGATACCCTGAGTTGTTTCCCTTGAATCCGGTGTTCTTCCAAAATGAAGATAATTCGAGTTTGGAGGACCAAACTCTTTAAGGGGGAAAGACTGTAACAACCCTAACCCATGATTAGCGCTAATTCATGCTTAAGTATGCCTAATAAGTAATTAAGAAGAAATCCTAAGTTAATTACATGTGCATTGCATTATTTTGTGTTTATATCTGTTTAATGTAGAAAGATTTGTTCATGTTTTTATTCGGTTTGCGAATTAAAGACCTTATCAGCATCCGATTCAGAAATTGACTTAATTTATGTGCTAGTTGGAATTTTTAGAACATCATGGTAGGTTTAATCAAAATTTGATTTGGAACGATTAAATTAATGCCCACTTAATTAGCCTTAGTTAATTATCATTAAGTGAGCCTATATCAGGCTTCTTATATGCCTTCACCCTTTTCTTTTCTTCATTTCAATACATTTGAGCTCACACACACACAAGCAAAAACATGGAAGAGAGTGAGATAGAAGAAAATTGGGATCAAAAGTTGGGATAGAGGAGAATTGCTAGGAATTATTGGAGATTTGCAAAGAATTTGGGAATTGAAGCTTCCTCACTTGCGCAATTTAAACTTTAGGTAAGAGTTTTAGTCTTTGGCCTTGTAATGTAGTTGAATAATGTATGAAAACAAGTGGATTAGATGAATTCATGTAAGGATTGAGCTAGAATTAAAGAAAGATAAGTCATTCCATACATGCATGCATATTTATAGCATTTTGAAGTTGTTTCAAAGATTTTCCCCATGCATGTTGTAATTCTAGCATAAGTTAAAGAATTCATAGCATTTCTCATCAATGGATCACATTTGATCATGTTTTAGATGCCATGAACTCAAGTGAACACATGCATGTCATGTTCATACCATGTTTTTACATTTCAAGTTAAATTGTTGCATGTTTGACATACTTTTAGACCTTGATTTCATGAAATGATCTTCAAACCATGATAGTTTACAAGTTCCTTGATGTTCTCCTGAATTTTAGCCCAAGAAGATGAGTTTTGGGGTGTAGAATTCAAGCTTGGAGCTGGGGAGTGCAATCTGAGAATTCTAGATTTTGCACTTCCGCTCAAGCGTCGGATTCTACACTCGAGCGACGACCCTGTAATCTTGCACTTCCGCTCGAGCGACTAGAAGTCCACTTGAGCGTGAAATGCATGCAACCAGAAGTTCATGTGTTTTTGCAGATCGCTCGAGCGACAAAAGTCACGCTCGAGTGAAGGTCTGAGTCTCACGCTCGAGCGAAGATTGAGCGTCCGTCGAGTGAGAAAATCAAGCAACCAGTACTTTTTCAAAGTTTGCAGACCGCTCGAGCGAAGGAAGTTACGCCAAGCGGACCCTCACATTTTGCATGTCCACTAGAGCGAGGAAAGTCACACTCGAGCGTGGAGCCTGTTTTCAGCAAGTTTTGAAAAATATTTTCAAATACATTTTAGTATCCTCATTCCATCCTAGGCATTCCTAGGCCAAGATCAAAACACTATAATGAGGATAAGGGCTAAAAACACACTAGGGACAAATGAAATAAGTTACGTATAATTCGAGCGTGTGTTTCAATGTATGTATTTGTCATGTTATGTAGGTCACGCACTTCAAGTGAATTGCCTACTTTACTCGTCTATTTGAAGCCAGCGATTATCTGTGAGTAATGACTTAGTAAAACTATGTTTAAGTTAAATTATTTTCTATATATGGAATAAGATTTGTCCTATGAATGCTATGTTTATGCACTATGAATGATTGTTCATCTCTGATATATATATATGACACTAATGCTATGATTCAAGTATGCTATCTGTACCCGGCTAGAGGTTCCTTTATGGAACTGGCAAGTTATCCGTACTCAGTCCGGAGGTTTCATTATGAAACTGGTAAGTTATTCATACCTGGCCGGAGGTTTCTTTATGGAACTGACAAGTATGATCTATGATATTTTGTATATGATCTGTTAGCACTAACGGATGAACTATGAATGATCAAGCATGATTCCTGAATTATATATATGCATTGAATGAGATCACGAATATGAATTGATTCTATGTACGAACTTAATTACGGGACATCATTCATTTAACCATTTACTCTGTTATTATTCACTGGGCTCCCGCTCACTATTTATTTTATATATATAGGTGATAAGGCACGTGACCAGGCTCAGAGTTGAGGACCTGCCGACTCAATTTTTGGTCAGCCAGCCAGCCTTTGTGCCTCCCGAGAAGGTTCCCGGTCAAGTCATGTTTAGAGGCTGTGTTTTTATAGTTTTATAAGACTTAATTTCTTTGAACTTGCAAAAAGGTTTTCTGTTGTATGTACATGAAGTGGCATATAAATACTGTATTTTAATTTTAAGATTTAAAATTATCTGTCCCATGTATGTTTTCACAGCTCAATGGACAATATATATTTTATATATTTATTTCCGCAGCCCCTAACTATATATTATCCTGTTAAGAGGGCTTTGGTAATCCAAAGATTACTGGTCAGTTACGACGCTAAATCTATAGGGACAGGTTTGAGTCGTGACACCATGGAAGTTGGATTGAAAGCTTGAGAATCCTCATTTTCCTCCACACCCTAGCCTCTCTCTTTTTGGAATCAATTTCAGAACCCTAATTCAGCATCTTTCTTGCCTTTTTATACCTCTACTGTCTTTCAAACATGTTTAAAACATCGGGCCCATTTTTTGAAAAAGTCAACGCACATACAGGAAAAGTCAACGCATGTGCAGAAAAAGTCAACGTACGTGCGGGTGTAGACACCCCATTTTTGACCGTCCTCAAGACTTGGACGTCACCGCTTGAACACTCGGTGATCATCCATGTTCGTGTTCGTTTGGAGTTCCCGGAGTTCTCGGCTCGCGCGCCTTGCCTCAGGACCTCCGAACTTGACCGTTTTGTGTCGGTTTGCACAGACACTGTGTTTTGCCTTAGAGGCGAGAATGCCTTGTGAGGCATCCCCACACCACCGGCTGTGGCTAGAGGCCACCGGCTGGAAGTTGCCACCGGCACTATATTGTGCGATCGGCACTCATTTTGGCAAATGACCATTTTGCCCTCCGACCACTTACTAGTTGTTTTTGGGATATTTTCGACAATTTGTATGCCTTTTGTTTCCCCTCTATACACGTGTATGGAGGGATGAGCCCTTTGATGCCTTAGCTTGTAAGCTTTGCAAGCTTGGCTTGCCTATAAGAGGACCACTCCTCTTCTTGGCTTGGGGTTACAAAAATTTTAGCCATTTTTAGACAGGAGAGAAGCTCTGGTTTAGGTTAGAAATCTTATATCTATTCTATCTCTATCCCTCTCTTGTTAATCTAGGTGCTTTGTGTCATACTATTGCACAAAAACACCTAGTGTTTCACCTTCCTCTTGGAACTGAGGTGCTAAGGGCTTGTTCTTGAAGTTCTTGACTGGTTTGGAGCTCAAGGAACCAACAACTCCGACATTTGTGAAGTTGATCATCAAGGGTAAGAAACTTACTTTATTTACCCCATTTTTGCACTCCATTTTTACCTAGCCTAGAGTTGTTTTTGTGCTTGGTCTTTAACACATAAAAGTTCTGTTTTTAACCCTCTTTATTGTTTATTAAGAGTGTTTTGCACTTTGGGAAGTTTGACCCCTTTAAGCCTTGAAAAGGCCCCATTGTTGTGCCATTTTGTGGAGATCCGAGATTTTTGTGCTTGGGCCTCTCCACCTGAAATCTTGAGGATTTCAGTGGTGGAGATGGTGCCATAAAAGTCTCAGAAGGAGAGGGCCACCCCCTCTCCTTGATGTCCTTGAAAAGGGCAAGTTTTGGCCTATTGAGGAAGCCTATGCTTATGTGTGTGTTGAGCATGTTTGGTTTGTTTTTCATGCTTATATTGCCATAATATGACATGATTTTAAGCTGGTTTTAGCACTCCTTGCATGCTTTGCATAGTTGCTTTGTAATGCCTTGTTGGTCCCTTAACATGCCTAGGTGATATGCCTTTATTTCTAGCATGTTTTAGGCCTAGATCCATGAAGCTTGTATGCTTATTTTAACATGTTTTAGCTCTGTCCATAGTTATTTGGGTCAATCCTAGCATGTATCTTGTAACCTCTTTGTATCCTTGGCTTGTGAGCCTTAAGTGCATAATGTAGCATGCCCTTGTTTGCATCATTTTGGTGGTTTAGAACCATCTAGCATGCTATTTCAGTCCTTCATACATGTTTGTTTGATTGCTTAGCATGCCTCTTTAATGCTTTAAGAGCATGTGTTGCATGCTCCATGTTTTGGCCTTAATGCATGCCTTTGGATTCATGTCATCTAGATGCCATCTAGGTGGTCACTTAGGCTTAGTTTTATGTGTTAAAACTCTATTTTTTAAGTGTTTAAGTATTGCCATGAGTGGTTGTGCTAGATGTGGTTCAAAGCCTCATTGGCTTGCCTTAATGCTTGGACCATTTGCATGCTTTGTTTGGTCTATCTTCGACTTGGTTTGGCACCATGCTTAACATGATTTTCAGAGCTTTACAATGCATGCTCATTGTCTTTGTTTGGTATCTCCAAGTGTGCTTGGGAGTTGCCATGTTTATGCCTTGGGTTTGGATCATAACACTTGCATGTGTGTGTGTGTGTGTGTTTAGCCTCCATTTCTAGGCACTTTGGCCACTGATCTTAGGCCTATTTGAGTTGCCTAAGTCATGTATAAGACCATCCTTTCATTGGTTTGCATGCTTACCTTGCATGCTTGTTTGTGTGCTTGCATGAGTGCATTGCATTACCCATGTTGCATGATAGATAACATGACTAGGTTGCATTACATCAACATGCATTCCTTGTCCCTTGACTCGGTGATAGGGATTGGGACTTTGGTTTGTTTGGTTTGCATACATTTGAAATCAAAGTTGCATTCTCGGTTCTTTGGGCCATCATGCATAAAAATGCGTGATTGGTGGTCCGGGAATCGAGGCACACCCCCCTTTGAGTCACTAACATGATAAGGAGTGTGTTTGGTGCATAAATGGCTTGAATTATATTGCCATGCATGTTGTAGTCCTCTGCTGCTGTGGATTGTAGATTCTGCAGGTGTTAAGTGCCGGCCGGCACTATTTAGTGCCGACCGGCAGTCAATCAACAGCCGATGGCTTTATTTTGTGCCGGTGGCCTTCTCCTTCAGCCGGTGGCTAATCTCCTCAGCCGGTGGTGATCCCCAGTGCCCTGAGAGGCACTCCTGGGACTCTGGTGTTTTTCTAAGGAGGAGAGCAGAGGAAACAGAGACAATCCGTGCATGGCAGTACGATTCCGAGCCAGTCCCGAGCGCGCGCTGCATTTGGCCCTCATCCCGAGGTGATTTACTGTCTAATTGGATTAATTATTTTATTTAATTAATTTAGTTGATTTGTAATATTTCAATTAGCTTGCGTAATTAATTAATTTGTATATTCTTTCGGTCCCTCCGTGTGAGGGCATAATTGTAATAAGTGTGCGTGAGTGGGTGTATGTCTTCCAACCCCCATTTCTTTCTATCCCTTTTATTTACCTGCTTATGTTGGTAGATTAAGGCACGTTTATTTTAGCATACCTTATGCAATGCATGCGTGCATCCATGCATTTGTTTACATGCATTGGGCTCGGTACATCACACAAACCGCATTGTAATTTTCAATTCCAAATTGAATACGTGCTACTCGCGCATTTCACATGCCATGTTTAGGGTTAGCCGAGCCTACTCTAGATTGCATCTATGCCTGTGTTGCATTAGCCACTTAACATGAACTAGGTCATGCATGTTTGCTAACTAGTTTCTTGTTTTGGCACGGAGTACGATGTAATTTTTTTTACGCTTTAGCATATCGCATGCGTGTGAATGTTTGCCATGACAGTATGATTGCTATGCGGCTAAATGCTTATGTGTTATAAACTGTTTGAATGCCTGTGGGTGGAGGTTGGATTGCTTGAGTTGGAATAACTCGTTGAAATCCGTATTTTAGCCTACTTGCGAGTAGCAATTTCAAACTGTTTTCAAAACGAACGGATATGCAATGTTTATTTCCAAATTAGGCAATCTAGTCTATACTTGTTTCTTCTTGCGCATAACATAGTAATTCTAGGTTAATAATTGGAATAAGAGCACATGATGTTTTCAAAAGCGGATATCACGGTTAGTAGAGGCGGTCTTGGACCGGCGAAAGGGGTGCTCATAGTGACCTTCCCCGATCGTACCCAAGCTCCGAGCCAAGACCACTTTGGTGATGACGGACACGTGGCCTTGAAGACCGAGTCGTGGTTTCCTAAATTTCCCATTTTAAAAATATTTAGGTGGCGACTCAGAATGTCAAAGCAGGTCCATGTTTGGCACTTCTTTTCAAAAATCGATTTCTCAAAACGATTTGCGAATTTGGACTCTTTGGTTCAAGATTAAGAACCGTGACACAAATCGAGTCCGAATCAGAGTGACCCCAATATGAACGAACAGGACTTAACCCTCCCATGCGTTCGGGACGCTCTACAATGGAAGCTCTTTTCTCTCCAAATTTTGTATTTTTGCCCATTTTATGCTCCGACTATGTACAACCTGATTGACATTAGACAACCATAAAATATATAGTTTGCCTAGCAAGTAAAGTTAAGAGATCCTAATTAACGGCCTCAATGTTGCACAATTCGGCCTTAATTATTGATCAGTTGAAATTTTGGTATCTGTTGAATTTTTCTGTCGCAATTCCCCTTATTTGTTGAATTTCACAAGCCTATTTTTTCTTATCTATTTCATCATCATCAAAAGCAACAACAAATCATCATCAACAACAACAAAAAAATCTAAACTTACATTTAAAAAAAAAATAGATTCGAGATATGCAATTCTTGTTCATTCATTTCAATTGCAAGACCAGATATGGCTACCAGAATTCAAAACCAAAACTCAAAATCAAGTCCAAGCAACAATTTCTCTCAAATAAAATAATTAAAAAAATCCCAAAGGAAATATACAATTTGAACCTAAAAAAGACAGATCTAGATCAAAACCAAAGCTCAAGCTTCAAAATCGAATCAGATTTGGACTCAATGTGCTCCAATTAAGGTTCGAATTGAAAAAAGAGATAAGTGCAAATATGGTTCAAGTAAACACCTTATCATTCAACCACTTGCAATAGATACATTTCAACTAAATAGCTAAATTTTTGCATACAAAACAATAAAAACAAAAGTGAAAGGGTTGCAAGACTGAAAGCATCAAAAGTAAGAGTTAGCAAAGTAAATTACGGCTTCCTCTGAACATGAACTCATAAACAAGTAATCTATGATCATCCTCACAACAATATCCAATCAACTTCACTAGATTAGGACTTCTTAGCATATGGAGCTAGTGACTTGCCCTTATTTTATTTCAAATCTATGTGTGAGAGAAAACAGAGAAGAGAGAGAGAGAGAGAGAGAGAGAGAGAGAGATTCTTTCAATCTAACCAACGGCTTTGATCTGGGCAAAGATTGGCCAATTCTACGAATTGCGCAGATCTGGATCCAGTTTATCGAGGTCTGATTTGTTCAGGTGAAAAGTCGCTGTCGGTGCCTGAAACTGGCTGTCGAGGGACTGGCTTTCGTGGAGAAGACTTCGAGCGCCATGAGGAGACCGAGGCAACATCATAGGAGGAGGAGAAGAAGGAGAAGCCACGGCAGTGGATCGGTCATTCAAGGCAGATCTAAGATCATCGAAGATCTGGCACGACGGCAAATTTGAGTTCTCGAATACACGACGACACTGTCTCAGACGACGATAGATCTCAAATCTAAGATACACGAGAAGGCAACAACTGATGAAAAGAAGAGGAGAAGAGATAGAGAGAGCGGCTATGGAAGGTGGTAGTGGCGACGGTAGTGGTGGTTGTGGTAGTCACTGAGGCGAGGCGTCGGCATCGCCGTATAAGGTGGAGAAGAGAGAGAGAGAGAGGAGTTTGGGGATGCTGCTACGCGGGGTGTGCAGCAGCATCTGCTGTACGCAGAAATGGGCCCATTTCGGGGCCCATTTTGATAATCTCAACCGTTCACATTTTAGAATACATCAAGTAGAATATGCCTGCAAAAAATCAAATTAATTGGATATCGTTTACCTATTCATTCACTCACATTTGTATTCATTTTAATACTTTAAATCACAATTATTATTTATTTTTGTAGATAGAAATGTGAGTGGATGAATTGGTAAACGATATCCGATCAACTTGATTTTTTACAGACATGTTCTACTTGATGTATTCTAAAATGTGAATGGTTTGGATTATTAAAATGGGTCCCAAAATGGACCCATTTCTGCCACACAGTAGATGCTGCAAATCCGAGAGAGAGAGAGAGAGTGTGCGAGGTTTGGACCGTGTATATGGTATATATAATGGAGGGTATTTTAATCATTTTACTATGGACAAAAAAAAGAAAATCTAATTTTAGGCTTTTGGCCGACCGCCCTTAAAAATGTCAATTCCAAGTTAAAAAATACAAAAATGTTTAAGACCCCCTTTCCCCTCACTCTCTTTACTTTTGATTGGTCCATTTTTCTTTTTCTTTTTTTTTTCCTTTTTTTCTTCTCTCTCAATCCCCAACCCCCACGTGTGTGGGGGGGTGGTGGGGATGGGAGTTTTGAGAGGGTCTTAATCAGTCCTCTAAAAGATATCAGTCGTGCTGGGGACCCCCAGTAGGGTGACCCCCAACACCCCCACCTCCACGTGGGAGGCTGTAGACCAAGGGGAAAAAAAAATAGTAATAATAATATTTCAACCAATCACACTCTACTAGGGCCTTGGGGGTCACCCTCAGTGGGAATCTGAGGCTTTTCTCAAAAAAATATTAAATAAGTGAATAAAATCAGACTTTATTTTTAAAGCAAATTACACTCATAATTTTATACTTTTAAAATAATTATACTATTTTTTTTTTAAATAAAATTGAAGCCACTGAAACTAATGCAAGTAATAGATAAATGCATGGAAAATAAAAGTATATATATATATATATATTTTAATATAAAAAAATGACAACGTAATAAAAAATATGTCAAGTATTTTGTAAATTAAAAATGTAAAAAAAATTAATGTAATTATATCCAAAATATTGTACTTTTCGTAAACCTTACAGCATGAGTGTAATTTATCCTTATTTTTTTTTTTTATGAAAAAACTATCATTCGGTGATATAACTTCAAAAAATTATTACAGATGTATGGAAAAATTATAATTATAACTATAATTATTAAGATTTATAAATCTACCATTTATTTATAGTAATTATTTTTTGAAACTTAAACTGCGCTGAAATTTTCCTTTTTTAATCTCTCAATGCCTCCCAAATCACCACCACCAAAAACAAACGAGTATTGCTAAAGACCCACCCATCATCATTAAGTGTGTAAAAACCATCATCATTAAGTGTGTAAAAATCAAAATTGAAACATATTCTGACATATCATTGTGGTAGAATTATGGGTAATTTTTTACGGTCTCAAATATTTTCCAAGACAAAAATAGGAGATAGATTTTTTGTCTTCTAAACAGCACCCATCAACAAATTTCTTTTTGTAAAAACACATCACAATATGATACAGCGTGCACACAGGCACAAGTACACAATTTCAAGCTTCCATCTTTGGAGCTCTATTTACAAGTTGAGGCCAAGTTTTGTGTCTCTGAACCCAGTGCCTCATATGATTTATTTCCAGAGCTGGACAGAGAAACTTTACAACATTTCAACAACCACACATTGGAGATAAATAAAATTTAAGTTTCTCCCAAACAGATGTCAATGTCTATTGACACAGCAAATCCTTTTAAGCTGGCACAGGTTCAGGGACTTTGCCTTTCCCGGCCGGAGCCAAACTGTTGTAGTATTCTACCAACACTTCCCAACCACCGGGACACATAAATCCATCTGGAGGATTCTCCCCGTTCTTTGCTAGTGTTCGCATCTGCAAAATGAAGCAACCAATCAGATGACGACTACACATGCAAGAGCACCAATGTAACACACCAAAATGAAATGCATTTTCCATCCTCCTACAATCTACTCGTTTGTGCACTTACTTTCTTGTTTCATTAGGTTTTTACACTTGAATGCATTTTTTTTAAAAAAATTAAAAAAAAAAAAAAAAAATTTGATCAGAAACATAAGAGATAAGGTTAATGAAAAGAAAAGTACAAGGAGGGGTAGGGCAAGGAATCCACCAAAAAATGATCCCCCAAAAAAACAAAAAAAAAAACTTATCAAAGTCACCACCTACAAATCACACACCACCCTCCAATCCCTAAAAATAAAAAAGTACGGAATCCTCTTAAAAGGAACCAAAGCCCAAAAAGAGGATAAATAACACACTCTCCATCCCATAAAGTGTCAATATCCTCAAACCTATCCTCAAAAACTCTTTAGCATTATGCTCCAACCAAACAACCCACAAAAGAGGAAAAAATGCACAATTCCACGAAGAAAACATATGGCAAAACTCCTGTAGCTTAAAAGAACAGACTAGCCTAACAAAGGCATCTCAAAGTACAACTGACTAAGTTTGGAATTTCAAATTTCAAGCCAAATAAGCTGCAACTAAGCATTGTCAAACGGGTCCAAGACACTACTATGTTCAGAAAATATACCTTGGTGCCTGAAATGAAGAGAAAATCTTGAGGCCTCAAGGGATCAAAGAACGCCATCTTACTCTGAGTCTTATCATACGCAGCCACCTGCAGTTGTACATAACACTAATGAATACATGGGATCTTACTAATTTAAAAGACAATAGTGGTATGTATATATATAAGGAGACTGTGACAGCTAGAGTGGGTTGTCTTGTATACCTTGAAAGGGAGGATGTTTAGCCTCTCCAGTCCAGGAGCCATGCTCAGCACCTTCTTCCCATGGTCGGCGTCATACAAATCTCTTTTCTCAACCGGATGGCTCATGCCAGCTGGGTCCCGACCCACAATATAAAAGTTGGCCCCGGCATTAATCCGAGCCTTTGCATGCCACTGCACCTCAGTGGGGCCGGCATAATGCATAGGTGATGGGAATATAGAAACCACAGTTGTCTCAGGATCAAGAACGCCATCTTCAAGAACCTGAGAAACCAGTTAAATTGTCAAGCAAAATAAATACGGGTAGGAGATAGGCATGATTGGTAGAGCTGATTCCCATTTTCCCCAAACCCAAATAAGAATTTGAGTAACAAGAATATAAATTTTGGTAGTTTTCTAATAATTTTGTGTGCATCTGAGCATGTTGAGGTGAGAGAGAGGGAAAGCCATAGAGTTTTGCAAAACCAGCAACGGGTAAAGTATTTCTACTAAAGATATTTTAACCTTAACCAGAATACATTAATCCACTTCCTTGAAAGGGACTCTAGGGAAAATCACCTAGGGCCTGTTTAGTTGTGTTTTCATTGTCTTCTTTTCATGATTGCATAAACAAAGCAATGAAAAGGTCAGAAAGATTAAGGTTGTGTTTGGATCATAAATTTGGGTAAGGATCTAGAAAGGGAAAGGAAAAGGTGAGAGAAATGAAGAAAAAAAATTAGCTTATAATTTGTTAACATTCCATCACCTTTTCCTTTCCCTTTCCTAATCCCTAGCAAACCCATAATCCAAACATAGCCTAATCATTTTCATTTTTGTCTGAAAATAGTTTTTGAAAATCCAAAAACAACTTTAGAATGTTTCCTAATTAAAATGTGAGTTGTTTTCAAAAAATGTACTCGGAAAAAGTTTTTGGAAACAGTTCTCCAAACAAGTTTTCTTTGTTTTCCAAAAAATGAAAACAAAAAACAAAAAAACGCAACCAAGTAGCACCCTAATTTTGCTTCTGTCATCTCCATATTCCCAGGTGTTGTGGCCATAACCAAACAAAACCATCAATTCATATAAGAAGAAAATATGGTAAGTGGTCAAAGAAAAAGAATATATGAAACCTTTTCATGCTGCTTCATTCGCCAACTAAGGGGAACATCATCAGCCTTAGTGTACCCTCCTAATGGATGAAGCAAGAGCACGGGATTCTTATAACCCATCTCAAGAAGCCGGCGACGTGTGTCAGTCATCAGCAAGGCATGACCATTGTGCACAGGATTCCTGAGCTGGAAAGCAAACACCGCATCAGCATTACGCCTTGTAAATTCCTCACGGAGTGCCGCAGGAGACAGACGAAACCGATCAAGACCATCGTGGTACTTGATTGGCTCTATCACCTCCAAGTCACCTCCGATCAGCCAGTTTCCAGCACCGGTTATGGCTTCCTCAACATACGGTAAACCAGGGGCAGTTGTACCCCAAGTTCTGGCTATACGTTCTTCTTTGTTATGCTTGTAGATCTCAATACTATAGAATCAATTGCACAAAGCAAAAACATATTAGAAACTTTTGGCAAGCCATTGGATTAAACAGTCACAGACTAAATTGAATTATGCCTGATCTAATCAATAAAAGTTCTGAGATCATCAGCACATAAAGAAAAATAAATAAATTTTGGAGTAAAATCATTGCCAATATATTAAAATTATAGTAAATCAAGGTATATTATATGATATATCATGAAAAAAAGTCTATAATATACAATTGTTTTTTTTTCCCAATTAGACAACATATCCCTGTACCCATATCTAAATTTTGGATTTTTTTTTATAATTTTTTTTGTTGAGCTTGCATATCCTAAAATTTGGAGTTTTATGCGTCCGACCCCTAGATATGCACCCACACCCAACTCTCAGACCACTAGTTCTTTTTTCTTTTCTTTTTTCCAATTCATCCTAAAGATAATGAAGTAAATTGATACAACAATGCCGTGTTTGGCTTCCCAAAACATTGGTGAAATAGGGTTTTCTACAAAAACAAGCTGTACACGAAGTGCAACCGTGCAAGGTATTTTGCATTCTCAACCAAGTATCATAAGCTGAATATGTTTTCCTAAGATGCCAAACTCAAAGCTCTCCCAAAATTACAAACCAAGTGATGCTGGACAGTCAGCAAGAATGGAACAACACAAAGAAAATGAAAGAAAGGCCACACAAAATAAAAGAAACCCTAATTATCTGATCTCAATATCCAAAATTTTACTCTCAATGTCAAAAGTCTGCTAAAGCTAAACCATTAAATAAAAGGCCTATTTATAGGGATTCAAAAAAACCCTAATTAAAAGTAACCAAAAATAAAACTACCATAATTAAAGAATAAATAAAATAATTTTTTTTTGATAAATAAAATAACATTATCTATTAAATTATAAATAAGAAAATAACATTAATATAAACCCTTAAACTTCATTCTATTCCTTCTCATTCCCCATCGACAAGTCATTCCTACCCGAATAATGCATAATAGAATGCCAATTAAAAGCAATTGCTCAAAGTTCAATTTTTTGCATAACTCTAACTAGCTCTCTTTCCCTCGGCCAGCCAGAACTCTAATAACTTAACTACCAACTAACTTTTACATGATATAGGTCTCCCAAACAGAAATACGGAAAACTAAAAGCAAAATTGACGTGACATATTATCGTCAAATGGATTGATACTTTTACAGGACAGACATCAACTAGGTCCCTTTCACTCTTCAGGCATTACAATCCAATATGACAGTAACATCACTAGCAGAGGCATATCACATTATATGAAGTCAACCTCCAGCGTCAACATCCAGCCGCAACACACGTCTCGTTTTTTACAAAATCAAGCTTATGTCATGTCCTTAGAAGGCCTATACAAGTCAACTAAAATTCGACACAGTAAAATGGTCACTTCAAAGGTGTTTGGAATCTGCATGATTTCAAAAGTAAATGCATATTTAAAATTTCATAATTTTGTTAAATTTATGGTAGGGCCTCTCCCTATCTGTGAGAAAGTGGGACCTAATTTAAAGGAAAGATTTCATTATCTTCTCTGATATACCTAATTTAGAGTCTAAAATATGAAACATCCATAGAAAGTCTCTGAATTTTTATTTATTTATTTATTTTATGATTTTAAAATGTATGACAATGAATTGAATTCATCATGTGATATAACAAAAATATATTGAACAAGTAGCCGACATATAAAAACAAGATTCAAGGGAAGGATAGTGAATTGATCAATATTGCCATTAGCAACAGTGCACTGATCAGACAGTTATCTTTTTCATGGCCTCTATAATCTGAAACAAAGACAAAATCAGAGTTAATCCATCTCTGCAACTCTATCACCATCACTCCATCGTGTACGCTATTATTCTGAAGAGCAAAGATATACAAACAGAAAAATCATATAAAAAGACGTGGCAGATTTGTATCCATTCATTTCGAACGAAAAAAACCCATCAAAATGGCTTATTGTTTCAAAAATGTCATTGTCATGTCATTCTAGTGGGCTTTCTATATAAACTTTTGTTTGCAAATCATTTTCCAATTTTGAATACTTATCAACTTTGCAACTCTCATCCCCATGATCCATTATCCACTCTAACTATCTGGAATACTAATCAACCTTCTAAACTTTTCACTAATCCCAAATCTCAACATAAGAAAAATTTTAAAATAAATATAAAAATTGGTGAGAACATACACTGAAAAATTGAATTTTACACAATTTAATTTAACATGTAATTTAGGAACTGCATGATCTTCATAAATAACATTTCACTGTGCCAATCTAATTTGACCCAAAAGAATAACACAATTCGCATGGTAACCACAAAAAAAAACAACAAAATCATGACATACCCAATATCAATGACATTACAATACTTTCATTTATGTGATTTAATTAAACATGAAAAAAAAAAAAAAGAAAAAAAAAAAAGAAGAAAAAGAGCTTACTTGCTAAGAATCGCCACCGGGTCATCACCCGAGTCGACCAGAGCCACCGCGGTGGACTCGCCGATCCGACCCTTTTGCGAGTCGTCGACGGCGAGAACAATCGGCACCGACATGTTGACGACTGAGCCGTCACCGAGTCGGAGCGAATTGAAATGAAGAGTTTGGAGGAACTCGGATTCTCTCATGAAGCCCTTGAGAGGGCTAGCCCAGCCTTCGCTGAGGACATGAACCCATTGGAGATCGATCCGAGACAGCTTGATTCTCGGCAAAGAGACGGATTTTCTCTTCTTCTCGTCCCTCTCTGACTCCGAAACGAATAGCTCAACGAGTTTTCCCCCATCCGGGTCGATCAACCCGCATGAAATTCGGATCTTTCGGTGGGTTTTAGGGCTTAAATGATGAGAGAGAGGGAGTTTGAGAGGTGTGGAGTAATGGGTTTTGTGGGTTTTGGGGAAGGAGAGAGATGGGTTTGGGGATTTGATGAAAAGGAGGGCCATGGACGCCATTGGAGATGTTCACTGAAATCTCCCTGTTTTTCTCTCTCTCTCCCCCCTCTGGTTTTGTGTTTGGAGAGAGAGAAGGGAAGGGTATTTTTGTAATAAAAATTAAGCAGGTTCGAAAAAAGAATGAAAGATATATCTTATCACATGAAACAGTGAAGTATGTCTGATTCTGATATGAATTTTTGGAACTTGGATAGATTGCATGTTGGATAATATAGGTCTGTTTGGGTAAATTTGGGAGGATGAACCTGGACACTATTCTCCTGGTCTTTTGTGATGGCTTTTTATGGATTGGGGCACTCTCCTCTTTCAACAAAAGTGAGTGTAGAAAATCAAAAATGTCCTTCATAGAAGTGCTTTATGAAGCATGTTTTTGCTTTTACTTTTATATGTGCAATTTTAGGATGAATTTTGATTTGTGGCACTAAAAAGTTGGGTATTAATATCCTTAATTTTCATATAAGGTAAAAAATAAAATAAAATAAAACAAAACAGTTACCTAAAATAGAAATTAGGGACATTAGTGCCCAACTTTTTAGTGCCACAAATCATTTTTGTTTTAGAATTATGTAAAATATTGTTGAATTCATTAAAATTGTATTGATTCGTATCAATTTACACCGCTCCATCTACTAATCGTAGATTAAACTTTAAAATTTATAATTCGTTTTTCAAATCGCTTCACTCTGCTATAATTAATATATATATATATATATATATATTTTAACCTCTAATAAAATATTAAAGTACAAATGAGTGTGAAAGAAATTTAAAATGTGAAATTTGTTACAAATTATATATGAAACATATTGTGTAAAATTAATTTGTATTATATGTATATATATAAAATATTATGTATATTAGTATTACATATTATGTAAATACTTGATAATTTGTTAGAATATTTTTCAATCCGTCAATCCGTCCAAAACCACCGAAATCGTGATTTGTCAATCTGCTAATCCGTCATTCAGTTTGTAATTTTACTCTCAAACCACTCAAATTACACCGCGCACACCCCTACGAGCAATAATACTACCAATTACATAAAAATAATTAAGCATTATATTAGTTTGACCAATCTCTTTTGCAATGAGTCTCATTGTTTAATATGTATGGTTAAAATAATTTTTTTATAATTGATTATATGTAAATTTATCATAAGAAAAAATTGATAGTCAAATTAGCAACAAAATATATTCTTGATGGTTCGGTTTAATTTACAATTTGATGGACATTTCAAATAATAGCAAATCATTGAGATAATGAAAATAATTCTCCAGTATACAATGCACACCGTATGTAGCTTTATCATAAAATTATTTAAATTTTCACGAATATATATAAATGATCTCACAAAAATGCATAAATTAAACACAAATCATAAAATTCTTAAGTTTTTATAAACTTACACAAATTTATATTTAACTTATGTAATTTTGTGATGAGATTGTATATGAAGTGTTTTCTACAAGCAGATAGAGATTTAATTGCATAAAGGCGTAAAATATGTCGGTTCTCTAAAATTTAGTTAACGTTATTCTTTTTAAAAAAATAATTAATGTTGACAGTTATTGTCGAATTGAATAAGAAATTGTGAATTTTAAATTATATAATAAGCGGCGTCGAATCATAGATTGCCACTAGAGAAGGATTGTAGGAGTTTCTCCATAACAGTCGGAGGAAAACCTTAAAGTGAATAATAAAATCGAAATCAGGTCAGAGGCGTTCAAGATTATGATCATAGAACTTGGATAAAATTGTCTTTTCAATGGGAGAACAAATTCAATTAGCCAAGTATGGAGTGGCCAAAATCACCACTGCTGACATCTCTTTCACCTTTATAAAAATGGACTTTTGTATCAAAAAGATGGAAAGTGGGTTGGCAATGGTTTATTGTCTGATTGCGCCAATACTTCTAGGAATCTTCCTCATTTAAATTCAAAGATGCACCAAATATTATTCATCACATTGGAAAAAGTGACGTAAATCCATATTGAACATTGCCCAGTTCATGTCCAGATTCAACCCCACCATTTGGAGGTCTCATTAACAAATTTTTCATCTTTCATCATCATAATCATCATCATAAAATAATACTAGTCTTGTTAACAAGGGCAGGGATGGACCCGGGGGCCTGGCAGGGGCTACCGCCCCTCCCGAAGTTTTGAAAAAACTTCTTAGATATATTATTAAAATTATAAATATTTTTAAATTATATAAATTTGTCATTTCAAAATTTTTATAAAAAAATTAAAAACTGTTACTCCTTAAATTTTTTATTTTAAAATTTAAAATTTTAATTATTTTTTTGATAAATACTAAAAATAATAATAATAATAATAACTTATATTTTAAGTATAATTATTTTTTATTTTAAATTTAGTAATGTTAAAATAATTGAGAATTTATTTGTTAATATGTTAAAGTCTTTTTTGTCTGATTAGGGCCCAAAATTTTTAATTGTTTGGTTATAACTAAATAAAAAAAATAAAAATACTACTCACGTGTAACATGTCCCACATTTGAAAATGTCTCGAAATTTTTATTAACCTAATTGTTTAAGCTCCCTTCTCCACTTTAAGCCCCCTTCTCCACTCTCTCTCTCTCTCTCTCTCTCTCTCTGTGTAAATGATATGAAAGCTTAGAAAAAAACTCGCAGAACGTACAAAATATTCGTGGTTAATGGTGCATTTTCTTCAGTTTTTATGGCAACAACAGATTGTGCAATTTTAACCATGAAAATTGTAAAGACTAGATTGCACAATAGGATGGAGGATGATTTTCTTTCAAGTTACTTGTTAACATATGTTGACAAAGACATTACTCAAGATTTTGATGTAGATTCCATCATAGATGCTTTTTATATTATGAAAGAACATCAACCACAACTTTAGATGCCTAAGTAGATATGTAAAGCAAATAGTTGCTTTTTTGAAAATTAATATGGATTTACTAGGACTTATCTAATTGTATTTTGATAATATTTTGTAATTATATACGATGAATAGAAACATCTAATTATATATTTTTGTGATATTTGGGTAGAAATTGAAATTATATATCACATGCTCATTACAAATTTTTTGATTGCATATACACTCGCCCTCCCGATATTAGAATCCTGCGTCCGTCCCTGAACGAGGGTTTGTAAGGCATATAATAATAATAATAATAATAATAATAATAATAATAATAACTTTATTTGGTTTTTATTAATTTTTTCAAAATTAAATTTTTTATTTTTCATATTTTTTAATATTTTAAATAATTTTTTTTATTTTTTAGATGCATTTAATTTATATAAAAAAAAGTAAAATATTTGTGAAAAATATAAAAAAAAAAAAATCTAATAAATACACAAGAATACAAAAATATATCAATTTTTTAAATTTTTTGTATTTAGAAAATGTTATACTTTTTAAATATATCTACATTAGGTGCATCAAAAAAAAAATTAAAAAAATACTTAAAATATTTTTAAAAATCACAGAAAAAAAAAACGAAAAACGAAAAATATAAAATTTAATTTTTAGAAAAATAGTGAACACCAAACAAGGTGAATATATATATTATTAATTTTAAAATATTTTTATTAATTATATATATTTTTAACATTTTAATTAAGGTAAATTACATCTTGCCCCCCTAAAGTTTCACTAATTTATCACTTTGACCCTTTAAGTTTGATTTTTTCCCCTTTGGCCCTTCATGTTTATAATCCTTTCCACTTTACTCCTAAACTAACTTCCATCCAAAAAACCTACAGAATTTGTCACATCACAAACACATCAGCTCCATGTGTGATGTAAAAAATTCACTAAAGATGCAAAAAAATGAAAAATAGAAAACAAAAAAATTAGAATTTTTTTTAGTCTTTAGTGAACTTTTTTTCAAATTTATTCATAAATAGTATTACATTATAGATGTATTTAGATTAAATGCACCTAAAAAAATAAAAACAAATTTAACTAAAAAAAGAAAAAAAAAAGTTCCCTAAAGATGAAAAAAATGATAGTAAACTTTTCATTTCAGAATTGACAATACAGGTGTTTGAATCAATAATTTTCATTTTTTTCGTCTTTAGTAAACTTTTACTTTTTTTAGTTAAATTTGTTTTTATTTTTTTAGGTGCATCTAATCTGGATGCATCTATAATGTAATAATGTTTATGAATAAATTTGAAAAAAAAAAAGTTCACTAAGACTAAAAAGCAAATTAAATTTTTTTGTTTGTTTTTTTTCATTTTTTGCATCTTTAGTGAATTTTTTACAATACACATGGAGCTGATGTGTTGATGATATGACAGATTCTGTTATTTTTTTGATAGAAGTTAGTCTAGGAGTAAAGTGAGAAAAATTGCAAATATGAATGATTAAAGTGAAAAAAATCAAATTTAAAGAGTTAAAATAAGAAAGATTACAAATATAAAGGGACAAAGTAAAAAAAATTAAACTTAAAAAGATAAAATGAGAAATAAGTAAAACTTTAAATGGGTAGAGTATAATTTATCCTTTTAATTATTTTAAAATATTTTTTTAGCTGTATTCGAGGAAGATGAAGCCACACGCACAATGATTGCTACATTTTTGTCATGTGTCGTCAATTTTAGACATAAGCTTATTTTTTAATATATATACACTATAGAATTAGCATTCATTGCTTCACATTATGAGGTTGACATCGACAATAATTTTTTATTTAGGTTTTGATACTAGAAAAACGAGTTATAAGATTAATTGAACCATTTACTGCCAAAAAGTTCATAAAATGTAATTAAAAAAAAAATACTTGAGAGGTCTAATTGAACATCCCTAATGATGTATAATAAATCATACTCCTCGCTTTTTATCTTTACTCTTTTTATTTCTCTATATTCTCTCTCTTTCACCACATTAGAAGTCAAAATAATTGATAAGAGATGTAATTTTCAAAATAACAAAGTTATAATGAGAATGTAATGTCTCACATACCAGTTTGTAAACAAGAATATAAAGTTGTTAGTTAGTATAGATGAAAAAATAAAAGAAAAAAAAGAAAGAAATTACAATTCAGTATAAATTTTTAAATCAATGATAAATTTTAATATTAATAATTTTAATTTTAATTTTTTCATTAAAGTTGTAATTATTTTATGGAGGACCACTGACTTCTAATTTTCCCACAAAATAGATAAATAAATAAAATGTAGAGAAGTTACCAAGTAGGCCAGCTGCAAAGTGGCCCATACTGATTGGAGACCCAAGTCTAGATTTAGTTGGGCCAATCTGAGTTATAATAGTAATTGGGCCAGGCTAAGTTTGCGGTGGTGCAGTGTCACATGAATGCAATGTACCTTCATGCTCTTAATTATTGAATTAGATAGATTTTAAAACAAGTAAGCATAATCATAATCATGAAATTATTTGATAATCTTAGGGTGGATTTGAGTTTCATTTTTAGTAGTTTTTTAGATTTTGACTTTTTTTTTTTAAATTAAAAAACTTAATGTATTTGAAGAGTTACTAAAAACATTACTTTTTGTAAAAGAAAAAAAAGTTGACGTAATACATAATTTTTTTAACTATGATAAACGATTTTGTAACTTTTTTACTTTTTGATTATTTTAGAAAAAATAAATTTTTTTATGATGTTGCCAAACATGCACTTAACCCTCGTTTTGGGAACTTAGTTATTTTAATTGGTTTTTTTTTACTATTTCATGAGATGAAAAAAACTTGTGTTTGAGATGATTTGTAAATTTTTTGTAATTGAATGGTGTTTGGGATAATTTATTTTGGGTAAAATAGCCAATGAAGACACACACACACCAAAAAAAAAAAAAAGAAAAAAAAAAAGAAAGAAGAAGAGAGAGAGAGAGAGAGTACAATAGTCAATAAGACAAAATATCACATTCTACAAGTCAATTAGTCACTTTTTCTCTCACAATCATCTATTCCACTGAAAAAAAAAAAAAAAAAATCACAAATCATTCTCAACACAACTTTTTTCCATATCATAAAATAGTTAAAAATCTGAAAAGTTAACTAAAATAGCAAAGTTTCCAAACAAGGGCTTAGAGTAGGGTGGTTTGGAAATTAGCTATTTTAGTTAATTTTTTAATTTCTTACGAAAAGATATGCAGAAAAGTAAAGAGAATTGTGTGATAATTTATAATGACATTTTGGCTTTTAATTTAAAATAACATATTTCTAAACGGATACTTGTTCTATTATTTTTTTTGAAGTACAACAAAAAAATTAGAGATCTCCCCAACTGGAAATAACAATCCAATGGTAACAAAAATAAAAAAATACAAATTAATTATAAAATTTATACATTTTAATAATTAAAATATTATATATTTTTTTATAATTTTAATTTTTTTTTTCCTCTTATCACTGTATTGTTATTTTTCCATGTTTTTTTCATAATTTGCACATAGGACTATGACTAATGGTGATTAATTGCAATTGATATGATGGTCCTAATAAATAATGGGCTCCATTGCCCAAAGGGTTAAAGAGTGAAGCCCAACTTTTCAATGATGATAATCCAATTCCAGGAAGGATAGTCTAATCAAGGTCTCTTTCAGATTGCTTTTAATGCTAGCATGTTTGAGAAATAGCTATGATGTACAACCTGATGATGGTCGTATGATTTCTTTTCACCATCGAAGTAAGGGTTTATTGTTTGTATTTGCATTGAAAATGATAATCCCTTCCATTTAAAATAATAGTTCATTTTAAGAAATTTAATTTTTTTTAATAATATAATTATTACATTTAAAAAAAAATAATTTTTTAAAATTACTTTTTGATAGTACATTGTTTTGAAAATATCAATTGTTATAATTATATCTTTTGTGTTGTTAATAAATTTAAAAGAGAGACAAAATATGAAATTCATATTATTTTTGTCATTGATTTTTGAAAATGAGCTAATATTTTGGAACAATGAAAAGAAAAATGACTTGGACCCCCCGGACCTCCTCTCTCTCTAATTAGCCAATTTTTTTATTATTTTATTTTATTTATTTTTCTTCTCCTCCAATCACCAGTCCCCACGTGTGTGTGGTGTGGTGGAGGGTGGTGATTAAAGGGGGTCTCAATCATTTCTCCAATGAAAAATTGAATAAGAGACTAATATTTTAAGACGGAGTAAGTATGGATTTTCAAATTTATTTTAAAAGTGAATATATAGCCTTCGTTTGGCACAAACTAAAATGAATTTTTTGCAAAAATAGTAAAAAATAGTAACAAAAGGAAAAAATAGGCATTTTAGCATAGTAAAACAAAATATTACATCACAATCATAATCATTTCATTTTTCTTTTACAAAAGTAAAAAAAAACCAAAAAACCTATCACAAACGAGAATTTTTAGCCCCAAGCTAAAAAATCAAAAGCCAAAAAAATAACCCACATCCGAAATGACCTCTATATAGTATAAATTAGGAATGCTCACAGATCAAGTTGAATCGGATAACTTTTCATCCGTCATTCGTTAGAATTTAGGTAGATTGACAAAAAATCATTCCATATCCATTTGCTTAGTTAACCAATGCGGATTGAACGTACCGTGTAGATTGGTGGATGAATGCAGATCAGTTTAATGGTTTGAATTTTATTATTTTGGATCTTTTTTTGAACTATTTTTCAATAATTTCCTTTACTATTTTGTGCCCAAAATTTCTTATTCTTCATTTTTTATAATAAAATAAAAGTTCAATTTTCATATTTCATAAATAGCTAATATAATTACTAAATAAAATTTTTTTTTTGGTAAATTACACTCACCTCTCCTAAGGTTTTCGATAAATACAGGGATCTCCCCTATAGTTTCAATAATTACAGAAACCTCTCTTACTTTTTCTGACATTGTCAAAATTCTCTCATCCCGTTAATGAGGTGTTCAACTGAATACTGGGATATTGGGATGCAATTAGGAGCTGGCAGCTGTGTCTTTTAAGAATGGCCTGGAGGATGAATGCCCTCTCCGAAAGTCATCGGCGAAAACTCTACCAAAAAGTATGAAGGAGCTGATGGCTCGAATTGAAAAATACCGAGTAGAAGAGGATATCTTTGGGAACAAATGCGCCAAAGCAAAAAAAAGCGATTTGTCGAGCGAGGCCGAGGTAACACTGGTTTTAACAGGCATGAGACAAGGTTGAGGGCTGTATAGACAATCACCACTGTGTTTCGGATCCCGGTTTATAAAGTTCTAGAAAGAATTAGGAACCAGCCGTATTATAGAGTACCGAAGAAGGTCCCTGGCGAGTATATGGGCAGGAGCCTTGGAAAGCACTGTACTTACCATAATGAGGATGAGAACTTGACTTAGGGGTGCAGGGTTCTGAAGACGCAGTTGGAGGATCTGGTCAGATAAGGTCATCTGCGAGACCTAGTAAGCGAGGCCAAAATAAGGGAAGAAGCGACAAAGGCGCCCCAAAGCACCGCACCACCTCGCCACCACCACCATAGCAGCAGATAGACCTCGGGTGATAAATGTTATTCACTCAAGGTCAATGAGAATGAGGTCGTGAGAGACTCACGAGTTAGGCACCTCTGACATGTGTATCGAGTCCGAGAAAAAGCCTACGACCAATGAGTACCAGGGACCAATGGTCTTTTTTACCGAGGCAGACTTGGATATGGCGCAACATCCATACAATGATGCCTTGGTGATAACGTTGATGATTGGGGACTACCAGGTAAGGCGTATATTGGTTAATTAAGGTAGTTCTTGTGACATCATGTATGTTAGATGTTATAAGGAGCTTGGCCTTCGTCCAAATGATTTGGAACAATCCAACAGCCAGATGGTTGGATTCAGCGAACAATTGGCGTAGTCTTTAGGAGCCACAATTTAGAAGTATAGCGCACGAAGAAAGTAAGTCTGAGTTCTGATTGACACCCTCCCCTTACAATGTTATCTTAGAAAGACCGTGGTTGCACACAATGAGGGTTGTTCCCTCAACGTTGCACTAGTTATTGCGGTTCCCAACGGAGCATGGAATTGGGGAAGTCAGAGGGGACCAAGTGCAAGCAAAAAATTGCTTTATGGCAGCAATGAAATCCACCAGCAACATGTGAAAGGCAGAAGCAGTAGAAATTGAAGATGAGGACATAGAGGTCCTAGATGATGTCGGCAAAACCAGCTGATAAGAGTAAGGAGGCTTTGAAGAAAATTCTGGTTCAAGAAGGTGACAAAGAGCGCTTTTTTCTTCTCGGCTTAGGATTAGCCGAGAAGGAAGAAAGGGAGTTGGAGGCTTTCTTGCGAGCAAACATAGAAGTGTTTGCTTGAATGCCATACGAGATGCCTGGCATTGACCCCAAGCTCACTTGTCATAGGTGTAGACACCCCATTTTAATCGGTCCTAAGACTTTGGCGTTTTCTTTTGATTACCCGATGATGACAATTAGAATGTGTTTCTCACAGAATTCTCAGTAAGAGAGATGGAATTTGAAATTTAATTCCAACCTCCACCATTATGGCCAAATTGTTTTAAAATACTAAATATTTCATTAGTTTAGTATTTTTGTAATTTTACATAATTTTATGTGTTTGTTCATATTTTTGGTGTTTTTATATAAATTGGTATAAATTATATATTTTATATATATAAAAGAAAATAATAAAAAAATATATAATATTAAAATATGTGCTTAATATTATTATGTTATATGTTTAGTATTTTATGTAAATTATATATTTTAGATATTTTATATATTATATTATATTATATATAAAAGAAAATAATAAAAAAAATTATAATATTAAAATATGTGTTTAATATTATTATATTATAGTTTAGTATTTTATGTAAATTATATATTTTAGATATGTTATATATTATATTATATTATATTATATAATAAAAGAAAAATAATAAAAAAAATATATTGATGTCGGTCAGCCCTCAACTGCCAACATCAACCTCAGCAAACATATATAAATATATATATATAATCTTTATATACTTTATATTATTATATTATCTATTTGTTGCCTATATAAAGCAACCAAATGGAGAGATTTCAGGGGGGCAAAAACAAAAACAAAACAAATTTGATTGAAGAGAGAGTTAGAAAGAGTCAAAGAGAAAAGAGAGAAACCATTAACCATTTCAAACTTGAGCCAAAACACTTCCAAGCTTCCATAGCTACTGGAATTCCTCATTTTCATACACCAAAACCACTCCAAAAATTTTGATATAATCAAAGATCAATTACCTTGATCACAAGGAAGAGTGTTTAGTAATTGAAAGTGAGAAAAACTAGAGAGTTAGCCACTTTTCATACCATAAACTCCAAATTGAGGATTGAGAACACACATTCTACACTTTAGGGTGATCAAAAGAAAGTTTGAGAACTAAGAAGTTCATCATTTCCTTGGAAGGTGAATTCACAAACCTTTCATTTTCTTGCATTTTGTATCTATTTTGCTCTTTTGCTCTTTTGCTCTTTTGCTTTAATTTATTGTTATATTTTATACTGTCGTAATCTAACTGAAAATGGTGAATTGAAGTCCCCTATATGTTGCTTTTCGCACGAGAAAGAGACCATTCATGCTGAATGGTTTAATCTCTTCGGAGGTTCATTACCAGGGCATTACCTCTCTCTCATGCCAAGAACAACTCTTTATTTGGCCTTCTCTTATTTTAGTGGACATAACTCTCATTTTTGGACTAAAATGACTAAGAATAACAAGGTAATTAAACGGGCTAATAAAATTGGACTAAAAGAGGCACAAGATAATAAAATTGAGTTGGGTTCAATCAGATGTCATATTGAACCCATTGTTTTTTTATTTCAACTTGTTTTGCTCTTTTGCTTTGATTTCTTGTCATATTACATATTGTTGTAATCTAACTGAAAGTGGTGAGTTGAGACTCCCATAGATATTATTGTTGAAATCTAAGAAAACAGAATTTGGCCGAGCCTATCGAGCTACCCAGCCTGTTAGTTGGCAGGGTAGCCACCTAAAAATACACCATCGCGCCTGCAACCTTCATGACCATGCCTGCAACCTCTAGGCAAAATCAGGCAGCCTTCCGACAACCTCCGATGGTCTTTGAGGCACTTGAAGCTGCAATTTTATCATGTTTATTTCATTTTGAGTGTTTGTGAGGATTTTTTTTATATTATGTTGTAATATTTATTCATCTCCCTCGGATTTGTAATATTTAAAATGTTGTAATAATTCTCCTGCCCCACTTCTTTCTATCCCGTTTTTTTACTTGCTTTCTTTATGTGTGAATACGCATCATATTTTGGCTTTCTTTATCCATGCTTTGCATCCATGTTTCATGTATCTTGATTCAGCTTTTAATCAATTCCTATGTGATTATATGCGCTACCTCATGTTTTGAGATGATTCACATGTCATATCTTAGAAGCCGAATCTGTAGTTGCATCTCATGAGTAAATTGCATTATGATTTGTATATAAGATCATGCATGTTTTATTAACTTTGTTTTGTAGCTGTTTGAGGGACGTCGATAAATATGTAAGTTTTTATGTTTTAGCATCCCATTTGTGTGCATTTTTCTTATTATATTTAAGCATCCTACCATGTGGCTACTTGCTTATTTGATATAACTATATGAATGCCAGTGGATGGAGGTTGTGTTGTTTAATTTGGAATAGTGTTGATTTTCATGCTTGTAAACTCAATTTATTTGGATTGTACATCTCCAAAACTCTTTTAAAACTACATGAAACCAAATTATTCCAAAATAAATGACATAGTCTATACTTGTATGCTTCACATAGTAAATTTTAGGATTTATTAAATAATTGAAATATGAACATATAAAGTAAATAAAATTCATATCATGGTTTAGTAGAGACTGATATTTGACTGGGTGAGCGGAGGTGCTCATTATTGACCTTCTCCTTTCATACCTAAGGTTCCAAGCCAAGTATCTTTGGTTACGACAAACAGTGGCCTTGGCACAAGTCATGGGTTTTTTAATTTTTCCAAAATAAATGTTAGGTGGTGACTCTGAGATCGATGGCCTTGATCCATTTCTGACAATAGGTTTTGCAATAAAATGGATTTTCTAAAAGTTGCCAAATCTGGACTTTTATATATGTTTCACATTGCACTCGTGAGACTAGATCAAAGAGATCTCGGGAGTCCGAACTGTTTAACGCACACGGGTATCCCCCGGGCATGTTATAGTTTCTGGCGACTCTGTTGGGAATTTTATGAAACCTTGACTCGAACTCCATAATATGACTTTTATTTTCAATTATATGTTTATTGCACGACATGCATTAGTGCACTTAAACTTCTTGTGTTGCCCAGATACTAGTGGGAGCATAGGCAAGCTTTTTGTGTCACTACACCTATCTTTACGATACCTTAGAGGTCTCATGTTGTAACCTTTTGAGATCTGTCAAAAAAGTAGCTCTGTTATGTAGCGTTGCTATCTAGCTTTGCTATTTAAGGTTCTCAGACTCTGAAGAGAGACTATTTGATTTCCTAGGATCTTTATTGGTTATGACCCAAAGGACTCTTTCGTAACGTTACCTTGACTTCAACCCCTAAAGTAGAGCTAACCTTGTGCATATAATGAGCTATAGTACCTTCCAAAATTATGACATGATGGATGTATGATGCCGCTTGTTTGGATAATGAAACCCTAGATCATTTCAAAGTGAGGATAGGGTAACCCTACCCTCCATAGGGGTGTTTGTTCTCTTTCCTACTATGTGTTATGTGCAATGTATGAGAATTCTCAGATTCAGATGAATGGTTTAGTCATTTCAGTTTGTGGAGTTGAGTTTAGTTTTCAACATGAGTTAGCAGTAATCAGTTAAGCTGGGATGCTAATGAAATTCTGATTGGGGGTCCCATTTTATTTTAGCAAGGTAGTCAAGCACTATAGCTTCTGAAAGGTCTGATATCTCCCAAGTTCTGCGGACTCGCGTTGATAGACTTTGCAAAAGTGCAGATTTGGTTCAGGGTCAGCAAGTGTTAGTTTCTATGCCACCGGTTACACGAAGAAAAGCAAAAACTTCATCAACTGTCCAGAATACCCCTTCTTCACCTGCTAGATCATTACCACTCAACTTACCAAAATCAGTGATGGCTCAGATTCCAGAAACTATAGCAAACATGCTATTGGCCCTTCAACGGAGCATGGATACCGTTGCCACTACGGTTACTACCCAAGGCACTACTCTTGCCACTCAAGGAAATACTCTTGCTGAACTGCAACGCTCATCTGGGGCGTCCATTACTCAACCACCTCTGGTGACTCATCCAATTCCACCTCCACCTCCACCAACTAACGAGTTTCCCAAACTTAACTCACCAGAAGATATGAGGGTTCCTGCACAAACATCAGGAGGATCATTTCCTTTTTCATAACCAGTGGGAGGGCTTTATTCCCCTGAAGCACCCGAGTCTGACTCAATTATGTTGAAGCTGACCAAGTTGGAAAAAAATTTCAAAAAGGCTCAAGGAGTCAATTCAATCCTGGACATCGAAGACGGGTACACTGAGACTACTGTGAAGTTATCAGAACGGTTCAAAGTGCCACACATTGATAGTTTTGATGGCTCCGGCGACCCAATGGTGCATATTCGCTTGTTCTCTGATGTCTTAAAGCCTATGGGTCTGACTCGTCCGCAAAAGCTCTCTTATTAGGACGAACTTTGTCGAGTAAGTAGGCGCCATCTGGTATGCCAAGTTAGAGGACTCGGTAAAACAAAGTTGGGAAGAGTTGGCCGGGCCTTTATCACCCAATATGCTTATAACACCCAGATTGAAGTGACTACTCGGGAATTAGAGGCCACTCGTCAAGAGCCTAATGAAAGTTTCGTGGCCTTTATCACCAAATGGAGGGCAAAAGCAGCAATGATGACCAACAGGCCACTTGAAAAAGACCAAGTCCGTATGATAGTCAGAAATCTGCATGGAAAGATGTTACAAAAAATGATAGTCCTCCCGCTCTTCACTTTTAATGACTTAAATGAGATAGGGGTCCAGATAGAGGATGCCATTAAACAGGGAATCATTGTGGAGGATAAAGAAACTATTCGGAAGCTTTTTGGTCACATTTCCAATGCTAACACTAGTAGTAGCACAACTGTGAAGCTCTCTGAACTCAACTTGGTTGCCACCACCACCAAAATAGCTGACCCCTTTGCTCATACTGACTCGCAAAACACAACCCAAGCCCCAAGTAGAACATTCACCCTTCTATATATGCCACTGTAGACGTCCTCGAACGCCCCGGGAGGGATGAGTCCCCTGTTCCGTTCGTTTTGGGCTCACTACAGTTCAGGACTCAAATTATCACGGTTCGTAATCTGAACCAAAGAGTCCAAATTCGGCAAATCGTTTTGAGAAAAATAGATTTTTGAAAGAAGTGCCAAACATGGACTGCTTTGCGAGATACAGAGTCGCCACCTAAATATTTTATTTTGGAAAATTTAGGAAACCCTGACTCGTGCCTAAGGCCATGTGTCCGTCATCACCAAAGTTGTCTCGGCTCGGGAACTTGGGTACGATTGGGGAAGGTCGCCGTGAGCACCCTTCATTCGCCCGATCAAAGATCAGCCTCTACTAACCATGATATCTAGTTTTGAAAACATTATGCGTTCTTATTCCGGTTATTAGCCTAGATTTACTATGTGATGCGCACAGTATACAAATATAGATTGGATCGCCTGAATTGGAACAAAACATTTCATGTTTGTTTTTGAAAGATGGTTTGCTACCCGCAGGTAGGCTTAAAATGCAAATTTTGCCATCCTCAGGTGGGCTTAAAAAAGATGGTTTTGCCACTATCTAGTGGGCTTAAAACTCACAGTTTTGATGATTTGTCCCAATCCAAATAACCCAACCTCCACCCACAGGCATTCAAGTAGGTATATCACATAAGCACATAGCCTCATGGTAAGCATACTATCATGGCAGTCACTCACACACATGCAAGGATGCTAAAGCATAAAAACTTACCGAGTACTCCAAGCCAAAACAGAAGCTAAATAGAAATCATGCATGATCCTAACTATACAGAAATGCCTAATGCAACACATGCAATAATGCAACTAAGATAGGCTCGGCTATTCTAAACATGGCATATGGAATGCTATAACCAACATGTATTCAACTCGGAATTGAAGTACAATGCAGTGAGTATGATGCGCCGAGCCCGGTGCATGCAAAACAGATGAATGAATGCAAACAGACTATCATACTGTATGCTAATTGAAACATGCCCTAATCTAACCATTATAAGCTAGTAAATAAAAGGGAGAAAGATGTGGGGTTGGAAGACATACATCACACGCACACACACTTATTACAATTATGCCCTCACTCGGGGGGCCCAAATAAATAATACAGTCCCAATAAGTACAAAATCCTAATTAATTAACAAATTAATCTAAGAAAGTAATAAATGGCACGCAAATCCATGGACCGCCTCGGCTCTGTTCCAAATGATGAATGATACATGCTCGGGTTGCTTAACGCGAAAATCCATCGCGATGCCCTGATTAGCCTCTATTTATGATTAAGCCAAGAATATTGCACGAAGTCCCAAGAGATCGCGGTTTCGATTTCTTTGCAAGAGAAGCGAGAAAGGGCATGGCAATGTATTTTCACATATGTGTGACTACTCTTCAAGGGCGTAGTCTTGATCCTTGTGCCACAATCGCGCATCTCGATGCATGATGGCGAGAGTCGATTTGCACGACTCAATATGGAATGAATGCATACATAAACACAACAAGGCCTAAACTCTATCATGGATAATCCGAATTAATCGTGGGGAATTGAGACACGTTCCGTCACTTAAAGTACGAAACGTCCCTCGTTTCCCGTGCTCGGGCTAACTCCTATCCCAAACACTATGCAAACGAGATGGCATGCACTATGCAACTAATATACAACCTAGCATACACAATGCTATGAAATGGCATACACAATGCACAATGTAACATGGCATACACAATGCTCTAACATGCAAAATGGCACACGCAATGCTATGAAAGGAAATGGCATACGCAATGCATGATAGACTTATGCCAACATGAGTGGACCTCAGCCACACTCACATGAGCGGCCATAAGATGAAAATGAGACATTCGAGATACGTGCATGCATGCACACAAACCGAGGACCGCACCTAAGGCACGAATGCCACTCTAACAAAGCATGGCAAGGCATGAAATATGACATACAAACATGCAAGTTTCAGCACTGAAATGTGATGCAAAACGATCCCGAAACATGGAAACATGGCACCCGATGCATGGAATGGTCCCGAAACACAAAACTAGGTACATGCATTGACCTATAGCTATACAAAGCATGCATTATTTGATCATGAGGCATGAAGACAAAACCAAGGAAGTCCCAAAAAATTAACATTTCTAGTTCAAAGCATGACCAAAAGAGGCTAGCATGATGGACTAAAATAGCATGCAATTTTGACTAGCAATCATGGTTTACATGGCATGTATATAAGGCATATGGAATCTCACCAAACCAGATAAAATCAGTGAAAAAAACATGTAAAAATATGCCCAAATAACCTCTGAAATGCAGCCAACACATGCACAAATGATGGGTTCCTTTAGAGGGCATACAAAGGGGTTATTAAGCACATACATCAAGGACACTTAGCATGGCCAAATCAACTCTGAAAATCAAATATGATAGTCCTAAAAATCATCAAATTGGCCCTGAAATTAGTCAACAAAGCATGCAAGATAGGGCCTCTTTGGAAGGCCAAAATGACCATCAAACAAAACAAGGTGAGAGGAGGTCACTCCCCTCTGATTTTGAGGCTCAAAAATGCATCAAAGCCACTTAAAATCCACTAAATTTCAGTGGCTAAGTGGCCAAACAAGGCCAATGCAAATGCTCACATGTATGGCCCTAATCATGGAAGGATGAAGCATGCATAGGGGAAGGTGACCCCAAACAGAGAATAGGCCTTAATAAAACATGAAGATGATGTCAAAAAAAGGCTTTTTTCAGTTTAGGTTGAGGTCCAAAAAGGCTCACAAGTAAGGCTAATGTATCAGGCAAAAAATAGTCCCAAAAGAGAGAATGAGCAAACATGGCAGTAAATGACCTCAAACAGCAAAGAGCCCTTCAACGGAAAATCCCAAATATGCTCACAAGAAAGGCTACAATATGATACAAAAATGGCCCTAAAAGAGAGATAGAGAGTAAGAGGCAGTAGCTGGCCTCAAAAAGTGAAGAGCCTTCAACAAAGTTGAAGAGGGGCTCAAAATAAGGCACTTTATAGTTTATGGAAAGTCACAAAAATAATCACAAGTAGGGCTAAAATATCATGCAAAAATAGGCCTACAAAGAGAGATAGGAGACAAGAGGCAGTAGAAGACCTCAAACAGCAAAGAGTTCTTAATCAAACATGTAGAGGAGCTCAAAATATGATCTTTTTCAGTTCATGACAAAGTCCAGAAATGCTTTCAAGTATGGCTTATAAATGAAGCAAAAAAAAAACAAGTTTAGGGAAAATAGGTGTTTACCCTTGAAGCACAACTTTCCAGCAACTTTTGGTCCAAGGAAATGAGCTTTTACCCTCTACAAATGACTCCCAAGGGGCTGGAATGGAGTGTGGAGGTGTGGTGCTATGAGTTGTAGTGTAATGGCCAAGAACCAAAGGGTATTTGAGCTTGGATGGGGAGATATATGGAGGATGGAGTGTATATGCCTCAACTGATTTTTGTAACCCCTGAAAATGAAGCTTGAGTGCTGGTTTTATAGAGGGAGAGAGGCAAAGAAAATGGGAGGGAAAAACCAATTCAAATTTCCCTCCAAAAAGAGAGACCCTCGGACAGTGGGTCAAGTGGAAAATAGGTGGCACAACTGGAATACACTCACAGAGACAAAAATGGCCGACCAGGTGCAAAAGGGCCAGGTGGTCGGTCGGCCACCTCCCTTGGTCGGCCGGCCAGTTCAAAAGGTTCAGGTGGCCGGCCGGCCACTTTACCTGGTCGGCCGGCCAAGTCAAAAATGTCAAAGGTGGCCTGCCACCCCCTAGGATGAAGCCCCAGAAGTTAGCTTTCCAATTCCGCAAACCTTGTATTAAAATTCCTCCTGTGGAAAAAGTTATGCCAGTTTTGGGGAAGCCGCGCAAATTCGGTCCAACCGGATTGATCCCCTACTTTAACCAATCATATCTCCCCCGCCCGGACTTGTCCTTAGGAGATTCTTGAGTGTAAAATGAAGCCCCAGAAGTAAGCTTTCCAACGGTGATGGCCTCATATCTTAATTCCTTTTGTGCAAAGAGTTATGCCCGTTTCGGTGAAGCCGCGCAGATGTTTTCCTCTTTCCCGAATTCATGCTGAACCACTTTTGACCAAAAAAGATATTTTTTTAGAAAAATTGCTGGCCTCTCACCCTCCTACAAGCTTTCTAGCAATGAAAATAAGGTCCCTGCCAAAAATGGACCAAGACAGATGCAAAACGAAGGTTCGGGGGCCAAAACACGCAGTTCGGGGCCCCAAAAACAGGCTGTTAGGCACCGGAAGTGGCGTTCGACCACGAAGGCAGTCTCCCGGGCCACAATGTCTCTCAAAAGAGAGGAAACAAGGTGTGTGCCAAAAACTGGAGCAAACGAAGGTGGTTAAGCGGTCCCGAGCCGGGACACACGGCCGACGGCTCTGAAAAATCGAAAACCGGGCTCCAAATGGGAAAAAATGGCCTACGACCACGAAACGTAGCCTACGGCCACTAAGAGATGGTCTCTGAGACCTCTCCTCCCTTGGAAGAAGAAAACAAAAGCAGGGCACGGTTAAGCCAAGGCAAGGCACAAAAGAGTCTAGAAGTCAGGAGGCAAGGCTCATGACAAGACTCTGAAACCTCTGAACGAGCACAATATGTAACATCACCGAGCGCTCAATCGGTGACGTCTGAGTCTTAAGGTCGGTAAAAAAATGGGGTGTCTACAGCCACCCTCTAAAGCAATGAATATCTTGACAAAACGAAGGTATTTGAAGCTTTTGGACCCCTGACTTCTTCCCGAACCTCTCCCAGCCAAACATGACCTTACCAAACACTGTGCTTTCCACCAACAACCAGGACATGACACAGACCGTTGCTTTCATCTCCGTCATGAGATCCAAGATCTCATAGACAATAAAGTCATAGCTTCCCCACAGCTACCAAAACCCAACGTTACTACCAACCCGTTGCCATCCCATGATAGAATTCCACCACCTCCTCATCTTAACCTCATTTATCCATTTTCATCCATCTTTAACCCCAATATCTATATCACACCTACCTATTTACCAAAACCTGAGGTATATATTCCTGAAGGCATTGAGTTATGCATGATAGATGCACCTTCAACCCAGCCAAAACCCAAAAACCCTATGGTGGTAGTACCTATGCTTGAGGATGGCAAACTATCAGAGAAAAAGTATGATCCTAGCCGGTATATTGCTCCCAGTGGACAACTAAAGCTTAAGGTTGATCTGCCTTACTCATTTTCTATCAATGTTGTTAGAGAGGATTTACTTGAGCAGGGGTTAGATGATTTGGCCGACCTAGAGGAGGACTTGGCTAATCTTCATTTCTTTGAAGAATTAGATCTTGGAAATGTGCAAATGGAATGGTGGGAACTGAAGAATTACAGTCACAGTTGGTCAAGCGGTGACGAAGCTTTTGATGAAAATTGAAAAAAAGGGGATGAACTAAGACTTGATTTGAAACCTGTTGAATGTGGTAAAGGAAAGAGTTCTAGAGGAAAAGAAAAAAGAACGAAAGCCATTGAGCATACCATTGGAATGATTCAAAGCACTAGATAATTGCTTTTCATCAAGCGAAGGCGATTGGTGGGATGATAATGACCTCTGACGCCCTGCTTGATGATGAATAGGTAAACCATGTGTCGGATAAAACTTGGTATCACGAGATGAAATTGATCATTTGGCGAGTGGGCATTACTTCAAGTCTCCACATCTAGACCAATGAGAGCCCTCTGGCAAAGATAAAGAGGTAGTGAAAGAAAGAGAAAGAAAAAGAGAAAGAGGTAGAAGAAGACCTGATTCTAAAACAACTGAAAAAGATCCAAGCAAACATTTCCATTTGGGGTCTTCTCATGGCTTCCCGAGAACATCGACAGACAATGTTGTCAATGTTGAGCAAGGCTAAGCTGTTAATTGACACCACTCCCGAGCATTTAATGTCATTAATCACCCCGAGAGAAACCATCCCAGCAATAACTTTTGCTGACAAAGAGCTGCCACAAGAAGGATCGAGACATAATAAGCCTCTGTACGTAACACTGGAATGCAAAAAGAAATGGATCCCGATTATTCTGATTGACACCAGATTAGCCATCAATGTTTGCCCTACACACACTGCTTATGCAATCGGGCTAAAGCCGACAGATTTCACGCCGACTACTCAATTGATTCAAGCCTATGATAATACTAGTCAGGAAGTGATGGGGACTATCAAAGTACAAATAACAGTGGGCCCATCTGAGCACGAAGTTGAATTTCATGTCATGGATGTTCCCGTAACATTCAACCTGCTATTAGGAAGGCCCTGGCTTCATCAGATGAAAGCTGTATGCTCTATATTACATCAATTGGTAAAGTACCCATACGACGGAGGAATTGCCACTGTCTTCGGAAATTCATCCATTCATCCTTCTCTAGAAGTCACAACACCACTGCTAGAAATACAGCATGGGAAAGAGGATGTGTTCCGATCAGGTTTTACATTGGCAGAGGCCCAGCTAGTTCAAACGCTCATGGTAGAAGACGAAGGTGTATACATCAATGCCCAATTAATCTATTTCATGAGTAAACTAGGTCACATTCTAGGGATGGGATTGGGATGAAGTGGCAAGGAAGATATTACTACAGCCAGTGAAGTACCTCATAACCCACATGCATTCGGACTAGGGTATGCACCCACGACTGATGACTGGAAAAGGAAAACTGAAGAGATCAGGGAGAGGATCAAGGCCAAGAGAACTGAGCAGCAGTTGTAGTTGGTTCATAAGCCAATTCATGGGACCTTGAACGAACGCTTTGTTTGCCAAGGATAAGATTTCCCTTTCTATGGTTTTCCTGAGCCCTGGTTTGATCAAGTGGAGAAGAAGAGATACCTTGGGTTTGAGATCTGCTTCAATCATCAGCTCTCTAACAGTGGCGAGGAGTGGGTAGATCCTAGCAACGACATTAGACAAGACAGAGAAGTCAGCTCGGAAAGCAGCACAGAGGAAGTCCTAGGTCTAACACTTGCTGATTTACTGACAGAATCACATACTAGCGCTAAACCGATGAATTTGGGGGATATGACCATTGCCATGATCGGGGAAAAGGTACCTGTTGACTGTTCAAGCTTCATTATGGATGCAACGAATAGCTCACAAATAAATTGGCATTTTGAAAGGAGCTGTATTGGGAATTCTGAATTGGCTGTTGAGTCTGAGTCTGGTGGGCCTGTGGGGTTGGAGGCAGATTTAAGTTTGTCTAAAATGCCTGAGTCTTCTTTTCTTTCTCTTTTGAGTCTGTTGCAACTTGTGAGCTTGAGGCTTTGAATGAAGATGTGATTTCAGCTTACTTTTCTGTGCCCATAGTTCATAACATTGACCAAAATTTTCAAGATCTTGATAAAAACGAAGATGAAGAAATTCCTCAGGCTTTGACAACTTTAATTGACTGGGAAGAAGAAAGGCATGCTAAGCCATTAGTGGATGAAATTGTTTCTGTAAATGTGGATACTGAAAAAGATCCTTGCTTGATCCAAATTGGTTCTACATTGTCTGTAGAGGAACGTGAACAATTAGTTGCTTTATTAACAGAATTCAAAGATGTCTTTGCATTGTCCCACGACATGCGAGAATTCACCCTAAGATTGTACAACATAGGATCCTCTCGACCACGAGGCCCAACTTTGTCAAACAAAAGCTTAGAAGTCGTCAGATTAGGCCTTGAAAATTAAAGAAGAGGTTACCAAGCAAATCAATCTTTGGGTTCTTATTAAATATTAGAATATCCTACTTGGTTAGCCAATATTGTGCGATTCAGAAGAAAGATGGCAGAATCTGAGTTTGTGTTGACTTCTGGGATTTGAATAAGGCTAGTCCGAAAGATAATTTCCCATTGCCACATATTGACGAATTGGTAGACTTCACTATAGGGCATGCCTTACTGTCATTCAGGGATGGTTTTTTAGGATATAACCAGATCCTTATGGCTTTAGAGGACAAAGAAAAGACAGCATTTACCACACTATAGGGGACATCTTCTTTCTGAGGTTATGCCATTCGGTTTGAAGAATGTCAGGGCCACTTATCAGAAAGCTGCTACCACTCTTTTGCATGATATGATCCACAAGGAAGTTGAGGTGTATGTAGATGACATGATTGGCAAGTCCTGATTGGGAAAGCCATTACATTGCATTGAAGAAATTCTTTGAGAGAATTAGGGAATCTGACAGAAGGTTGAATCCATAGAAATGCACCTTTGGGGTAACTGCAGGCAAGATGTTGGGATTTCTGATCACACAACGAGGAATCGAAGTTAATACATCTAAACTTAAGGCAATCTTAGAAATGCCACCACCAATGACCAAAAAGGAGGTGCGGAGCTTTTTGGGAAAGTTGCAATTCATAAGGAGGTTTATTTCAAAATTAACTTTAACTTGTGAATCGCTATTTGGTCTGTTGAAGAAAGGGAAGAAGTTTCAATGGGATGATCGGTGTCAGTTTGCCTTCGAGCAAGTTAAACAATATTTGCAGAATCCGCCTGTGTTATTGCCACCCGAGCTAGGGAAACCACTAATTTTGTATTTATTAGTGACTGAATCAAACATGAGATGTATGCTTGCACAAGAGTCGGATGAGAAAGTGGAGAAGGCCATCTACTTAAGTAAAAAGATGCTTGAATATGAGACCCGCTATACTCCTTTGGAAAAAGCCTGCTTCGCTTTGGTATGGGCCACCAGGAAGTTGAGACACTACCTGTTAGCTCACTCGGTAATTCTGGTTTCAAGATTAGACCCAATCAAATATCTCTTTGAGAAAGCAGCACTTACCGGTAGGCTAGCTCGTTGGTTGCTTTTGCTTTTCGAATTTGACCTTAAGTATGTCACTCGCAAATCTATCAAAGGAAGGGCCGTGGCAGAATTTTTGGTTGATCACCCAATTAAAGGAGGAAAAGATGTGGAGTACTCATTCCCAGATAAAGAGGTCATACAAATGGAAGAAGATGCTTGGAAGTTGTACTTTGATAGAGCGTCCAATCAATTTGGCTATGGGATAGGCATATTGCTCATAGCACCAGATGATTCCCATATTCCCTTAGCTTTCAAACTCCGATTCAGGGTATCCAACAACCAAGCAGAGTATGAGGCGTGCATTGCTGAATTAGAAGCAGCCCTGGAACTAGGGGCATTAAGGTTGGATGTGATTAGGGACTCAAACTTGGTCGTCTCTCAAGCCAACGGAGATTGGAAAGTTAAAGAGGAAAAAATGAAAGTCTACCATCAAACCTTGGACATGTTGATCCCAAGATTCAAAAAACTGACTTTTACACACCTGGTAAGAGAGAAGAACCGATTTGCTGATGCATTGGCAACCCTGGCATCAATGATAGATATACCGATCGGGATCAAGATGCGCCCGATCCTTATAGAACAAAGGTACGCCCCCGCATATGAAATGATAGCTGCAATGGAAGAAGTTTAAGATGAAAACCCTTGGTACTTTGATATTTGGAATTTTCTGGAAAGTGGTACATACCCACAAGGGGCAAAGGGGCAAACACCAAAGACAAAAGGGGGATATAGTGTCTGGCCACTCAGTTCGTCATTTGTGGAGATAAGTTATACAAGAGAGGGCATTTAGGAATGCATAAGTTATGTGTAGAGGAAAAAGAGGCAAAGCATATCATGGAAACCACCCATGGAGGAGAGTGTGGAGTCTATATGAACGGTATAATGCTAGCCAGAAAAATTCTTAGACAAGGGTACTTCTGGTTAACCATGTGGAGTGATTGTGTCAACTTTGTTAGCGATGCATAAATGTCAAATCCATGCCAATCGCATGAACATCCTGCCATCAAAACTTTACAATATGACTTCGCCTTGGCCTTTCTCAGTCTGGGGCATAGATATCATCGGGGCAGTCACACCGAAAGGTTCAAATGGGCATAAGTTCATCTTGGTTGCCATTGACTATTTTACCAAGTGGGTTGAAGCACAGTCGTATTCAGTGTTGAAAGCATCGCATGTGGCCAAATTTATCATGAACAACATTATCTGTAGGTATGAGGTGCCAAACGAATTAGTTTCAAACAATGGCTCATATTTCAAAGGAGAAGTGACAATTCTACTTGAGAAGTATAACGTGGCTTTTCACAAGTAATCAACTTACAGGCCACAAACCAATGGAGCCGTTGAAGCTACAAATAAGAACATCAAGACCATTCTGTGTAAGACGGTAGAAACTTATAGAGATTGGTAAGATAAGCTTCCTTTTGCACTTTGGAGATATAGGACATCAATTCGAACATCTACAAGGGCAACCCCTTACTCTTTAGTATATGAAATGGAGGTTGTTTTGCCGATTGAGTTGGAAATGCTTTCATTAAGGATTATGGCTGAATGTCAAATAACAGAAGCTGATTGGCAACAAAACCGATTTGAGGAACTAATACTATTTGATGAGCGAAGATTGAAGGCGTTATACCACATTCAGGAGTATCAACACAGGATTGCCAAAGCATTCAACAAAAAGGTTAGATCCAAGAATTTGAGGGAAGGGGACTTAGTGTTGAAAGGCAATCGAGCTCTTATTCACGACCCTAGGGGCAAGTTTAGACCCAATTCGACGGGTCCCTACATCATTAAATCAATTTGGTCAGGAGGAGCAGTTATTCTCATGGATTTGGATGGTTTGGAGTTCTCACAACCAATCAACATGGACAAGCTGAAGAAGTACTACCCTTGAGAGGCTCACTGGGCTGAAAACCCAAAAGGGCGACCCAAGTAAAAGTTAGAGCAGAAAAATAAACTAAAAAAAAAAAAGAAAGACAAAAAATAGAAACAATAAAAAATAAAATAAAAATGAAAAACTACATAGGTTGAAAATCCGAAAGGCGGCTTTGGCAAAATTAGAGGACAAAAGGAGAGTGTCAATGCAGAGTGAACCTTAACTAGAACTACGTATGGCTTGATTTCTATCTTTGGGAAACGCAGGTAGCTTCATCTTGAAGTTCGGCTTTAATCATTTTTCAACTCACTCATCTCGTCCATGTTTGATTGGTATATCTTTATTTGACTCGGCTATCCATATTTGATTGGCTCATCCCCATTTGATTCAGTTGTCCTATTTCTCCTTCATGATGGGTTCAGTCGCAAGACAAACTTAGTTGCACATCTCAGGGGTTGATTTCATGTTGATCGAGTAATGGTCATTTGCAAAAATAGATTTTGAGGACTTTTAATGAAGTTGAATGATTTTCTCAAAAATTATTCCATTTTCCCAAAACTTAGACCATTCTTTGGACCAAAAAAAGAATTTTCAGTGCTCATAATTTGGTTCATATGATTTCAAGATAGAAAATGGAACAAGTGTGCTAATTTACCTCTCATGTTGATCAAAATCGCTTTAGCAGAAAGGAAAAACAAAAAAGGGCAAAGTGATGAACTAGGGGCACAGTTGAGTCAGATTTTCTGTCCTTTACCCACACTATCACCTTAATCAAGCAATCCTTTGGAAAATCTTGTGATAGTTGTCACCGGCGATGCTTTTCGTCCGTGATCGGCCGGTGTTGCTTTGTTTTGCGTTCATTTTGCTCTGACAAGCACAAAGGGTTGTGTTTGGGGATGGTTTTTGCTTCATTTTCATTTCATTAAACTGTGTTTTGTGTTTTGGTCAGTGACAGGCTCACTATTTAGTTCAGAATTTACTAAAATGACCATTTTCAAGTACAAAATTCAAAACAAAATGATTTTTATGTTTAGTATTGTGTCATTCATGCCAACCAGATTTGCAGAACAAACTTGTTTTATTAATGCCAGGGATCAACCCCGATCAAAGTTTTACAAAACACAAAAAACAAACCCAGAAAACAGAAAATAAAAAAAAAACAAAAAAACAACAAAACAACAAAAAAAAAAGAAAAGAAAAGAAAAAAGAGAGAGGGATCTTTTTCTTCTTTCTTCTCCAATAGCAGCTTGGCGACGAAGATTACAACTGGCTTCATTTTCACACAGCTTTATTTCCTGATTTTACCATCAATTGCCTCGTTTCATCTTTACTCCTTCGAAGCTTTTGAAGACTCTACCTCGGCCTTGGCAGAGCTTTTGAAGGAGATTATTCCTCATCGGCCATCAAATTGGTTGTGCAAAGAAACTCCGAATCAAGCCACGAAGGTGGCCTGTCGTTTCAGCTCTTTGCTCTACTTTTTTAGCGCACTAATTTCTACTCGAGCATCTTTGTACATACATTGGAGGAGGGAGAGCTGTGCATTTAACTAATGTACCTCACACATCCTGTTCTGCAGTCGACGAGACGAGTTGGAGACTGTAGCCACGGTCTCCACACATGACCTCAGCGTATATGAGTTTGCTTCAATGTCAGATTATGCCGCCATTATTTGCTCAACTGATATCACTGGAAAGTTGAAAACAGAGAAATGAGGAGGAGCCCGTGGTTGAGGTTCAGAGGAGTCAAAATCGCTCATCTCTATTGTGGACTCGTTCAGGTCTGGAAAAAGAGTGAGAGAATCGTGTGAAGAAGCCATGGCAGAGGAGAGTAATGCAAAAGAAAGAGGTTGCAAAATGGTGGCAGAGAAAGTTTGCAAGCTTTTGCTCTGCCTCTCTCTCATGAGCCTCAACTTAAGAAGAGAGCGAAGAAGAAGACAAAGAGAGAGAAAGGCCGAGATGATCATTGACAACCGGGGCAGGATTAGATAGCTTGTCGGTCAGGCGCCGCGATTGTTGAAATCGTGCGCCAGACACGATGCTCGAAGAAATGAAGGAAGAAAGAGTGAGACAAAAACAAAGAGAGAGGCAGAAGAGTTGTATATATATATATGTGTGTGTATATATGTATTGTATATCTATGTATTATATATATTTGTTTGAATATTTGGTTACATGAGTGGCTTCAGCTCAGTGGCTAAGGATTGAAAGCCTGAGCTTGAGGTCAGAGGTTCGACCTTCCATAACGAGTGTTTTTTTTGTTTTGTTTTGGTTTTATGTATATATGTCTCGTATACCTACATATTATATATATTTGTTTGCATTTTTTTGTCACAATGATGGCTTGGTTCAGTGGTTTGGCTCAGTGGTTGAGGACTTAAGATCAAAGGATCGAACCCCCATGTCCTTGCATTTTGTGTTTTTCCTTACTTTTTGTGTGTTTTGCGTCTTGCTTCTTGTCATATCTAGTATATATTTGTGTAGATATCTGTATATGTTTGTGTATATATCCATACATATCTATGTGCATTTGTCTATATATAAATATATGTATACTGTATGTACATATCTCTGTGTATCTTGTCTGTATATGTATATATATATATATCGTATGTACATATCTATATGTATTTTGTTTGTATATGGTATATGTATGCAGTATTTGGTTCGAACTTACAATTCCTCCTTTTATTCTGTGCATCTATCGCACAATAATCTCACTTCGAGCATTTACCACACAACTCCAATTCAATCGCGCTATCTTGCGCATCGCACTATCTTGTGCACTCCATGTCAATCCCACTATTCTGCGCATTGCACTATCTTGTGCAGTTCAATTCAATCGCATTATCTTACGCATCGCACTGTCTTGTGCACTCCTGGGGTCTAGGAGACCTTAAATCCTTTAGAGGTGCAAATTCTTTGGTGTTTACATACCCGACGACTTTGGTGGTGATGCAGTATAGCCACCCTATGTTTGCAATGAGTTCCTAGGAGACCAACTACGACGGTGGAAACTAGAATTCGAATGGCGATGCCTAGAGTGCAAAGGTTTGGAATTTTTGAGACTAAAATCTGGTTTAAATACCTAGGGGTGTATCCTCGGCTTGAAATTTGTATAGTAGCCCCATAGGTTGAGGTAGCGTGTATACGCCTCAATTCTGGATACTAAATCAACCTAGTCTGTCACCCTGTTGGAGAATAAAGAAAGTTATGAATATGATCAGGAAAAAAAGCAGCATTAGTGGCGTCTACAAATAGAGGTTACCCCTTGTCATTCTACCATACCCTCTTCCACTCGTGTGAGATGCGTTTGGACTTCTAATTTACTTTTGCTCCTTTCATGTGAAACGTGTTAGGATGAGAAGTTTACCTGGTTAAAACCTTCTCTCTCTCTGTATGAAATACGTTAAGAAACGCTTGTTGGTTACACTTATTGTTCTCCTTAGTTAAAACCTTTTCTCTCTCCGTATGAAATACATTGAAAGCTTTGTTGGTTTCACCATTGTTTTTCCTCTCGATTAAAACCTTTCCCCTTTCTGTATGAGATCACGGTTAGATGCGCTGTTAGTTATCCACCTTTGCTCCTTTCACATGAAGCGTGAAACCTTCTTCCTTTCCGTATGAAATACACTAGGAACATCTGTAGGATTACACCACTATTTCTCTTCTCGCGTGAGATGCGTTTGGATTTGTTCACTATTTCTCCTCTCACATGAGACGCGTTTGGATTTGTTCACTATTTCTCCTCTCGCGTGAGATGCGTTTGGATTCGTTCACTATTTCTTCTCTCGCGTGAGACGCGTTTGGATTTGTTCACCTTTTTCTCCTTTCGTGTGAGACGCGTTAGGTTGTTGATTTACTCGGTTAAAAACATCAGGTGTGCCTGATGTTTACATCCTCCTTCCTCCTTTCGAGTGAGACGCATTAGGTTGTTGTTTTACTTGGTTAAAAACATCCGATGCACGATATTTACACCATCCTTCCTCCTTTTGTGTGAGACCGTCGAGTTGATTTTCTACCGATTAAAAAATCGAGTGCTTTGGTGTTTACACTATCATTCCTCCTTCGTGTGAGACACATTAGGTTGTTGTTCTACTCGGTTAAAAACATCAGGTGCGCCTGATATTTACACCATCTTTCCTCCTTTCACGTGAGACGCGTTAGGTTGTTGATTTCTCTTGGTTGAGGTTTTCCCTCTCTTTCCTTAAACAACGCAGGAGATGTTTTGATTAGTTGCACCGTTTTGTTATTCTTACTTCTTTACGTGTGAGACATGACTTGCTTTTTGTTTTGATTTAAGCTTTTCATTCATGTTATCACATTGTTCATTGCATGATCATAAGTTTTCAAAATAATAAACCGCGTAACGTATAAGTCCAGTTCTCAAAATCTTCCTGCCTATCATCAGCATCTTGCCTCTGAACTACGCTGGTTTGATTCCTTGCAATGGGATACGTAAGCAACCTTTTGGTTCAACCACTTGCATTTGCACATTTGTTTGTTTGCCTAAGTCTTACGACTCTGTCAAAAGGGTCATCTTCGGGCTTTGACATTCACTCACGTTATAAAATGACTTCGAGCTCTGTCAAAGAGGAGCAACTGTAGACACTCCATTTTGACCGACCTTAAGACTTGGACGCTTTCTTTTGATTACCCAATGATGACAATTAGAATGTGTTTCTCACAAAATCCTCAGTAAGAGAGATGGAATTTGAATTTTAATCCCAACCTTCACCATTATAGCCAAATTGTTTTAAAATACTAAATATTTCATTAGTTTAATATTTTTTTTTTAATTTTGCATAATTTTATGTGTTTGTTCATATTTTTGGTATTTTTATATAAATTGGTATAGATGATATATTCTATATATATAAAAGAAAATAATAAAAAAAATTATAATATTAAAATATGTGTTTAATATTATTATATTATATGTTTAGTATTTTATGCAAATTATATATTTTAGATATTTTATATATTATATTATATTATATAATAAAAGAAAAATAATAAAAAAATATATTGATATCGGTCAATTCTCGGCTGTCGACATCAACCTCAGCAAACATATATAAATATATATAATCTTTATACACTTTATATTATTATATTATCTATTTGTTGCCTATATAAAGCAACCAAATGGAGAGATTTCAGGAGGGCAAAAACAAAAACAAAACAAATTTCATTGAAGAGAGAGTTAGAAAGAGTTAGAGAGAAAATAGAGCAACCATTAACCATTTCAAACTTGAGTCAAAACACTTCTAAGCTTCCATAGCTACTGAAATTCCTCATTTCCATACACCAAAACCACTCCAAAAATTCTGATATAGCCAAAGATCAATTACCTTGATCATAAGGAAGAGTGTTTAGTAATTGAAAATGAGAAAAATTAGAGAGCTAGCCACTTTTCATACCATAAACTCCATAATTTCGAATTAAGGATTTGAGAACACACTTCCTACACTTGAGGGTGATCAAAGGAAGTTTGAGAACTAAGAAGTTAATCATTTCCTTGGAAGGTGAATTTCATAAACCTTTCATTTTCTTGCATTCTTATCTATTTTGCTCTTTTGCTTTGATTTATTGTTATATTTCATCTTGTTGTAATCTAATTGAAAGTGGTGAATTGAAGTCCCATGTATGTTGTTTTTAGCAAGAAAGAGACCTTCCATACTAAATGGTTTAATCTCTTGAGGTTCATTACGGGGCATTACCTTTATCTCATGCCAAGAACAACTCCTTGTTTGGCGTTTCTCTTATTTTAGTGGACATAACTCTCATTTTTGAACTAAAATGACTAAAGAATGATAAGGTAATTAAAAGGGCTAATAAAATTGGACTAAAGAGGCACAAGATAATAAAATTAAGTTGGGTTCAATCGGGCGTCATATTGTACCCATTGTCTTTTTATTTCAACTTATTTTGCTTTTTGCTTTGATTTCTTGTCATATTACATATTGTTGTAATTTAAGCGAAAGTGGTGAGTTGAGACTCCATAGATATTATTGTTGAAATCTAAGAAAAGCAATTTGGTTGAGCCTATCGAGCTACCCACTGTTAGTTGGCGGGGTAGCCACCTAAAATACACCATCGCTTGCAACCTTCATGGCCGTGCTGCAACCTCTAGGCAAAATCGGTGACCTTAGACAACCTCAGATGGTCTTTGAAGCACTTGAAGCTGCTATTTTATCATGTTTATTTCATTTTGAGTGTTTGTGAGGATTTTTTTATATTATGTCGTAATATTTATTCATCTCCTCGAATTTGTAATATTTAAAATGTTGTAATAATTCCCCCCTTGCTTCTTTCTATCCATTCTTTTACTTGCTTTCTTTATGTATGAATCGCATCATATTTTGGCTTTCTTTATCCATGCTTTGCATCCATATTTCATGCATCTTGATTCGACTAAGTTTGCATTTATGGATTTAATCAATTTCTATATGATTATACTCTTGCTTCCACGGCTATATCTTACGAATCCAAATCTAATGTTGGTGTTTCTTCTCGCTTTTGCGGAATGAAGATATCTTTTACAACTCAAACTTCGAGCAGGTTAAACAAGCGTTTGGTATCCATTGAGCTAGGTAGATTATCCATAAACACCGTGAAAACTCTTGCTGCTTGCCATGATCTCCTTGCTTCTTGTTTCCCTCTTTGCTTCACCAAGGAATCCATCCTCCTCATTTGAGTCACCATAGTTTTTCCTCGAAAACCTCAAATCTAGCCCCGAGTACCTTGCCTTCTCTTGTTGATTAGTAAAATAAGTGATGAGATATGAACTCACACTCACTATGTTACTCAATAGGAATAATTACTTACTTACTTGATATAAGCTGTATGAATGCCGGTAGATGGAGGTTGTGTAAGCAATTTGGAATAGTGTTGATTTTCATGCTTGTAAACTCAATTTATTTGGCATGTATATATCCAAAACTCTTTCAAAACTACATGAAATCAAATTTTTTCAAAATAAATGACATAGTCTATACTTGTATGCTTCACATGGTAAATTTTAGGATTAATTAAATAATTGAAATATGAACATATAAAGTAAATAAAATTCATATCATGGTTTAGTAAGGTAGATCTTTGATCGGGTGGCGAGGTGCTCATTATTGACCTTCCCTCTCATACCTAAGGTTCCAAGCCAAGCATCTTTGGTTCACGACAAACAGTAGCCTTGGCACGAGTCATGGGTTTCTTAATTTTTCCAAAATAAATATTAGGTGGTGACTCTGTGATCTGATGTCGCAATCCATTTTTGACAAAAAGTTTTGCAATAAAATGAATTTTCTAAAAGTTGCCATATCTGGACTTTCATCTATGTTTCACATTGCACTCGTGAGACTAGATCAAAGAGATCTTGGAGTCCAAACTATTTAACGTCTTGTGGTACCCCGGGCATGTTACAATAGGCTCAATGTAGACAGGTCGGCTAACCCTATCATGCAACGGGCAAGGAGGCCGACGTTGATTTATGTGGAGGCAGTAGAAGAGGAAGTAGGCAAGCTGTTGGAAGCCAAGGCTATTCGGGAGGTTAACTACCCAACTTGGCCTTCCAACACAGTAGTTGTGTACAAAAAGGAAGGAAAGTGGAAGGTCTGGGTGGGCATCACCAACTTTGAATAAGGTTTGTCCTAAAACTGACTTCATACATCCAAAATTGATCAGCTAGTGAATGCCACTTTAGGGTATGGGAGGATGAGCTTCTTGGATACTTACAGGGAATACCACCAGATAGCAATGTATCCTCCTGACGATGAGAAGTGTCACGACCCAAACCCGTCCCTATACGTTTAGCGTCATGACCAGCCAGTAATCATAGATTACCTACGACCTCCATACAAATAGACCTTTAATGTAAAGTACAAGGCTTAGTGGAAGTCTAAAATGTCATAGAGTTCGTCCATTGAGCCGTGCATATATGAGGAGAGCAAATATGATAAGCAAGGTTTTGTTTCAAGTTACATCTAACATAAGTACAAATTCATATCTTACAAAATACAACCCCAACTATGTACAAATACAAAACCATTAATGCACACAAAAGGGGTTCGACAAGCATGGCTCCAACAAAGCCTGATTACTTCACTTGGAAGCTCCACAAAAGGCTAACACAATGGCTTCGAGGCTATCTAACTCGATGTTAGGTTTGCCCACCTACAATTACATATATAAAGAAATAGTGAGCTAAAGCCCAATGAGTAATAACAAAATAAAGAGGTTAAATGAATGAATTTTGATAATAGTACAAACACATGTCTTACAATTTCGAAATGAATCTTAAATCATTTTCAAAGGGAGGCATTTGCCATATTAGATCAAATTCACAACAAAACATTTTGATTAGCAATAATAGCATCTCTTTACAGTAACAAAAGCCATTCGTAACATTATATGTGGTGCATCCATGAAGTGATAATAATATTCCAATGATAACAGATCATACTAGCCATTGTATTGTTACCCTTGGGCAAGGGCCTAGTCATGGTATTGTTACCTCCAGGCAAGGGCCTAGCCATGGTACTATTAGCCCCAAGCAAGGGGCCTATATTTAATGGATGCCACAATACCGATTCAAAACAGAACTTCATTCATTAGAGGACATAACATTTCAATGAGCCATACTATCAATTATCAATCATTTTAAGAATTCATTCAAACAATCACTTATCCATTTTGTTAGTAATAATATTTTTGAAAGTAAAGATAATTTGAACATATCTTTATAAGGTTATTACTCACAGTGGTTCGCGGTGACACTAAGCCTCGGACGTCTACCTAAACAAAGCACATAGCAAAGTACAAATGAAACTCCATTTCGTTTTAATTTAATTCTCTTTATGTGTCTCTAACTTATTGTATTATTATCGGAGTCCAAATGGTGCCTAAGAATGCTTGGAATGGCATGAGGATGCAAATATGCACTTAAAAGAGTTGGTAAAATTTTGTTGAAAACATGGTCTCCGCTCGAGCGCAACTTCCTACGCTCGAGCGGGGGTTCAAAAAAAAGATAGTCGCTCGAGCGATCTGTAAAAGTACTGGTTACATGAAATTCCTGCTCGATGGTCGCTCGAAGCATGAAACTAGGGTCTCGCTCAGCGCCATTTAGGTCGCTCGCGAATTGTAAAATTCGAAACCGGAAGCCCAAATTCCATGCTCTAGTCTTGGATTCCTCGTTTGAGCGAGCGACACAGTCTGAAATTTTCAAAGCGTGTTTGAAGTTCAAACATGGTACTCAAAGCTTCAAATCTTGTGTTTTTGGTATAAGAACATAGAGAGTCACTATATAACATGAAACCACTTCCAATTTGAACTCATTTATTCAAAATCATGGTAATTTCCCAACCAATGACTCCAACCTCAATTTATAAAATAAGTTTAACTCAATTTGAGTGTACATTTTTCCAAAACGTTGTTCAAAATATGATCAAGTGACATGAGAAGCATGAAAACATGAAAGATTCTCCAAATTAAGGTGTAAATGTGTCATGCATGTAGGAATTTCATGAATTCTAACTCAAATTATGCATGCATGTAAGCAATTCAACTCTATTCTTCCATTTTTATGATGCTTATAGCTTCTTTTCTTCAATAACATGCCAATGAGTTCAAAAATAAGAGGAATTCAACTACTATATGCCATATCTACATGAATTAGTGATAAATGTCATACCTAGTGTTGAATTCAAGTGTATTATGGCTCCAATCTTTGAATCTTCCACTAATTCTCTATAATTCTCCTCTTTCTCTCCCTAAATGTTGAACTATCCTCTCATCTCTCTCAATTCTCAGCTAAGTGTGTATATAAAATGAGCTCATATGCTATTTATGTGGTGTGATTAACTTAGCTTAATCGAATGTGGTTAAGATTAATTAATTAGGATTAACTCTAACTAATTCAATCAGTTTATTCTAATTATTTTGATCCAAATCAAATATCAATTAAAGTTGCCATAAAATTCTAAATATTCTAATTAGCCTATTGGGCTAGTCAATTTCAGTTTCTGAAGCCGTTTAGGCTTCTAATTTCCGACTCTAAGTTGTCAATTTAAATAGATATTCCATATATCAACAGATAATTATATAATTAAGTATGTAATCACACAATTAAGCACATAATCATGCAATTAAGCTTATTTAAATTATATAATGTACTAGTTTGGAGGTTAGGGTCGTCACAAGAAGACTGCATTCATCACCCCAAAAAGGCTATATTGCTACAAAGTAATGCCTTTCGGGTTAAAAAATGCAAGAGCAACTTACCAGAGGTTAGTGAACATTTGATTGGCAAGACAGTAGAAGTGTACATTGATAACATGGTCGTGAAGACCAAAGAACCTAGGAATCTTCGGTGGACTTAAAAGTAGTTTTGATATTCTAAGAACATATCGGCTGGACTAAATGCTTGAAATGTGCATTTAGAGTCGAGTCTGTAAGTTCTTGGGATATAGTTACCGAAGGATTGAGGCAAGTCGAGATCAAATCAAGGCCATTCTTGACTTAAAGAGGCCGACGTCAACCAAGCAGGTCTAGATTTTAACCGACAAGGCAACAACCCTGAATAGGTTCATTAGCTGAATTTCAGATCAGTGTAAACCATTTTTTAGTTTGTTAAAAAAGGCCATAGATTTTTTGTTGCCGGAAAAGTGCGAAGTCACCTTGGGCGACTTGAAAAAGTACCTAACAACAGCTCTGGATTACATCCAAATCCGATTTGGAGAAGAATTGTTCCTATACTTGGCAGTTTTAGAACATGCAGTAAGTGTGGTAGTAGTTCGAGAAAAGGAGGGAGAGTAAAATGTGGTATACTACGTAAGTAAGACCTTAGCAAGTGCAAAAACCAAGTACCTACCCTTGGAGAAATTGACACTAGCCCTGGTGATGATTTCGAAAAAACTGAATTACTACTTCTAAGCCCACAAGATTGTGGTGCTAACTGAGCATCTTTTGAAGTCCCTATTGCAGCAAGGAGATCGACGGCGGTAGCGGATAAATAGTGTCTTTGGGCCAATATGACTTGGAGTTTAGGCCTAGAACAACAATTAAGGGCCAGGTTCTAGTCGACTTTGTGGTCGAGTTCACCCCTGGTGCCATCCCGCGTCAAACTTTGGTGAGCCGTGGCTTGGGATGCCCCGGGAAGCAAGAAGAAACAAGCGGGGCCCAAGAACCCCACTCCGAAAAGCAGGAAGAAAGTAGAAATCGAACCCTGCGACATCTATATAGGCAACTATTTCACTTTGTTTGTTGATAAGTTCAAACCAACAAGGAGCGTGGGCAAGAGTAGTGTTAGTATCACCAGATGGGCGAATGTTAGAGCAGACTATCGGTTTAGGGATCAAGGCCTCAAACAATGAAGCATAATATAAGGCCTTGATTATCGGGTTGAAGTTAGTAGTAGCAATAAAAGCCGATGAGTGGTAGTCTTCTGCGACTCCCAACTTATTGTGAATCGAGTAACGGGTATGCAACCCAAGATGAGCGAATGATAGCCTATGTCAAAGAGGTTGTCGGACTACTATCATTGTTCCAAGATTGCCGACTCTGGCGGAGTTAGCCGAGATGATAATAGTTATCTTGATGCCTTGGCTAACTGGCTAGTGCAATAAAATCGGAGAGGTAAGGACAATAATGGTTGATTATTTGTCGGGCCCAAGTGTAGAACCATTGATCCAGTGAAGCAATGTGTGTGGAGATGGGTCCAAGCTAGATAGATGTAATAATGTAATATTCTGAGGATGGCAAGGCGGATAACCGAAAAGAGGTGTTTAAGACCAGTTGAAGTCGGCTGGGTTACGCTTGTCAGAAGGCCATCTCTGAAGATCCTTCACTAGGCCCTTCTAAGATATGTGCATCTATCCGGGTTGAGGATTTTTGTATGAAATACATAAAGGTGTATGTGGAAACCATGTTGGGGTAGATCACTTGTCCATAGAGCCATATCCCAAGGATCTTGGTGGCCCTACATTGAAGAATATTTGAAACCTATGTTAGGAAATGTGAGAAGTGTCAAAGGTTTACACCTTTAATATATCAGCCAGCAACAGATCTGAATCCAGTGTCCAGTCCTTTGCCTTTTGATCAGTGGGGCATGGACCTAGTGGGACAACTGCCTCGAGTAACTGGACAGAGAAAGTTCCTAGTGGCAGCCCGACTATTTTATGAAATGGATAGAGGCAGAACCCTTGGCCAAAATCAAAGATATTGATATGAAGAATTTCATTTGGAAGAACATAATCACCAAGTTTGGGATTCCGAGAGTTATTGTGGCAGAAAACGACACCTAATTTGATAGTAAATTGATCAAGAGCTTTTATGCCAAGTACAAAATTAAGAACTATTACTCTACTCCAAGTTTCCCCTAGAGTAATGGTCAGGCAGAAGCATCCAACAAGACTACCTTGGATGGGAACAAGAAGAGGCTGGAAGCAAAAAATGAAAAATGGGTGGAATAGACGCCGAGGAGATCAATTGGGGAGTCTCCTTTTGCCATGTAGTTATCCCACTAGAGGTCGGCATCCTAAATTAGAACCGGGAGTGGAAGATGTGCTTATGAGGCATTCCTAGCAGATCTTGATCTCCTAGAAGAAAGAAGGAAAGAGTAGCAATTAAATTTGAGGGCATCCGTGATGACAATTAACAAGGGCTTACAACAAGAAGGTCAACCCAAGAGAGTTCAAGGTTGAGGACCTCGTCCTGAGGAAAATTGTCGGCAACAAAAAGGATCCTAGGAAAGGAAAGCTTGGCCCAAACTAGGAAGGGCCATACATAATTGTCTCAATTGCCGACAATGGAGCATATCGGCTAGCAGACAGTGATGGCAAGGAGTTTCCATGACCCTAGAACACTTGTAATCTAAAGTTTTTCTATCATTAGTTTTATGTATTGATTTTATTAGCCAAAGTTTTAATAAAACACTAGCTTGATTTTGTTTTTATTACTGGTGATATTTGTGCGATAGGACTGAAGTAGTCTTATGGCCATGTTTCCGATTAAAGCTGATGAATAACTTAGACTTATCATATGGTAGAGTTGAATTATGCTTGCCATATGATAGAGTTGAACTAAGTTTGCGATGTTTAGATTGAAATATGATATGGTAGAGTTGAATTATACTTGTCATATGATAGAGTTGAACTAAGTTTGCGATATTTCCGATTGAAACATGACGAATAACTTAGAATTATCATATGGTAGAGTTGAATTATACTTTCCATATGATAGAGTTGGACTAAGTTTGCGATGTTTCCGATTAAAACATGATGAATAACTTAGACTTATCATGTGGTAGAGTTGAATTATGCTTGCCATATAATAGAGTTGAACTAAGTTTGTGATGTTTCCAGTTGAAACATGATGGGTAACAGCCTCGTTTGCTAATTTAGTAACGAATCTTTGACTTTTTGGTATGGGTTGTTGGCTTTTGGCTAAAGGTAACTCTTAGACTTGTCACTACGGTAAAGTTCAACTAAGTTTGATCTAGTTAGATTAACGAGAAAGGAAAAAAACCTCGGCTAATCTTTGTTTGAATCAGACTTCGGCAAAAAATTGGAGATACATTCTTAATGTGAACATAAGTGATACTTAGGTTCACATTAGGGGGCAGGAAGTAGGAATGAGGAACAGGCTTGACACTTGTTGAAATTTTTGACAACAATTCTGAGTTAGAGTCGGTGAGGTAACGGATCGAGGAATACAGGGTATTTGTTACGAGATAACCAAGCAGGTTGTCAAAGCTTGGAAGGGTTAAAAGAATGAAGTGTTGATTGATGACAAGCACAAGTAAAAGAGGTAACACTTATTACAAGGTACTTAAGAATTTTATGAAATGTAATCATATGATGGACCCGAAGCAAAAGTGATGCAGGTGACCAACTAAGAATTACACGAGATGAAGTGTATCTAAGGTGATACATGATTAGATGTGTTCTAACTCGAAGTCATTACACAATTAAGGTGTACTTTGAAAAATTACAAAAATATTTTAAGTATGGAAACATGCCAGATACAGAAGCAACAAAGACAAACATTCAACACTTAGAAAAGAAAGCATGCATCCAAAGAAAACTTGTTCAAAAAAGACAACTTGTTTGGATACAGAAGAAGGCACATCGGCCAAATTGAAACGTTATATTGTTCAAACAGCAAAAGTTACAACTGTTTAAGAAAAAAGTACAACCAAAGAAAAAATCCTAAGTATTGGTAGTTTTGGCGTTAACTTCGGATTGCTCAACCTCAGCTATTGGTGTTGTGTCGGCCTTGGTTGGCGGAGCTCCCTCTTTCTTGGCTGCTATCTCAGCATCAATTTCAAGAAGGGTCTGGTCCTGACTCTTCTCGACCATAGATAAGGATTTTTCAGCAGAAGTGTTTTTAGTGACCTCATCCTCTTCTTCGTCTTGAGTCAAGTTTAGGATTTGTTCATTTAGAGTTGGGGACTTGGCGCCTACAGCTATAACTTTTTTGGACTTATTGGCCTCGGCATCTGCTTCTATATTAGCTTCGTGGCTTGGAGTAAAGGGGAATGGTAGAATAAGTCGGCTGGCGTCATGAAGAGGCGAGTCGTTGGCGATGACCAACTTCTTCAATGCAACCATCCAGCCAAGGATGTAACCTTTGTTGCATGCCTAGTAGACTTGCTTCTTGTAGGCATCGCGAACGTCGGCGGCCCCTTCGGCGTAAGCCTTCTCGTCAGCAGCTTTGAGTTCGACCTCTTTTGTGGCAAGCGCTGTTTAGAGCTCAGCCTGGGCCTAGGCCTTTTTCTTTTTTGCTTCTTTTGCTTTTTTTGCTTCGGCCTTGGCGACCTCGGCAACGTTTTCAGCAGCTTCAACACGATTCTTGGCTTCGCCTTGGGCCAATTAGGCAGATTTGGCCTGGTCCAGCAAACCTTGGATGCGAGCCTCTGCTTGATTCAAAGAAGAAAGGAGTTTGGCTGAGTCCTTAGTCTTCTTGGTCAACTCCTTCTTAAACTCCTCAATTTTAACCGCGAATGAGTGACCATGTTGAATGGCACCAAGAAATGAAAGCAGTTAGTAAAAATTTGGCTAAGTGTTGGAAAACTTTAAAATATAAAGTAAAGAGACTTACGAGGATGCAATGCTACATCATTAGCGCATAGTTCTCATACTCAAGTCGGCTCGGCCATATGGTTGAGGAAGGTCGAATAACAAAATGGTAGTAGAAATTGTGGCATCGACTTCCACTATCGAAGGCCTTGTCCGACTAACAAAGGTGGGTCTCGATCACGATAGATGGGACCCGGGGCTCGTCGGGAAAGCACCGGGTGAGTAGCACCTTGAACCTCGACTTTTGCGATGGTTTTGTTGGATGCACGAGCCTCGGCAAGTCTCATCTTAGATCTGAGGCGATTTTCTCTATTTGACCCGCTTGGAAATCGACCTGATGTCGTCGACTCAACCTTGGTGGCTATGGCTTTAGCCTTAGCCTTTTACCCTCTTGGCCTTGGGCTTTGTTGAGATGGAATGGGAAAGAAGAATGGGCTGATACCACGCCCGGGGATATCGGCGAGGAGATTGTCTAGAACAATTTTGGCACCCCCATTTCATCAGTGGCGGTAATAGTGACTCTGGGGCCAAAATGAATTCTTGGCAAGGCAATTAGAGGATTAGATGGATCGGTGGCGAAAAACTAAACTTTGGCATTCTTGTTTGTGAGTTCTTCTGGCTGGAGCATTAGTAGGAGCTCGGCGTCGGCGCTGACGCTGAGTTGAAGGAATTAGTTAGGAGGTAGAAGTGGGTAATTTGGTCGTGAGGATCGGTACATGGAAGCTTGTCGGCCTTGGAGATGAAATGGAGGAGTCACGAGATGAAGAAGTCTTGCTTGTGAAACGTCGGGCATGATAGATTTGTAGGTCGGAATATAGTTGCTCAGGGCCTTGCTGTCACGACCCAAACCCGCCCCTATAGGTTTAGCATCGTAACCAGCCAGTAATCCTTGGATTACCGAAGGCCTCTGAACAGATTAACAAAATTAAGGGGCTAGCGGAAGAAAATACATAAATATAATTGTCTAATGAGCTGTGCTGACTTACATGAAACAAAATATTTAAAACTTTATATACATAACTGGTAGTCAACCATACATTATACCCACATACATTACAATATTTTAAGTACAGCCAACGACATCAAATCAAGTCTTATATAAACAAAAACCACGGAACTTAAACACGGGGCAGCTTGGGAACCTCTCGTGAGGCACAATGGTTGGTGACAGCGAAACCACGGATCAAGCAAAAAGCCTCCAGACTCGAACTCCAGAATGCTCACCTATACATATATATATATATATACAAATAGTGAGCTAAAGCCCAGTGAATAACATTAAGGTAAAGGGGTTAGTGAACGAAATCCGAACATATCATAAGCGGAAAACATATCAAAGCATAATCATTCTCATTTCAGAACATAATAATGGTACATCCCATAGAACACATCACGAGCGTCTTCCGACTAGAGTAATCGGTTCTGGATACCGATTAAACACATATCACCATAATGAAGTGGCTAACGAGATCTCGTAATTACTTGTATGTCATGGACCCGCATTTTCATGCCGTCCCCCATGACTTGGGACTATCTATGGATGCCATAATAGATTTCAAACATGGAATATTCGTTCACGAAAACATATACTATTTCAAAATCATAGCTTATCACATTTCATTTGGAACATAATTCATATAAACGTATCTTTATGATAACGTTACTCACAGTGGTACCAGTAAGCGGTCAATCAATCCTTGAGTCTTGACCTACAACCACAAAATACATTACACAAGCACGTCTTATCATTACACATTCATGTGGCCAACACGGCTTAGCTTACTTTACATTGATTCTTGTTCTTTCTTATCTCATAGATGAAAACACACTCTTGAATCTCATAACTTAGTACATTCTTTACTTAGTGTGTTTTTAATCCATAACCTCATTACCATGCCTTAATTATGTCTTAGGAATGCCTAAGATGCAATGAGGATGTAAAACATGAATTGAAACACTTAGTAAATTTTTGAAAATAAGGTTCACCTTCGGCGTAGCTTTCCTCGCTCGAGCATACAAAAGCAATATTAGTTCTGCTCGGCGTGGCTTCCTACAGCTTCGGATTTCGCTTCGAAAAAATCTTGGTTGGTCTCAAAATATGCTCAAGCTACAAATCAACGCTCGAGCATCTCAACAATATACAAGGGTTAAACTCGGCGTGACTTTGGTCGCTCGGCGGCGCTCATACTGCAAAAAAAAATCTTTGAGGCTCTAATCTCGCTTCCTCGGCGGACAGTGAAATTGCAGGTTTCCAAAAATAGAGTTTTGAGCTTCAAAATGCAGTTTCAATGGCAAATTCGTGCAAAGCTTTTTCATAAACTTGGAAAACTTATTCATAAACATGAATATGTGATTTTCACCAATTCTTTTTAGTCAAAACCCATGAATTTACCAAAATTAGAACCAAAACTTCCATGCATGTAGAGACATACAACTCTTTCCTCCAAAACTCATGAAGTTAGCAAATTTGAGCTCATAAACTCCATGCATGTAAGGAATTATTTTCCAAAACATGAAACAAGGTTCAAAACATGATAATTCAAACATGCATGTGACCTCTAGCTTGTAATTTCATCTCTAATGGCATGAATAACGCTCAAACATAGGAGCTCTTGACAAATTTATACATGCATGTATAACTTAGCAACAATTCCTTCATCCTAAGCTCATGAACACAATTTAAACACATAATCTTGAAGAAAACTCATGTTAAATGACTTAGATGCACAATCTAGAGGTTGCAATCTTACCTAGAGTCTTGAATCACTCTTGTTCTAGCACAATCTTGATGAATTCAACACAAAACCTTCAATTCTTCTTTAATCCCTTCCTCTCTCTCTCTAGAATTGCACTCTCTCTCTCTCTCTAAAATGAATCTCAGATTTTGGCACTAAGAGGTAAAAGAATTTAGCTCAAAAATGAGCTTAGGGCTCAAATATATAGCTATGATGCTAAACTACATTAATTAAAACATAAGGCTTACTTAAGCATAACTTAATCAATCGTTCCGAATCAATTTTTAATCAAACTTGCCATATGATTCTAAAAATTTCAAATAACCTATTGATGTAATCAATTCCGGTTTCGGATGCTAATGAGGCTTTCAATTTACATATTAAAGTGGAATTCCAAACAGATATTTCTACGAGTAACAGATAGAAAGCCAACTATTGTGCAATTTACATAATAAACCATAATTTATTTTAATTCTCTCATTAGCATCATTAATTACGGATTAGTAGCTAATTACGGATCGGGGTTATTACAGTCTCTCCACCTTAAAAAGTTTGGTCCTCCAAACTCAAGTTATCTTATATCAAAAGAAATGATATCCATCAAAAATATAACTACAATTCTTTACAAAAAGCGAAGCATAACTATATTAAAAATAACAAGTAACCTAATCTCGACCTCGACTTCGTGCAAATAGAATCATAAATCATATATAGAGATTAGGGTTAAATATCACATTAAAGTCTTATACACATCGATTTTTACTGGAAAGCAGATTCATATACATGCTCATAGTCACATTCTTGTCCGAGATCATATACGATGTCACAAGTCTTGCTTAAACATATCGTGATACACCCTTAGCATTAAAAGCTGACTGAGCAGTCTGGAACGAACCGTGAGGAGTTCACGAATAACCAATTCCCATAAAGGAACCTCGAATCCGGGTAACAGAGAATACACACCGAGTCCTGGATGATGAGCCTCCCAAGGTGACCTCGGTATGGGTAGCAGGTATAGGCATGGATTAAGTCCATGATGGAACCTCCGTCTGGGCAGTAACGACCAGCAGATATCACATGATGCCAAGGATGTCATGAATATATATTATAAATTGGACAATCGTTCGATCTGACATATAACATTGCTAAAAACAAAACTGTCACACGCGAAAATAAATCTGATTGGACATAACTTTTATTAAGTTATTACTCGCATTACTTATATCAAGTACTTATGGGGCGTCATAGATTCACACTATTTCCTGTTATTAAGTCACGTAGACTTGATTTACTCACTCCGAAGTCATCCATCTGGTCCTTGTTGATTTGGTTTTCAATCGGTAATCTTATTATAGTTAATCCAGTCATTCTAAATTATCGAGAATACAAGGTAATTTGTACATTGACCCCATAACAATAAACGAAGATGCAGGGTAATCATTCATATACTATTCATCAACCTCAATTCCCCACAAATTCAATCGTACTATGTGTCAGCCACGGGCAGTATACCTACTAATTACATATACCCCTGTAGTCGAGTTTATAATCAAACCAGTGCTGTTGTCCACAAATCCCATGGGTTTTGAATCTGTACAAGAACACCATGATCATTCTCTAGTCAAACAAGTTTCATGGTCAACGTTTATAATACTGTAATTAATCACATGTCATATATCACATGATATTTCCATTTTCTAAGGATAGGTTACCAAATTCCATAATCCCATTCAGCAGTTTCAATCGGTTAAGAGTAGGTGACGGGTAAAAAGTCATCTATAACTTGGCACATTAAGTCATCACGCCGTTTGCGACAATTCATATTCTCCTAAAGTGTTCAAGATTGATTCAAGTTTTTCATTTGGTTAATTCCTTGCTACCCAACACAACCATCATCATTCAATCATAAGCACCATAATCCCCACGTAATGTAATTAATCGGATAATAGTTTTCAATAAAGGTCTCTAATGATCAAATCGATGAAAAGCTCTACCTGTGTCATAATGGATGAAAGTTCTACCTAGTCATATCAAATAAAAGTTCAAAGCATGGAGTCAACAAACCAAGCGAGAAGTTCTCTCGAGGGTAAACAAGGTCTCATCAAACCAAGGTTCTACCGGATCGAGATAAATAATATAAGTTTACCTACACCATTTTCAAACCTAAAAACACATTTGGTTCTATAGTTCATACTCCATTCGGCTTGGGTGCATAGTCCGGTTAGTTTTCCACAAATTAGTCTAAGTTAGGCGTCAATTTCTCAAAGTCACATCAGTCATGTATCATAATAGTTCAAATCAAAGTATTTGTGTCATATACAATATGGCATTCTCCAAATAAGTTTACATGTGGGTGCAGTAGGCATCGTTGTCCATAGTCATTTAGGAGAGTAAAAGCGTCCACATACCAGCTTAATATAGCAATTTCCCAAATGAGTCTTTCATGTAGGCATGCAAGGTACACTGTGGCGTATCACATAAAGTTTCTTGGTAGTTTACAGCAGCAGTGTTATGCGATAAGGTTCAAATCCTGTCATCACATACCACTGAAAAGCATAGGCTCATTAAAGGTCGAAAGGTCAAGCTTGATTCTGTCGAATTTTTAAACAATCACAATTCTCACAATTTAGAGGTTTTCAGATGGGGGTCTTTACGTAGTCTACCATAAATACCCTGAGAAATAGTCCCAATGGTCAAGTTATCAAAACAAATAACTTATGCTCAGTCGACTTACGAGCAAAGTCTGTACAGCCATATATGTATATGTCCAAAGTCTAATAATATCCACAAGCATAAGTAAGCACCATAACGTGCAAGTCGTGGTCAAACATTCTCCATAGCATAGGTAGTTGTTAAATCAAAGGGTCTAAAAGCGTCACACATAGTTCACATCGGCAGTAGGTCTCAAAGAGTGTCTACCAACAGACATATGTATACGGATCAGCCCATATGTATCTGGATCTGAGTCTAGAATGATAATTTAGGCATTTGTATTGCGATTCATTTGCAAATTCACTACGCAAAGGTTCATTCTTCCAAATTGACATAAGGTTCTCAACCTTGGAGTTCCTAGATACAACGGTTCAAAATATATAATTTGAGTTCATGGTCTAATTATTCAATGATGTGATCAATATATAGCAGTTCGCTACCAAGTCATGGTCATAATGATTTCCTAAATCACTTTTCATACATACATTTACACATAAGTAAGGTAATACTGCGTCGCTTGTTTCTTAATACTGGGAAAGCATCCGCTAGAACTAGGATGTAAACCAGCCTTCATTTGCCTCTGAGTGTTGTTCGATGAATTCGCGTGAAGCAAGACGTGAGCTAAGCGCCCTTTACATTCAATATCTAAAACAAGCTCCGATGTAGGCTTACTATTAAATGCCCCAATGTTGCTTCCTGCATTTTTACAAACAGGTATAATCATGCCGCATTGCCATTACCTTTGGACTTTTTTGTTCAAGCGCTAGCTTATTGCCCTAGATTTTTTCATTAGCGTAGAGTTCATTTAATTACTAGTCATTTCAACTTCTTTCTGTTTTTCTATTTCTGCTTCTTTTTTCTAATTCAGCAATTGATGATGCCCATTTTGATATTTTCAATCTTTGTTATGTTTGCTCTGAAGATATTAATGTTTCTACCAAGGACATCTACATACTTTTGACAGCTTTTAAACGCCCAACCTCGTCATACACATTCAGGTCAAGTCCACCTTCAAATTTTTCTAACCTTTTTTGTAGTCAGTATTCATCATGTGTAGGGTATACTCCGGGCTTAAATCTGCAAATTCCCCCCTTGTTTCATATTTAGCTACATACCACATCGCTTTGTTTTAGTTGTTCCAAATTCAGATATTTCTCCTATATTCTTGATGCATTGGGAAAAAATCTTTTTTCAAGAAAATTCTTTAAATCTATCCCATGTCAATTCCTCATTATCATTTCA